>JADWQD010000007.1:600000-1004288 GCA_016110215.1 Capronia americana | reverse complement strand
ACCTACCTCTCCTAACCTACCTCTCCTAACCTACCTCTCCTAACCTACCTCTCCTAACCTACCTCTCCTAACCTACCTCTCCTAACCTACCTCTCCAGGATTCGGGAAAGATATGCATTTGGCCTCAGCAGAGATGGAACCTGTTCCCGCTTACGTGGAGTCGATCAGCTTCACAGCACCGAATTATTTCAATATTCATCGATGGCTCTGATTCAGTTGTAACCTATAGTTGCCTGTGGCACTCTGCCACTCCCCCATTCTGTCATCCACGCCTGATGGACCTTGTCAAAGGAATGACGCCTGCACTCCACGGCGCGAAGTTCGAATGGCCTTCTTATGCCATTGATGGATCCCTCTAACCAAGCTGTCCTCAACTGGGACTATCCGGCTATCTCACTAAGTTGGAAATCCCTCTCTCGCTGTGACCGACTCATCGCCATCCCGCCATATGAAGTTCGCTGCCCACTTGCGCGCCTTCCACAGACCATCAGAGCGGTCTTGGACCAGATCTAAGGTGTATATCCCTCCGGTCGTCAAATGCGGTGTCGTCGGATCCGGCCCTTCTCCCTTTCTGTGATGCCTGGCGACAGCATATGCCGTCATGACTGCCGTATCTGCAGCATCGTCTTTGACGTCGATTCGAATATTGCTGATGGTGTGCAAAGTATCCATGGGCCCAACAAAGTTGAAAATCATCCCCATGACCGCTTCCTCACCCTGGAGTTCGAAGCCGTTCACCTCGAATGTGAATTCCTTGAGGTCGACCAGGGCGGATTTGAACAGTGACACGTTGTTGGTGTCTATTCCTTGGACACCGCGATATAAGGCGTCGGCAATGGCCTCCCGGGTGCTGAGGCCCGTTAGGCTGATCGAAGAGGTCATCTCGGAAAGCTGCTTGAGAGGATTACTACTTCTTTCTAACAGCTGCCCGTCCTTTATCGCGTCCATAGGCAGGGCGTCTCGGCCGTCATATACATTGTATGAGAATCTGGACGGGACGGACTGCAGAGTCTAAAATCCGTCCCACGCATTAACTCCGACAGCCTACAAACCGACCGGCGTTGGAATCAACCACAAGGAAGACTCTCGCAAAGGATCCAAGTACGATATCGGCCAGAAGATACTCCGGCCATACTCGGTCCTTGTCGTACATCAATCACAACTCCGTGTCACACCTTCAAGGCGTGGCCTGTTGCAGCCAGTACTGCAGCAGCCAGGCCGAAGAAGGAGGAGATGTCCCTCGTACGATGGACGCTCGACTACAGAGACGGTACAAATTCCCTCCGATTCGTGTATGATGGGTGATCATGGCCGTGCAGAGACGGGTGCTCTGAATAGTGACAGTCAACTGCATTCGCATCTTCCGTGCCCTTTCATGCTAGAAAGAAGCAGTTCTGAGAATCAGGACTTTCACATCAGCGCGTAGTTCAGCAAAGGACCAGCGGACAGGGAAATGGGTGACTCGCTTCCAAAAGGCCGTGATTAGAGAGGAACATATCGATCTCGGAGATCTCAAAGCTGGACGGCGTGTCTTGAAAAGAACTACAGTCCCACTGTTCAAAGGAGGCCGCTGACATTTGATGAGAGTCCTCACCTATCCTCTCATCAGAATGATTATTGACCCTCTCCTGTATGGAGCCTACACACAGCCTGTCATCGACTGGGTAGTCTCCCGCGTCCCCCTCACAATCCTCCTCGCTTCCATGTGGTATTTCTGCTTCCCGTACCAGAGCTTCCACCCTCGGCACAATTTCAGCATCTTCACTACTCTGCAATACAGAAACCATTGTTAGCTTCTCGGCCAGGTTAAGTCGGACGATCTGAAGAGAGTCCGAACATTGCGGGAGGTGGTCGAGAGCATTCATTGCTATCTGTCGAATATTGCCAAGGGTTTCAGCGCTCACTTGTGAGGTTCGAGAGGTCCTGTTGAGGCGGTACGACACGTACTCAAGAGCTGTTGCTACGTGATGCGGGTAAGGGCCAATGCTCAGAAGCGACACCATCTCATGCTGGCGATCCGATGACAAGGACGATCCGAAGACACTCGTGAGCGGGACTTTGTACTGCATGCCTAGCATGATGATGTTGATTGTGTATTGGGCTGCGCTTGAGTGAAGATTGTCACAGTTCGGTATCAACGCTATCTGGCCGAAGCTGTCGAGGAGGTCGAACAGAATCAACAGTCCTAGCTGGCAGTACAGAGTGAGATAGTCTTCAGGGTCGTCAGCAAAAGCGACCATGGGCTGAAAGTTAATCGGAATACTTACACCAATTGAGTTGGGCTTCGCCATTAAGGAAGACCAGCGCGCGTTTGCAAGCTGCCAGCAGCGGAGCATAAGTCATGTCATATCGTTGCATGACTTCCAAAACGGCTGTCTGTGCCCGGAAAACGGTGGCTGGTCCATGTGCATAAGTCAAAGCTTCTCGCAAGCAGGCTACTACCTTCCACAGTATCCCCTTCCAGCAGCTGGCAGACTGAGTATATTGGCATGGTTGTTACGTGATTTAGTGAGAGATTATGGTTCGCGATTGTATAACTTGTTGCTACATGGAACACACCTGCATTTACTGAGTGTGTCCATAAATCCCCTAATACAAACGGAAATATCTAGTTATGCCAGCGAAATTTACTCACTGGGCTCGGCAAGTCTGGTAGGAAAGCGAAAACGCCAGTCCAACTCTGAGATAAATGGGGGCGTTGGGTGGGAACGGGGCCCAAAAAACAACCCGAGTTCCCAAAAAAAGAGTCAAAAAAGGAAACTCCCCGACAGGGAATCGAACCCTGGTCTCCCGCGCTCGTTATTGTGAAATGACAAGCGGAAACTGATTGAATGTTAGATGATGTACAACTGTTTGCAGATGCGATAGGCTTACTCATGACCACTAGACCATCGAGGACACCATCTGTGATTGTTGGGAGGATTGGCCGTTAAAAAAAATATAAAGCCAAATACATGTGCCCCGCGCCAGCAAACTTTCCAATCAAACTTGTGGAGTACCCACATATCTACCTACCTGTAAGTGTTCACTTACCAGGTATTCAACTCTGGAGACGTATTCACTACGAATAATTAGTTGCCGAGTCTCAAATAACTGAAGAAAATTATTTATTGTATCCTGCCCGTCCTTCACCTGTCTATCTACATGAGAAGCCACGTGTCTACCAATCCGAGCTGCATACCGCGATCTTGGCGACTGGTGGGCTTATCTCAGTGAGTTCTTGAGCCGCGCCTGATATCGAGTCTTCCAGGTATGTAGCGTGCTATTGGTCTGCGCAGCATTGGCATGCTTGAAGAACTCTTGTCTATGGATGAGCATAATGGGTCTGAAGCGCAAATACTTTTGTGTGTATTCTTCGGGATGGAACTCAGCAGGATCTTTTCTCATGCATCCACATTATGTAGGTACTAGCTCAAACCTACCACGAAAGCGACGTAAGGTCTTCGATGCCGATCGGGACATCCTTCGCGACAGAACTGGGCTTGCGACACTGACTGACTGGCCCCAACGAGTATGACGAGAATATCAAATGACTCCACGCTCTCGTGCTCGACTACCTCAGACACAGACTGATCGAAAGCGGCCAAGATTCTCGTTTGATCACGCACGACGTGATCTTCGGGAGTAACTACCCTACAGTGCTCGAACTTTGCGAATGGATAGACTTCCTCGATAACCCTCTGGGACATGGATCCTGTGACCTGACAAGTCCTGGCTGTCGGACGTAGGCAGGACCTTGGTCCCGACTGGGCTAAACCTGTCCCGGGCCAAATCAGAGTCTAGGCCTGTGTCCCCAGAGGGTGAGTCGAAAGGCGAGATAAAGGTGACTGAAAGTGAGTCGTGAGCAGGTGGTTTCAGAAGCGGCGCCGTCTAGGTGAGCGCGCCGTGAGCGCCGAGCAGATTTACCATTGTTTGAGCTGCCAAGGCGCCAAATGATACAGTCACAAAATATCTTGATGAAGTTTCCGGTGTATTGAACGTCGTCGATGTCTGTCCGTGAGACACACGCTGCGTTGAAGCACACATCCAGCTTAGTCGGCTGATGTGTCTCTACGGAACGAAGCAATACACCTGTGCGAGAGACACAGCCCTAAGATTCGCGCACGTCAAAGCACGCCGCCCGGCCACGGAATATCGTCCCTGACGTTCTCGAACCTGTCATTCCGTCCATCAGTATAGGACATCTTCCACTGGCTCAAATCCAAGCCCTCCTGCGGCTGCTCCAGCGTCACCACGTTGAAGTGGAAGAACTCGATCATCGCTCCCTTCCACTCGAAGCTCCCCTCCGCGGCGACGTGGATGCCGCAGGTGCCGCAGAAGTATTTGTGGATGTTGTGCGCAGGATTCATCCGATAGTCCTTGCACTGGGAGAACGCCGACGGGGAGATCAAGTGGAAATCCGAGCGCGGGATGCGAGTCCACGTATATCCCTGCTTGAGGCAGATTGTGCAGTTGCAGCGGCCGGCCCGGGGGTTGTCAAGGCGAGATTGCGCGATGGCCACGCTGTACGTGATGAACTTGCAGTGGCAGGAGCCGTGGAAGGTTCGTTTGATATCTTCCTGTTCCTGTTCGGGGTTCGACATGTCGGGCAGGAAGCTTGCAGAGCAAATGATTGTGTAAAGGCGATATAACCTGGTATTGTTGCGAGCGGCAAACCTCCTCCTGGTCCTGATGGAATAGTCGACCAGGACTCGCGACAGCTAGTAGGTAGATAGATATACTGTGACCTTCCACGAAAGCTGGCTGGTGCAACCGTGTCATATTCCGCATCTCGCATAGTAGTAATTCGTGCATAGTATATCGGAGTCTTGGTGCTCCTAGTCGCATATGTGATTGGGCTGGGGACCCCGTAGCGGATTGATGCCTGCTGTGCCTGTTCTGTGCCTGGAATTGCCATACTAGTTACCACTAACGGGAACTTCATTCAGCTCTCGGGCTGGACAGGCCACACAGGCGTGACAGGTTGCCTTAAAAAGGGGTCGTCCGTGTGCTTCGGACTTGCATTCTGTAGCACTGTGTGAGTATGGTGTCTAGGCGAGGGTGCATCTGGCTGGTCTGAATTCCTTATGGCCTCCGAATCGAGTCACGGCCTTAAAATGTGGTGACGAGTCGTGAATGGCAAATCACGCCTGTGGCGGCCAAAGCGGCGCCATTCTCCATTCTCCATTTCTTGCGTTCGGCTCTTTCACCGACGGGTCGATGTTCTCGGGCGGAATCGTTCTCCTCCCTGACTGACGTATTACATGGTGGCAGACACACCCAATTACATACGTTACTACGTCCTCTGTACCAAAGTCTACAAAGTCGACCGTCTTCTCCTCCGTTGACACATCTACGGGAGTAAGTTCAATTCAACCCAAGTCATAGACATACCCTAGACCCCTCGCACTACACTATGGCCCCCTCAGGCCTCGCGATCCTGCTCGGCGCCGGCCCCACCACTGGGGCGGGAATCGCCCGTGTGCTGGCCCGTCCCTCACAAGGAAACCTCGCCGTCGCGCTCCTCTCGCGCAGCGGCGATGCATCCCTCGCGGACCGCCTCTCCCAGGAGTCTGGGGGCGGGGTCCTCAGAGCGTTCAAGTCCGATACCAC
The DNA here is from genome assembly GCA_016110215.1 of Capronia americana. Lineage (NCBI taxonomy): Eukaryota > Fungi > Ascomycota > Eurotiomycetes > Chaetothyriales > Herpotrichiellaceae > Capronia > Capronia americana. The sequence goes on along the minus strand of JADWQD010000007.1, from coordinate 998,696 downwards.
GGACGCGAGCCTGAACGAGGCGTTCAGCGAGGTGCGAAAATGGGCGACTTCCATCGACAAGGACCTGAAGCTCACGCTGGCCATCTGGAGCATCAAGCACAGTCACAAGACGGCGTTCGAGGAGGAGACCGCGTCCCGCTTCGGCGAGTCCCTGCAGGTCTACGTCACGGGGGCGATGGTCTTCAGCCAACTCGCCGTGAAATGGTTCTTGGACCAGTATCCCGACGATAGTAGGGCCACGGGCTCCGAACCCGGGGAGCAGGAGATGGTCAAGAAAGGGACCCTCATCTTCACGGGCACGCTGGGCGCCTTGAGGACGAATCCCGGGTATGCGGCCTACGGGGCGGGGAGGGCCGGGGTCAGGATGCTGGCCCAGAGTCTGGCGAGGGAGTACTCGGCCAGGGGAGTGCATGTTGTGCATGCGATTGCGAACGGTGGGATTGTGGATATCGATACGTCTGCTGCCGATGCGGAGACGAAGGAGAAAAGGGGGAAAGTCTTGCTGGGGGAAAAGATACGAGCCGAGAGCGTGGGACGGTTGTATCTGGATTGTATGCGGCAGAGTTGTGACTTGTGGGTTCATGAGCTGGATATGAGACCTGCGAGAGAAAGGTTCTGATGGGCAGAGGGAAGAAATTGCGGAAAGAATAAGGGTCTCGCACAAGAATGTGTCGGCGTCGGTCATAAGATGGAGCGAACGCTGACCGATCAATCGAACAATGCCAGAGTCGCAATCCTATCGTCGTACCATGAAGAGATGGCTAAAACTTTCCCAACCTCAGCGTCTCACTGTCAGAACGTTTTCGTCAGAAGCACACCTGCTGCACCGAAAATCCATCATCACCATCCTCGCTTACTCTGGTCTGAGAGGCAAATTTCAAGTCTGCCATGATATATAACAACCCGCCATTCATCGCTTATATAGACATGTTGACCGAGGCCGGTGCTTGCCCCTCTGAATGCCACATTACCTGAAGTAGACAAGGAATTTTTCCTTCCGCAGCATCGGTGATTTCGTCGTGGTCAACATGCTCTTCCAAAGCCTAATCATAGCAGTCTCGTCGGAGACTCCGAAAAGACTGCATCGAGATCCACGGATTCTTCGCCGTCCAGCTGGGCTTCTGCTCTTCACCGTCAATCATTCGGCTTCCGGCAACAGGGAGTTCTCGCCGGATCTTCTCCTCCAGTTCAAGCAACCAGTCTCTGACCTTTGGTGTCAAGGAGGAACGAGTGTACTCCTTGCAGAAGGGCGTCAGAGGCACTTCGAGGAAATCATGACCATGACAGAGGTAAATGTCGCGCAATAAACCGGCCTGATAGAGTTTATAGCATGGGTCGCAGAGATCGGCATCCTTGCAGGATCGACAGACCCAGAGCGTGGTTTCAACAGAGACGTGGCCGCAGCCATCGCAGGCCACCAAAGGCCTGAGCCGCGTCCCAGGCCCGCCGTCGGAAGCTATTGACAGCTGGAAGGCCGAGACAGCGTCTTCCAGCCAGCCTAGATGTATGAGGCTACGACCGAGCCCACGCCTATGCAGAAACATCCCGTCTGAGGTAAACCAGAGAAGTTTCCCAATATTTCGCAGAGTTGTCTCATAAAGGACTTCTTTTCGACCTTCAGGGTTGGTAGGTTCGCATTTGTCTGACGGGATGTTGAATCTCCGTAGGATCTTGGGAAACGCGGCGGTATAGTCAATACAGTTGCGTCCATACTCGTCAACTGAAGTGATGTCAGCCCCATGTGTGAGCAGCTTGTTGAAGAGCTCTGGCTGATTGCGGTGCAAAGCGAAGTGAAGCATCTTGTCCAGGAGCTCTGGCTGGTTGATTTGAAAAGCGAAACTAAGCAACTTATCAAAAGCCCCTAGCCCATCGCTGTCCAGATCGAAACGAGACAACATTTCGTCCCAATACCTTAGTTTCGTCGCCTGGATCCCGGCTTCGCTTAGCAAAACGAAAAATCGCTTGTCAGCGGGATTGTGCTTATTCCAGGGAACTTCGTCAAGTTCAAGACCGTAGGACAAGAGCATTCGAAGTACTGCGTTGTAGTCTTGCGAAAAATCTGGACGTTCTGTTAGATCCCGGTCTTCCAGGACCTTCGTTTTAATATTCGACCATTCTGTAGCGTGTAATACAATCACCCTGCGAATGTGGCTCTGTCCTTGAACAATTAACTTCTGGTAAGTGGCGTGTTGCCGCGCTACTGTCACAACATCAAGGAGCGACTTTGGTGATATCGGAGCATGCACCCTCTCGCTAGCCTCGAGGACGGTCCTCAGGATTTCCAGACTGCTTCCATGGCAAGCCGCGTCAAGCGCGGTGCCGTACCACTGACTGAGACGTCCATCATACGGATTGACGAACGTGAAATAGCTTGGTGCTGGTGATAACGTTGCACCTGCACCGATGAGCAGCTCTACCATGGCTAGATTATCTCCAGAAGCGGAAGCAATTTGCAGTGGAGTTCCTGCCACTGCATTTCGCGCGTCAACATTTCCTCCATTGCTTAGAATTGAGGCCGCGGTTGAGACGTCTCCTTTCAATACGGCAACATGCAGAGGCGCCGGATATTGATCGCTCATCTGGTTCACGTCATTGCCCCGTGCAACCAGTTGTTCCACGGCGAGTGGGAGGCCAGTGGCAGCCGCGTAGAAGACTGGGGAAGCGATGGGAGATTGCCTCGGCTCCGTGCCGACCTGGCCAAAGTGCCTGAGCGGTGATACAGACCCATTTTGGAATCGACTCTTGTTCTGCAAAAAGGGGTTTGGATCGTGGAGTTTCAGCCACCGTGCCAGTACGTCGGTATTCTCAAAAAGATGAATAGACATCTCAATCACCCTCTGCGATGAAGCCGTTGCAGAGATCTCAGAAGCGTGCTTGAACCACCAAGCGGAGGTGTACCTGCTCAGCGGATATTGCTCGAACGTGGAAGATAACCATCTTTTGGTCTCTTGAACAACCTTTTCTACTGGGCCCCCGACCTCAGAATCTGGCAAATCGCCAAAATCATGAGAGCAACCCCGAGAGGATTCTGTGCAGACATGTAAGGTATAGACCAAGGAGATCTCGGCCAACAAGGTATGACCGTTTTGCGGTGAGAAGTGTTCTCCCACAAAACACCGGTCACTCAGCAAATACTCCTGAACAGAGAAATGTGCCAACTGGATAATGGGATCCTCAGCAATTATCTGGGGGCCTAAGAAGCCACGATCGTAGCGGGAATCCGTTTCCTCTTTGATGCTTATGAGGCTGGAGCAGACAGTGATTATGTCGAACGGGTCCGGAAGTCTCTCTTCGACCAAGAAACGCCCATTGCCACCAATATCGGTGGCCAGCACATCAACCAACGACTTCAAGGACTGAGGTCGCTTGGCAAAGCAAAGCCACTGGAGGATACGGACAGCATCATCAAGCTGGCCATTTCTCTCGATTGTGGAAAGAATCCTGTCGTACGTCTCATAGAGTGTCGTTGGCAGTGATGACAGCACCTGTCTGAGAGCGCTGAGTTTGATGCACTTCCGGACTGTATCCATCTGGCAGGATGCCCATCTGAACCTGTGAGGAGGTCAGCACCGTAATTGCCATCCAGAAACACGCACGTACATTCCGTTCGACTTGTCTGTGATTGTCTGTTGAATCTCCTTTCGAACATCGGTTGGCCACTTTCGGAGACGGATATCGTTCTTAAGGAGCTCTTCAACATAGATATTGATGTCCGCATCAACGACTGCCGCCTGTATGGCGACCTCGGCAGTAATCATGGGCCGCAAGCATTCTTCCAACTCTCGTTCGCGGCGACTAGTGGCCAGAAAATGCAAACAACTCCGGTGACACTGGGTGAGATTCTTGATGAACTCCAGGAGCTCTTGATAATTGTCGCTCTCGTCGAGTGCATCAAATATGATGTAACAATGAGCAAGGCTCTGTATCAAGCGGCTCATGACTGCAAATAGGGCGCTGCCCTGGGGCTGAAGTTGGCCGTCCTGGCAATTTCTGTACAAGCCTCGGACCTCCTGGATACCACTGGGCACCTGGCGAGCTAGCTGCACGACAAGGGATCGAATGCATTTGTGCAGGTTTCGTTTGTTATTGTCATTGAAGTCGAAGTAGAAGTATGCCACACCTGACTGAGGAGCGTTCGAGACTTGATCAATGACGGTGGCGGTAAGCACAGTTTTCCCGCTTCCTGGGATGCCATGGAGCCACAGACTTGAGCCTGGAGAATCTTTCCATTTCACAAAGCGCCGGTCATGCAGAAGCCAGCAGCCTGTTCGTGCTTGACGCTGTTTGCAGGCGGCTGCGTAGTTTGAAAGCGTATCCGGGATGTCAAGCCAGGAGGACAGCTCAGACGGCCATGCAGCCTTCGACTCTGCACGAAGCCTGTCAAGCTTCTCTACCACTTCACCAACATCGATCTTGATTGACCGACTCAAGGCGAAGAGGTCATTTGCTAAGGCAAGACCAACCAACGACTTCAGGCGCTCTATTTGGCCCAGAGCTTCTTCGATCTCAGCCTTTGTGAATTTCCATACAAGATCCTTCAGCTTGGAAGATGCCTCGGCCTTGGTGGCGAGCCTCGCGACAATCGTCTCGAGCTGGGCAAGAGCACCATTCGGAGCGGCCAGCATCCTGACCTGGTTGAACCATGGATCACTGCTTTGAGCACCTTCGACTCGAAAGCGAAGACTTGTGAGTAGAGCATACATGTTGCTTGCTTCTTGGGCAATCTGAGCTCGCTCTTTTGGAGCCTTTCGCACGCTGTTGGCATATTTCATAAGAGTTGCGGTCAACTCCAGAACAGCAATGATGCTTGCACTAACGCTGAGCGGGTCCATATCGTGATCTCAGGTACCGGTCAGGACACCTTACGTTCTCAGTGACCAAGGTGGTATTGTCGTAGGCAAGATCTGAAGTTGTTCGAAGCGGCACTCCTGAACAAGGCGCAGCTTGAGCCTGATCAGGCGAGCAGGCGACAGCGACACATTCGCCTTGAGGCTGCGGAAGTGACGAATCATCTTGCAATCTTCTGCGCGGTTGGATACAGCGCCTCGTGCACAGCGCATCGCTGTCAACGCGAATGAGATTGATTTGGCCTTGACCTCCCGTGGCCTCGCACCTGGAAGCCCTTGTTGGGGCGTCAGTGTCGGCTGCTGACACCTATGGCCATTGTGGGTTCGATTCTCCACGATTCCAGTTTCCGATTCTAACCTCGTTGCTCTTCCCGTACCCCGCCTCCCCGCCCATCCACCGTGGGAGCTTCTCTCGGGAAGTTTCCACACCTTTTCTTTGATCATTCGAGCATGGGTTAGCCTCAAGCGAGCACGGCACCAAACGCTGCTCGTCGCCTTGGCCAGTTTTTAATTTGTCGGCTTCGGACCAACCGTCCAGTCTCGATCATCGTGTGCCTGAGACATGCAGCCGGGCTCTGCTGTCTCTTGCTTGCTCGAACATCGTGGCTTGCATCAGCACCAGCTGAATACGGGAGTTTCAGCGAAGCTTCCCAGGTACGACAGTTACGACACCAGCCGAACGCTTTCCAATGAGGGGTTTGACTGCCATGCAACCTGCACTGCTGGACGGATGTCCATTCCTAAACAGGCAGCTTCTTCTAGAGCTCACGGTAGGTCTACTCGAGCGAACGTTAAGCTATCTATGCAGAGACAGGCAGCCAGAAGACCGCTCGGTGACAGGAGGGAAAAGCTATAAACCTTGGATCGGGCCTGCTCTGCTTCTGTGACTCTCGTCGATCGAAGCTTGAAAAAAATTAATTCGATTGCTGAGCTCTGACTTTGACCCAACACTCGCTTTTTACACTCACTGCCCTCTGGTTGTGTCTGGCTTCCTCCTCATAACACTCACCCAGATTGTGCGCTCTCCAGTCCAAGTACTCACAAACCAGCGATCAAAATGCGCTTCTTGTCTCTTGCCGCCGTTGGCTTTTCGACTCTCCTCCACCTAGCAGCTTCGCAAGACTTGTCCAGTCTTCCATCATGTGCGGTAAGTACCAGCGACGGCACCTGCGTCGGACAGACGAACTTACATCAAATACAGGTGACCTGCGCCCTCAACGCCATTGGCGCTACAGGCTGTGCGGCCACGGACGCCGCCTGCGTCTGCTCGGCGACCACTTTCTTGAGCTCTGTACAGTCATGCATCAGCACTGCTTGCAATGCCACTGATCAAGCTGGTTCGTGCCTGAATGCTTTCACTCTCAAAGCCCAAACTGACCACTGGCTCAATAGCAACCCTGGCGTTCGCGCAGCAGTACTGCGGCTCTGCAGGCATTACCATCACCTTGCCCACCGCCAGCGCCTCTGCTCCGGCTGCTGGACCGACTTTCACATCTTCGCCAACCACTGCTCCGGCTGGCACTCCTGCAACGCCTACGAGCTACGCACCTGCGAGCTACTCGGCCGTAAGCACCGCTGCCCCACCTGGTGCGTCGTACACCGGTGCCGCGTCCGCATTGAAGCAGCAATGGGCTGGTATTGCCGGGCTTGTTGGCTTGGGGCTTGCCGCCCTGCTCTAGATGAGGGATAGGGTCCATGGCGAGTGAGAGGAGACGAACTCGAGAGAATGTAATTATGAGGCACGGCCGACGATAATGCAGATGATAGCACTATGTGACAGACGAGACAGGGGAATATGATATCAATATACCAGATTGTGAGAATGGGAGGAGAGAAAAGTGGTCATATAGCATACATAATACGAATACAACCAAACAAGCACGCAGATCCGCCGAGAAAGACATGCTCTGTGTGTATGATGGCGTGCTCGTGCCATGCCTTCCACCCACAAGTATTGAATGATATGTATGTATAAAGGTTAGCCGGGCCCACGGCAATCTAATCCAGCACTTGTGGGAACTTCGACCCACTATACACTCGACTATATGGCTCGCCTCAGGCTACAGAGCATCGTCACCTCTAAAGAAACATAGTCACCCCTTGGGCCCAGTATCAGGTCGGCCTCCTCACCGCCCAGCATAATATATTCTATAACTTTGAATCCTTCTTCTTGCTATTTCCGTTCCCATTTCCGTTCTTCCTCGCAATATTCCGACTGGCATCCATAACCAAACTCGCATGGACCGAACTGGCCACCAGTTCCCCCTGTTCGTCCCAGACCTCGATATCCAAGTCGAAGCGTCCGTTCCGGATCACCTTCGCTTTCACCCGGACGAACAGCCACTCCACACCTTCCTCGGGCAGGAGCTTCTTGACGTCCAGATTTAACGCGAGGGTAGGATACCAGTACTTTGCCCTGGGCTCATTCGAGGCGAGGAATTGTTTCAGGTCCGATTGGCTGTGCTGGCCTATCGCTGCCTCCTCCACGAAGGGGTTCACGTAACTTTCCACGACCTGAGGGAACATGTCGACCACGAAACCTAGCGCATCGTTCGTCCACCGGCCCGGCACGCCGTTCAAGTGTGGTGTTCTCGGCGTGAAGCGGACCCATTGCTCGACCATCGCGCGGGGACGGCCCGTCGATCTGTCGGGCGTGGGCTTCCTCTCGGGCCGGACGAGGAAGATCTGGATGTTTTGCGCGGCGCGTCGGAAGGAAGGGAAGGGGTCACTTGCCCGGTGGGTGTAGTTCTCGTCGTGGCCCTGCGAGGCGAGCAGGGAGAGGTTCACTGGCAAGGCGGGAGGGTACAGGTGATATTGCGTGTCGAGACTTAACCCTTCTTCGGTAGATATGTTGCTCATCGTGATGTACCCCTGCGCTTCGTCCTGGTAGGGTCCTTCATCGTTGCCGGTGTCTTGCTTTTGAGAGAGTGTGATATGTAGGTTCGATATGCGGGAGCCGAGTTTCACGTCTTTCACTGTGAAGATCGCAGGGCCGACGGAGGTGCGCCGCAGGAATTCGAGGTGCAGGTTGATCGGGTGTGGGGAGGAGCGGGCGCGGTGGGTGAGGGACATGTGAGTGCGCGCGACGACGAGGAACGCCGACGTGACGTAGCCTCCATTGGGGACTGTGGTAGGAGGTACATAAGTCGTGGCGGGAGCCAGCTGGGGCATTTTTGAGTCTTACCTGTGCCTATACACCACTCGTTTTCGAGGGGGAGGGCGTACTGATGCGAGGAAATAGGCTTGATGGGCAGGACATCTGCGAAAGTCGGCGGTGCCATAGTGGCGCACAACTGGGGAAGGACGAGAAGAAGCAACAAGAACGCTCACTATAACATGATCTGTAAAGACACTGATTCGAATCTCACGCACAGGGTCACCAAATTCAATGCGGCTTCGCGGTTGCTAGGAGTTCGGGAGGAACCAAAAAAACGGCTTCCCATCCCGAAACAACCACGAGCCTCGGCATGAGGCGTCGTCGGGCTTGATCGCCCCTACGGCAGGCACCTCCAATAGAGCTTCCGGAGTACTTGATGTTTGCATGCCCTGCAATGATCGAAGTCGTGTTCAATGACGAGAGATGAGTTAAAGATGGAGAGAGGTAGAGGGGAAAACAAGTCGTGAAACGAGCGGGCGGCAGCATTGTTGCGAGGGAGTTGGATTTCAATTCAGTCCGACCTGGTCAACCTGGCCTCAAGCCCAGAGGCGGTCAGAGCAAGAACCCCTCGTTACACATTCCACCAGTTCATGTGGCTAAACGAGCTTTGAAACAGGCTGCCATTGAACGGTTAAATGTTCACCATGCCCTGACTCTGTGGCTGTGCATCGAACCAGGAGCCAGCGATCCAGCATAATCACCATAAGTGATGCACAATGACGAGACACGGGCGCAATCCCCATCATCCGTGATCTCAGTGGTGCTTTACCAAGTTTAGCATCTCTCGTTTCTTGCATCGTCGCATAGTGGAGTGAGGGTGGTTGATCCGATAATCTATCTTTTAGCCCTTGGGTGATTCCGTCCTGTTTGCATCTTGGATATCGCCATTGCTCATGGCCGTTATTCAATCCCATCCTTCTCATATACTTTGGACTCGATCGCTATTGAACAGATGACCTACTATTCATACCCCGGCCGGCACCCAGTATGAAATACCATCACGGAGGCCACCATGACACGAAAAGGAATGCGCCCAGTGCGCCAGCAAGGCCGCGCCTTCTATCTGACAGCGCTCATCATCACTCTCCTCGCTTGTTATAGCTTCTTCCGAGACGGCGGTCGTGGCCACCCTGCGCAGAGATTGGCCGTGCGCAGTCTCGAAGCACGCGACCTCGAGGTGCGTCGCGGATCCGCCATGGACATCTAGATATGCACAAAGCTAACCATTACTCTTAGTGTCGACTTGTCCATCACGCAGACGACAAATGTGCCTTTATCACAGAAAACTGCCCTGATGAAGAAGCCGGCTTGATCTCCTACCTCCGGCTCTATTACTGCACCCTGCCCAACGCCCAACCCTTTGCCTTCCTCATCCTAGTGATATGGGTCAGTCTCCTCTTCAGCACTATCGGCATCGCCGCCTCCGATTTCCTCTGCATCAATCTGAGCACAATCGCGAACCTTCTGGGCATGAGCGAGAGCTTAACGGGCGTCACATTCTTGGCTTTTGGAAATGGGAGTCCCGATGTCTTTTCCACATTTGCTGCCATGCGCAGCAATAGTGGTAGTCTTGCAGTGGGAGAATTGGTGGGCGCGGCCAGCTTCATCTCAGCCGTCGTTGCGGGCAGTATGGCACTGGTCGCACCATTCCAGGTGGCCAGGAAGAGCTTCATCCGGGACGTCGGGTTTTTCGCTGTGGCGGCAAGCTTTAGTCTGGTATTCTTGTCGGACGGCAGTTTGCGGCTCTGGGAGTGTATCACCATGGTCGCCTACTACATCTTTTACGTGATTTTTGTGGTTGTTTGGCACTGGTGGCTGACCAGGCGACGCAAGAGGAGGGTTGCGGAGACCGCAGCCAGATTGCATCACCATATCCCAGACACGCAGGAGCTGGAGGCCCCCGCAATCGACGAGGACGAAGAATCACGCCCTGCGAGTGAGCGTACAGGCCTCTTACGTGGCCAGTCAAACGATACTCTCCCTACCATACGGACCCCTGGAACGCCAGCGTGGAAAGTTCAAGACTTTGATGACGACGATGAAGCGCGAGATCGATATCTGGCCGAGTTGCAGAGCAAAATGAGAGTTAGTCGACCACCTAGGGGCGAACGAAGGAATACAATGACGCCCATCCGACCGAGTTTGATGGGCGCATTGGAGTTCAGATCTCTTATGACCTCTTTAGAAAGGAAAGCGACCAACACACAGCCTATTGGTCTTCGAAGATACTCAGACGATGCATCGGCCACTCACACCCCTATCCCAGTCACCGCGCCTCCCGGTGCCTCCCACCCAGAGCTCGTCAGTTCTCAATACTTGGATGTCGAAGGCGACAGTCCCCGTCGAGCCCGAGCGGTATCCGCCAACGACGCTGCTCATCTACGCATCGATACGGATTTTCTGAGTGAAAGACTTTCAGACAGAGGTTCCGAGAACGCCCTTGCCAGCGAAGAGTCGTCGCCACACCCGGCCGCCAAACACACAAGGGCGAGCGCCAATATTTTGAGAATGCTCAATGAGCCGTCAAGTCAGAGGCCACCGTCGCCCAAGCTTGTTCTTTCTCCCTCGGGCTTGCCACCCGAGACTGGTTCACTGCATTCGGATGCTCCCAGCTCAAGGTCTGCCAATCTCTTAGCGCCACCGGCAACGAGCTTCCATCGCCCCGACTATCATGATGAGCATCGGTCTGAATCTCGAAGCCCTAAGTTGTCGCCTCGGACTGGCCCCACACTCCAAGTTCCGATTTTGCATACACCGCATCCCGACCATTCGAAAGGAGCGCTGAGACTTGAAGACTTCCCTCCTTACGTCGATTCACCCATGCTTCTCACCCCCGTCGGCTCCAGGCCCCCTAGCATAAATCTTCCGGCGCCAAGTATGTCGCCAGAGTCTACTGCGCATCTCGGGCTTCTGCCGGATGAAGAAGAGGAGCCTATGCGTAGGTTCTCCTGGTGGCCTTACCAATACTTTCCAGCGCCGCAGGTCATTTATGCATCGCTCTTCCCGACTCTTTATGGCTGGCGTGAGAAGTCACACATTGACCGAATGCTGGGCTTGGTCACTGCTCCCAGTGTGTTTCTGCTCGCTATCACACTTCCTGTTGTCGAACCAAAGGAAGACAGTGTGCCGGATCCTGATCCAACACTTTTGACTCCGGCAGGTGGGAACCATAGCAGATCAAACAGTCATGTCGTTGGTACTCCTGGGACAATTCCCAAGTCAGGCTCTTCTGATGGTCCACCTCATCCACACGGGACGGGAATATCAAGACAGATGTCAGACTATGCTAAGAGTCCCAATCACGGCGTGGATGAAGTCCACGGGCCAAAAGACTGGAATCGGTGGTTGCTCTTCGTGCAAGTGTTTACTGCTCCTTTCTTTGTGGTGACCATCGGCTGGGCCAACATGGATGACGACCTCAACACAACACTATATCTGAAGATGGTCCTGGGCTCATTGGTGTTCTCGCTGGTGTTACTCCTCGTACTCTTGTCTTTGACAAGGCCTGATCGAGAGCCCAAATACCGACCTCTGTTCTGCTTTTTGGGATTTGCCGTGGCCATTGGTTGGATCTCGACAATTGCGAACGAAGTCGTCGGAGTCCTCAAGGCTTTCGGGGTCATCTTGGGCATGTCGGATGCTATCCTGGGATTGACCATTTTTGCCGTGGGCAACTCTTGCGGTGATCTGGTCGCGGACATCACTGTTGCAAAACTCGGCTATCCCGTCATGGCATTGTCGGCATGCTTTGGGGGTCCGATGCTGAATATCTTGCTCGGGATTGGCATTGGAGGGCTGTATATGACGGTCAACAAGGCCTCGCAGAAGCATGCAAAGCATCCCCACAAGCCGATCAAATACAAACCGTACGAGATCGAAGTGAGTACCACATTGGTGATATCAGGAGTTACCCTGCTGGTGACATTGATTGGGTTGTTGATCGTTGTCCCATTAAACGGTTGGAAGATGGACCGCAGGATCGGGTTTGGACTGATCTTGCTGTGGTCGCTGTCCACCGTTGGCAATATCATTGTCGAACTGCTTGGATACGGAGGAGACACGCTGATGTGACGATGATGTTTGTATATCCCAAGGCATGAAGGCACGGCCGGAGTTCGGGGTGTTGTGGCGCACCAGACCGGGTGCTGTCTGCGACGAGTACATATTCATGGTGTATATCTTGCTGAGAATGCAAGACTGCTCCCTTGCAGGCCATTTGTTGTTCTGAGCCTCTCTCAAGCCTCTCTCTGCTTTGGTGCACCCCGCCGTGCAAAGTAAAAGTCATTAGACGATCACGTCCACCGCACGCTCACGCAACTTTCACCAGCACCTCACTTGCATTTCACAATCTTACTTACCAATTGATTATCCGAGTTGCGCGCTCTTTTTCGCACGACAGAGGCGAAAGATCTCATTCAGCAGAAATGCTCCGTGCCACGCATATATCGGATCCTAGAAAATGCCGGAGACGCGAGGTGGTCAGTATCTCCGAGTTTCGCACATCCAACCCCGATTTCTGGCTTGCCCCAGAATTGCAGCGATAGCCGCGCAATTGCCGACTGCTTTCCACTGGCCAGCCCTCTGGAACCTCGGCATCTCTTCTGCGAGATTGGCCACGATGGGATCCAGCACGGCCCACCATCGGCCACATTCGCATTGCGACGGGGAGGCAACGGCCATGACGATAAGAGCGACGCGTGCTTCCACCGGACGAAGGACATGCGGTCGCACGAGTACCCCGGATTAAGCCAAGCGGATGCCTCGACCGGCGCTATATCTCATAATTATTTCTTGGGCGTTACCAGTCGTCGTCTCTTGATTTGTTGTGTTCAGTCTAGATAGATAGACAGCTCGACTCGATTTTTGGCCTCTTGGAATACCGACCAGCTTGCGTGGACTGGTTGCTGTCTAATTACTTCGATCTGTCCGAAAACCGTGTACAAGGATCTGTCCATCGGAACGACATTCCCTCACGTCGCCAGAAAATCAGCTCGGCCGTATCCTCTCTCTGCCTTCGGCTGAAATCGCAACCATCGTCCACAGATTGGTGGCCTCGCTAGACTGTGCAGGCAGAAAAGCAACGGGTCTCGCCAGCTCGAGCTCTGTCTCCAAACAACGCCAGGTCCGTTAGACACACGTTGCAGCTGGGAGAAAGAGAGAGAGCTCTGCACTTTCGAGCACTGAACAAAGCCTGAGAGCCTCGTTTTCCCGTTTTACGGAGTAATAATTTCAAAGACCACCGTAACCATGCCCATCAAGTCGGACTTCCCGGACGTCCAACTCTCCGTTTCAGATATTTGGTCCTTCCTCTTCAACAGAAAGGACAGAGAATTCCCCGACAACCACGTCATATTCCAGTCTGCCGAGACGCTCAGCCGCCAGTACACGTTCGCCCAACTGCGGCAATCGTCCGTCGACTTTGGCAAGGGCCTCAAAGCGGTTTATGACTTCCGCAAAGGCGATGTCCTAGGGTTATTCGTCCCCAATGACATCGACGTCCCGCCCGTCGTGCTGGGCACGCTCTGGGCCGGGGCCATCGTCTCGCCCGCAAATCCAGGTTACACGGTCGCTGAGCTGGTATATCAGCTGAAAGACTCGGGCGCAAAGGCCCTGTGCACGCACTTTTCCGTCCTGGATACGGCGCGCAAAGCCGCCCGCGAAGCAGGCATCCCTGAATCGAACATCTTCCTCCTCGGCGAGCAAAAGGACCAGAGCATGAGAATCAAGCACTGGACGTCGATCCGCAATCTGGAGGGGACACGGCGGTTCCGCATCCCCAAGATCGATCCCAAGACCGACCTCGCATTCCTGGTCTACTCGTCCGGCACGACGGGGCGGCCCAAGGGCGTGCGCCTCACGCACTTCAACATGACGAGCAACATCGAGCAGATCCACAGCGCCGAGGGCTGGCTGACGTGGAATGGCACCAGCACACCTCCAAACAGCGACATCCCCCTCCCCGCGCGGGGGACGGGGGACAAGATCCTCGCATGTCTGCCCTTCTTCCACATCTACGGTCTGAACTGCCTCGTCCTCTCACCGGTCTACTCCGGCGTGCACACGATGGTGATGGCTCGCTTCGACCTCGAGCGGTGGTGCTCCCTCGTGCAGGACCACAAGATCACATTCAGCTACATCGTGCCGCCGATCGTGCTGCTGCTGTGCAAGCACCCCGTCGTGGAGAAGTACGACCTCTCGAGTCTGCGGATGACAAACTCAGGTGCCGCGCCCCTGACCCGCGAACTTGTCGAGGGTTTGTACGCGCGCAAGGGCGTCAAGGTCAAGCAGGGCTACGGCCTGTCCGAGACGGCCCCTACCATCTTCATGCAACGGTGGGAGGAGTGGCGCTCCGCCATCGGCACCACCGGCGTAATGGTGCCCAATCTGGAGGCCAAATTCTGTGCCGTGCCCGGGTCGGGCGAAGAGAGCGACGGCACCAAGGAACTCCCTAGGGGCAAGATCGGCGAGCTGTACGTCCGCGGACCCAACGTCTTCAGCGGCTACCACAACAACCCCAGCGCCACGGCCGAGTGTCTCGAGGACGGATGGTTCCGGACCGGGGACGTCGGATTCCTAGACGACCGCGGGAACCTGACTATCACGGACCGCGTCAAGGAATTAATCAAATATAAAGGTGAGTACCTAGTTGCGCTACTCTAGTCGTCGTGCATGGCGCAGACAGATCTCAAGAACCCCCAGCTCCCGCCTCTGGCCTTTACTTACGCGTCTTCTCTCTAGGCTTCCAAGTCCCCCCCGCCGAACTAGAAGGCTACTTGGCCTCCCACCCGCTCATCGACGACGTCGCCGTCGTCGGCGTCGACAGCCAAGCCCTCGGAACCGAAGTGCCCCGCGCGTACATCGTGCGCAAAGGTGGCCTCTCCGCCGTGCGGCCGGGTGACGCGCAGGAGATCATCGCCTGGATGAACGCCAAGGTCGCGAACCACAAGAAACTGCGCGGCGGCGTCAAGTTTGTGGACGCCGTGCCCAAGAGCGTGAGTGGGAAGATCCTCAGGAGGGTGCTGAAGGATCGGGCGAAGGAGGAGTTCCGACAAGAAGAGGAGCAAGCGGCGGCCAAGGGGGAGGTAAAGGTACAGGCGAAGTTGTGAGCATTCTTTCATGTGGATTCAATTTGTAGGAGAAATGAAATGAATGAATGGGTCTATGTACTCTCGGTCGATGCAGCACAACGTATCATTGCCATATGATTGCACGGCTTTATGTGACTATATGTGGCTGAGCGACAGTCATCTGTAAGGCCTAACTTAGGCGTAGCGTTGGATCTACCTACTCGTAGACATCATCTATCCGAATTCAATCTGTCCAGATCTGTCCAGATCTGACATAGCACTTTTATCAAACTGCAATATAGGTTTCGACTAGTTTCGACCAGTTCCGACCAACTCTAATAGCAATTCCCCTAAATTGCTATACACCCGACAATTCTATTCGTCTGTTCTGCTCCAACGGCGTTGCGAGACGAGGACGGGTCCCAAATGTAATACGGGGTATATAGCACGAGGCTGAATCCGAGGGCAGCCTTGATTGAGTCGCGAAATGTCCGAAGCTCGAGACATCCCAGGATCCTCTGATTCGCATTCTACTTGAGTGCTGTGAAGGATATTGGGCTTGCTGACTTGGCCGGACAGAAATTGAAACCAGCAAGTGTGCATTAGATCGATTTAGGAAAGCAGCCACGATCGCGAAAGAGGCGACGTTACTCTATTTGCAACAAGATCAGAGATATAAAGTTGTAACGGTTTCTTCGTCCCAAAAAAAAAATCATCCCATCCTGGTACTGTCGCCCCACAAAGACGTATCAAGCGCAGAGGAATGCCTCGAGGCCGCTGAATTGCTAAATGCTTGATCGAGGTGCATCATGGTCTTCCCTTCTGGAAAAGCCTTGCACATGCTCCTTTCCATCATAGCCCTCTTGCATACAGGGAACGCATAAATGAACCATAGCTGTTGCTCATCGAACTCGACAGCGAATCGGTTTCGGATGTCCGTACACTTGAGCTCGCGATGTCTCTCTTGGTAGAGCTGGCCGATGAACGGCTTGATGAGGCGGATGTGGCATGTTGTGATGATGAAGAGGTCGTCGATGACGATTTGAGATGGCTTGAAGTCGTGGGGTTTGTCGAGTCGATGGAGGTGATGGATCTGCGAGCAAAGAATGCGGATGCCATTGTTCTGGATGTTGGGGAGATATGTTCTCTTAGTCGATAACGTAACTGCTTCTGGCTTCTATGGAGATCTGCTTTCTGTAACGAGGTCTGAACTGTGCTTGAGGCTTGGCTGGGAGGAAGAATCAAGCAGCGTTTTCCGACATCCTTCTCACCTTGTATTTATATGTGCTTTCTCAAAACGCGTAGCAGCGCCTAGTGGAACTCCGCACCCAATGCCAGCATTTCACCTTGACAGCGCCTCAACAGAGAGGGCAACGAGGAGAAGAGGCGGATTGACCAAAGGGGTGTGATGGGAGTGGGCGGGCCTCTGCCTCGTGTTTCCGCGACAAATCGTAGCTGGCGTGTTGCTGGATGCCAAAGCTGACTACATCTGAGAACCCACACCTGGACGAATCAAGCACAGACTTCGGAGCAGGAGTCCCGTAGCCGATGGGAATAGAAATGCTTCCAGGTACAGATCGCTGTGTTACAGCACAGGGACAAGGCCCAACTGGGGCGCAAGGGCTGACAGGGCGCAGCAGAGAGAGGAGAGACCACATGCGTGTCTCGTGTTGGGGGGACTTCATAGGGCTGATGATGAGCGCAGTATCATCGCTTAACGACGGGCAGTGAGGTACACCGAGTCATCATTGGGTGGTGAGGCATCGAGGCCGCAGAAATGTCCACCGCCTGAAAGTGGGGGCTGACTCTATGAAAACGTGCCTGAACCACAGAATCGGCGCGGTGAAGAACACCACGAAGACTTTTGGTCTCATGCACGTCGCAGCAAGCGACCGACGTGTCGAGAGAGGTTTTGGATGAACTGCCACTAGAGAGACGAGTTGCAACGCAAATCCTCCCTTTGATGGTCTCTAGTTTTCCACTTTGCTTCATACCTACTGTCGATCCAGCGTCCTCATTTCGAAACCATTCTTGCTGTCTATGTAAGAAGATGCGGAAATGCCCCATCGGCTCTGATCTGATAGATGGACATTGCGTACGCGTACTCACAACACCAGTACTGTCGCGCCCACAACCTACTGACTGCCGAATGGCTGCTGGGCATCTAAATCTGCTCGCCCATTCCAGCGTCCTACTCCCATTTCGCACATAGAACACCTTCTACCTTGCACACGACTCGCTCGAACGGCTCTCTGTTGCATCACTACTCTTCGTCTCATACAGGTAATACAGGTCCACTCGCACTTGATTAGCCAACATACACTTCGTCCCAAAATGTCGGCATGTCCTGAAGCAGAAAGAACAGGCCTGTAGATCCGTATCGCCGAAAAGCCAACTTGCAGCAACCGAAGACGGAGAACAAGTTGGAAGACATGTGATGTTGGTTGACAGCGAAGCTCACAACTGGTACACGTAGCAGGATGTACCTAGTAGGGAAATCTGGAAAGCGTCTGTGTAGCCGCGGCATAGTTGCCTTCCTCGACCAAGAGACTATTCCCTTTCAGTCGACATCGAACTTTCATCTTGGAGCTGCTCTATGCAAACATTACTCTGCAACGACAACACGGTCCATACGGGCGCAGTCTGGTCGGAGGTCACGGCTTCTAAAGGTCAACGCAATGGACCCCCTTTCAAGCTCAATATGTCGGTCCTGCCGCCTCCGACTCCTGAAACCATCCTCGTACCGACCGTTCAGCACCTCCTCCTCCCGACTGTATATTCCACCCGAATCTCCCGCCTACATCGATGTCCCTCAACCACTCCAAACAGTGCGTGACGGGAAGCCCCGGGCAAAGGGTATCTTGCCCCTTCCACGGGAACTCTTTCCAGCCCGCCGCCCGGACAAACCCAGCCAAGCATACCTCGAAAACGTGACGCGCGATCCCCTGCCCAAGAACGTCCTGTCCGACGACGAACTCACAGAAACGGGAAAATATAAACGGCGTATGGCCGAGCTGCGGAAAACACACCTCCGCTCCAGTCTCAAAGAGCTCCATGCTCGAAAAACGTCCATCGACGACACAATCGCCGCCCGGAGCGAAGCCAAACAGCTCGACCGGGCGAGACTCCTGTCCCAACCGGAGCGCGAAGACGCACGGCTCACGAACGTCTCCATCCCCAGCGCCATGCGCCCGCAGAAGATGCATCAACTCTCGCCGGAGGAGGAGCAGGAAATCTACAACGCCCGCCTCGCCGCGCACCAAGCCACTCTGGCTGCCAAACACGAGGACCGCCTCGACAATCTCCACACACTCTACATGAATGCGCGAAACTTCATCACCACGAAAGAGCAACTCGCCTCTGCAATCGACCAGGCGTTTGACACGAGCAGATCGATCTGGGACAAGGAAGGCAAGCCGGATACAGTGGAGACGATGATTGCACGGGGCAGGGACCGGTCCGCGGACGACGGCCGAGGCGGAACTATGTTGCCTGGCGATGTCACCGAGCGGGCAAGGAAGGATCAAGAACGCATGAAGAAGATTGCGGAGCGGCTGAGTGGTGGGAAGTTGTGAACTGGATGGTGTGCGAGACAGAGACGCCGCTGCTGCTGCTGCATCGACATTCGACTGACTAGGGCGGCTGGTTATGGTGGGGGTGGGCAGGTCGCTTCGAGGGACTGTACAAACAATATGTGCAACGGCCGCTGGGGCGCCAGAGCGACCAATAAGAAAATATGCCTCGAAGGGGAAGAAGTTGTACAAAACTTGTTACTCGCGAGAATTTATGTCTTAAACCTCACACATGGTCGAGCTAGAATCAGATATCGCAACTGTGCAGCTGCTTGGATACGGCATGATCGCCGGCTACTTCGCATTGGATCTGCATAGCCTCCTGATGTAGCCGGAGAATGTCCAATTTCTCTTAGAAGACAAGGCAGAGCCTATGAGGTGGATGACCAAACAGACCCAGTGTTTTGTTCCCTGGGCTGGGGAGGTTGCACCGCATTACCCCCCTCATGTTTTAGGCCTCCAAACCGCTTGAAGAGAGGAGAGGACGCAACATTGCCTTCTGGAGCGTAACTCAACTGTGTGAGCTTACCGGAAGACGGCACGCTCCAGAATAGCAATGCCAGGATCGACCGACTCCGTAGAGCGCCTTCCCGCTGAAGAATCGTGTGACTGAGCAGCACTCCTGTGGTTGTAGCACATCGAGATGATTGCGTATGCTTGTTTGCCTCGCATGTGAAACACGAAGCAGCCCAGCAGTTCTTGTGCTTAGGATCGCCGTCAAAGCAAACGGCCGTAGAGGTGCCCAGATAGCGTGTTCTGCGGTAAACCTTGCCGAGCAGCAGAACACCCATAGACGATCAGGACGTCCTCGTCTCTGAAGTGGCTCCTCCCTCATTCCGTTACACCAAGCTCCGGTTGCCCAGACCCTCGCCTGGGAGGACTGTTTGTCGATGTCCGCTCCGGAGTATGCCCTCAATTGGGGCGAGATTGACGCCTTGTCGCACGCTTCAGCGACGAGACAGGTAACCAGGGTATGTGAACAGTAGATGCTTGTGAGAGCATATTGTCCCCCGTGGCGGTTTGATGGGGGCAACTCATGCATCAGGTCAGTGCTCTTACACCGAGACCGACGCTACGAGTCTCGAAGAGCTCGATTAGTCCTGCACCCAGGCACTCTTCCAGAACCCAATCAAAGTTCAGACCATACAAGTCCTTCCATTTCTTCGTTTTCGCCGGCATAACGCCGGAAAACTCCCCTCTGATTCGCTTGGCGGTAGAAACGCGATTGTCGGAATCGACAGCCCCGTCCCATCGTTCGCGCAGGAGATAGAGCGGAGCCTCTTTGTATTTTGACTTGCCCAGAAGCTCAAGTAAATATGCGCGACCGGCAGCTAATAGCCTCAGATAAGGCCCGATGTTGGGCAGAGACAGCACCAACTCGTTTGCTTGCGTCTGATAGATAGAGGAGCTTGATCGCCTTGCCGTGCCCACACCACCTAGATTCTCGAACGTTGACTCTCCACCAATGGCACCCGTTGAGCCTGAAGCAGCACGGGATATTTTTGGCATGGACACAAGAGATGAACCAGCTAAAGAAACATTCCGAGAACCGGTCAGAGATGATGAGACAAGAAAGCCAGTTCGAGTCAGGGCGGTCACATGAGCCGTTGGCAACTCTTGGGGCGGAATGCCGGTGGCTCGAGGGTGAGCGCGGAGCACGCTGCAGAAATCAGCTCGAACATTTGGTGGAACGTCGCTTCGACCAAGCAAGGTTTGTATCTCTTCCATGCTGATGACGACTTCACCGAGGCCACTGATATCGTTGCCTCGACCCGTAATTTTGATCCTCCGAATCTTACCGGTGGCTTGCAACGCAGCAATGTCTCGCTCCGTCTTGGACGAAGCGGCTATCAGAGCGTGAACATGCGCTAACGACACAATGGGTGGCATATTCCGCTGGAAATTGAGCACCTCGGCAACGCGCACACTATTCATGCCCGCTCGCTCCGGGAGGGCCGCAAACATAGATGCACGAGCATATTGCATGGCACTTAGGACATCTTTGGCGGAGTCAACAGCGATGGTTGAGAGGATTTTGCCACTTGGTGTCAGTCTGTCTTCCCCATCCTCCCAGGCGTTCGGGTCGTCGCCAGCGGCCTCGGCGAGTGACGTTGTCCGCTGAACAGTCGGTTTACTGCGCGGAAGGTTCGCGAAAGGCGAGGAAGAGTGTCGACGTCGAGTTTCGGCGGGTCTCCTGGCCGGCTTGTTTACCCGCGATGAGTGGGACGCAGTAAGATAGAGGGGCATGGCAGGAGAAAAGAACTCAGAAACGTCTGTTCCTCGTCCTGGGTAACAAATGGGTATTTAGCTGCATCGCCACTGCAGTACTCGGTAAAGGGTCACCAACACGTCCCAAGCAATATCCCCTGAGAATCTCACTAGGCAGCAACGGACAAGGCGGCTGCGAAATGGTTGGTGGTGTGAAGTTCCGAAGAATTGACGGGAACCTTCGAGGGCGTGGTTGGAAGAGAGTTTGCGGGTTGGGCAGTGGAGGGCAGTCCGAGCCAGTTAAACAAGAGGCTAAGGGGCGCTTGCCGATTTCCAGGCGAAACAGCATACCGGTTGGAGGTCACCTAGCCCGCAGCTCCGGGCTGTTTTGAGCTGCTAGGTCGAATCCAGAGCCCTAACGGATTTGCTCCGCCCGTGGCGCGATGCAGCAAGCCTGTTGTTCTGCCATGCCCCACAGCGTTCACGTCACTCCCAAGCTGGGAAAAACCGGACGCGGGTTCCTGCCAGCAACGGAATCGCCAACCGCGCACCTCGAAATCCTGATGCCGAAGTTGGATGTTGGCAGTGACGGGAATTAGTTCCATTCCCACCATTCGAGCGGCTACCAAATAGGGCCCTGTACGAGTATCACTTTAGCATGTGTAAAAAATTCACGGGCACCCACGCATCATGCTTCAAACGACCGACACCTCGCACACCTCGCCCTTGCCCTACCACGCTCGTTCCACCCACTATTTACCATGATCTTATTCTTATTCACTCCTTCTTCCTTGGTTACAAACTTCTGTTCTTAAGCCTGCTCTCCCCTCTGGGTTTGTAAACGGCGCCTGAGCCTTCACTTACTGTGGGGTCTTTTCAATCTGACCCAGTTGTGAATACTTCTACGCAATCCACCACGACGTCAAAGTGACTCTTAGCCTTCGAGGCAGTCGAGACGGAGCCGATCACTTGAAAGCCTCCAAAAACGGCGATTTTTGTTTCTTCTAGATTTGACGTGGACTCGCAGCAGCAGACGCGACAATGACCATATTCGTGGCGTCCCTGTTCCTTCCCTACACAGTCCACTTCGACGCTCCTGGTTCTACCTCCAGGTCACAGTCTCCGGAACTTGACCGGCAGCGATCGACAGTCTCTCAATCAGCGGTCTTGCACGAGACGCAGCCAGTTAGCCTCTTCACGCCAAGTGCCGGCATAACTGGGGTTCCCGTCCAGACACCAGGTCCCATCCCTCCGACTCCAGGTAGCACCACCGATCATGAGAAGATCTTTCGACCTCAGATTGACCGCAAGATCAGCCTCAAGCTTCCGAACATCAGACCAGGCGTCGACGTAC
This sequence comes from Capronia americana, assembly GCA_016110215.1. Classification (NCBI taxonomy): domain Eukaryota; kingdom Fungi; phylum Ascomycota; class Eurotiomycetes; order Chaetothyriales; family Herpotrichiellaceae; genus Capronia; species Capronia americana. Next base: position 976,491 of record JADWQD010000007.1, on the reverse strand, counting down.
CTGTGCGAACTATCTCCCGACACGACCTTCACTCCCCTGGCTGGGGGAAGACGTTTGGCTGGAACCAACCTCCCTCGAGAGCCAAGTCGCCTCCTCCCAGTTCGATCCTGCGGCATGCAGTCAGTGGCGTCAAAGAGCTTAAGGAGCTCAAAGAGAAGGCTATTCAAACTGCATACAATTCCACCAACAAGCATCACCGTCGGCAGCGGACAAGAACTGTCAGCCATGAACGGCGCTTTTCGAACTACAACTACGAAGTTGAGAGAGCGCCTCTAGGCAATGGTGGTCTTTACAATGCAATTGACGCTGCAGTGGATGCCGGCATATGCGATGAGAAGACCTGGGTCGGAACACTTGGCTGTCCAGTCGACGCCTTGGACGACCATATCAAAGAGAACATTGCCGAGAAGTTGGAGAATGACTACGATTGTCTGACCGTCTACGCCAGCGATAGCGATCTGAACGGCCATTACGAGCACTACTGCAAGACCATCCTCTGGCCGGTGGTCCACTATCAGATCCCCGACCACCCAAAGAGCAAGGCGTATGAAGATCACTCGTGGGTATTTTACGTCAAGGTCAATGAGGCTTTCGCCGAACGCATCGCAAAGAATTGGAAGAAGGGTGACAAGATCTGGATACACGACTACCACCTCATGCTCCTGCCGATCTTGCTGCGCCAAAAGCTCCCCGAAGCCGAGATTGGCTTCTTTTTGCATACAGCATTTCCTTCCTCTGAGATCTTTCGATGCCTTGCAGTGCGCACCGAGCTGCTACAGGGTATGCTGGGTGCCAACATGATCGGATTTCAGAACGAGGAGTATGGCCATCACTTCTTGCAAACTTGCAGCCGTCTACTCAATGTCGAAGCCACCAAACACGGCGTCATCCTGGAAGACGGCAGATTTGTTCACGTAGACACTTGCCCGATTGGTATTGATCCGAAGGCTATTGACCATCAACGTCAAGCAGACGAGGTGAAGGACTGGGTACAAACCATCACCGAAAAGTACCGTGGCAAGAGAATCATCGTTGCGCGAGACAAACTGGACACTATCCGCGGAGTTCGTCAAAAGATATTGTCTTACGAGCTCTTCCTCAACAAGTACCCCGAATATAGAGATCAGGTCGTGCTCATCCAGATTGCCACCTCATCTGCCGAGGACCCCGAACTCAGCGCGACCGTGGCCGACATCGTCACCCGTGTCAACTCCACTCACTCGACTCTCGCTCATCAGCCTCTCGTGTTCTTGAAGCAAGACATCGACTTCGCTCAGTACATGGCATTGCTCACTGTGGCGGAGTGTCTCATGATCACCAGTCTGCGCGAAGGCATGAATCTGACTAGCCATGAGTGGATCCTCTGTCAGGACGGCAAGTTGTCGGAGAACAAGTATGGCCCGTTGATACTTAGTGAGTTCACTGGGTCGGCCACTGTTTTCGGACACAACGCCCTCTTGGTCAACCCATGGCACTACAGCAATTGTGCCGACGCCATCAAGCAAGCGCTTGATATGTCTCCGGAAGAGCGCGAAAGGCGGTGGAGGGCAATGTACGATGTTGTCATTGAACAGAACGCGGTGCGATGGTACGAGCAATATGTCAACGATCTGGAGCATGCATGGAGGGAACACAGAGTCCGTGACTCCACCGCAGTTCCCCGGCTATCAGTGTCTTCCACAAAGTCGAAGTATCAGAAGGCTCAACGACGCCTGATTATTTTGGATTACGAAGGCACTTTGGCGTCCTGGGGCTCGCCAACCGACATTATCTTGACCACCCCGAAGAGGTCGATCGATGTTCTGAATGACCTCATCGAAGACAAGAAGAACATCGTGTATGTGATGAGCTCAAGGATGCCAGAAGAGATGGAAAGACTCTTCAGTCAAGTTAGCGGCATCGGGTTGATCGCTGAGAATGGTGCTTTCGTGATGGACCCTGGGACGGATGAGTGGCAAGAACTGATCGACCCCGAGCATGTTGAGAGCTGGAAGAAAGGTGTCAGGAGCATTCTACAGTACTATGTGGAGAGAGTGGAGGGAAGTCGAATCGAAATGCGGCACGCGTCTATCATCTTCGATTACTCGGATGCAGAGGATAGATCCGGAGCTTTCAAGCAAGCTGGCGAATGCGCCAATCACATCAACGATGCTTGTCGTGGGCAGAACGTCAATGCCATACCAGTTGATGATGCGCTTTATATCTCGGAAATCGACGTCAACAAAGGAGCAGCCGCTCAGTTGGTTGCCGAGAATCTGGAAAAGCTGGTTCGGGACAAAAGCGCCACGTTTCCAGATTTCCTCATGGTCATTGGAGATTCAAGGGAGGACGAATATGTCTTCAACTGGGCGCACAAGTTGGAAAAGGCAGGCAAGATCCGCGATGTCATCACGGTGACTTTGGGTGCCAGAAGCACCGAAGCATCGGCTACGTTGACTCAAGGTGTGACTGGTAAGTGATGAAGTTCGCGTCGTGAGAGACATGTAACTAACATTTCTAGGTGTGTTGTCAATTCTCGAGAAACTCGCGCGAGGGGCGTAGCACGAACCTGTGGAGCGTCGTTCCGAGAGTTGGGCGTAATGCTAGTATTCAATTGCTGTTAAAAACGCACTGGGGTTTTCGAGACGTTTGATGAGTGGATGAGGGGACGCATAGAAATAAATGACGGCTTCGATACCCTGTATTAGAGACTGGACAAGCGATAGAGGTTTCGGTTCCAGGGCATCGATAGACCGGACGGTATTTTGTACACTTAACAACTGCTCCTGCCACGTGTTTTCCAACATGGGAGAGGAGATGATTGAAGGGGGAAATCTTGATTCCACTTGCTTTGGAAGCCTCGATCCCAATTGCTGTTTCCGCCTTGGCGTAAAGGACGCCGTCTGGTCGGAGCTGCTCAAGCCCGCTCTTCAAATGTGAAGCGGCCGCTCGACCGCGTCGATGTTGCTTGGTTTGTCAGCAATCCTCAATATGCATAGGACCACCATGCATATAGGTGACAGAGACTGGTGATGGACAGTAGCAACGACGCTGAGGCCTCGCTTGGTGCCTCGTCGCACAAATCATTGACCACAAAGAAGACATCAAGTTACGAGGCTGAAGCAACCGGGGGAAGGCCGTATTTCTAATCGCCAAGGCCGCCCTTTCATCTGCGACGTCTCCTGGACAAACCATGAGGGTGCCTCTTGACATCGTGAGGACCGCACTAGGCCAGTCGGGAGACACCCATCGAATGATGGAGTCTGAATCTCTTTCCCGGTTGCTGAGCAAGATCGAAGATTCCAAGCGATCTTTTTCATCATGTTAGAAGAATCCAGATCAGGGCAAGGCCAGGCTCTTCTTGTAGGTTACAAAGCGTTACCGGGTCGCCGTTGTATATAAGGCGTTAAGATGGCATGGTTTGCAAGACGTGACACTTGAGTGATAATCCGTCTGCTATAAACAAGCAAAAGCTATCAAGCCAAGACTTGGGACAGCAAAATTACAGCACGCAAGCTTCTACCAACACAAACAGTTGCACAGCCCACTTTAAACCTCGTCCAGATCTCGAAGCACAAAATGGCACCTATCAGACTTGGCTTCATCGGCTTGTCTGCTGATGGGTACGTATCTCTCCCACAATACCATTAGAGCGCGCGCACGCACAGAGGCACCAAGCACTAACACAGATTCCACCAGACAATGGGCCGCACAATCGCATTTACCCTACTTTAAGTCCAAGCCCGAGGACTTCAAAATCACGGCGTTACAGAATAGCAGCATCGCCTCGGCCAAGAGAGCGGTGGAGAAGTACCGGCTCGGCAACGATGTCGCCTGCTACGAGGACCCCGAATCGCTCGCCAGCGATAAGAACGTCGACATGGTCGCCGTCTCGGTGAAAGTCCCCACGCATTATGGCTTCATCAAGCCTGCGCTGGAAGCGAAGAAGCAGATCTTCGTTGAGTGGCCCCTCGCCGCCAATCTCAAGGAAGCGGAGGAACTCACTGCTCTGGCGCACCAAGCTGGCGTGCGCAACATCGTCGGCCTCCAAGCCCGTCAAAATCCGAGTATCGTCCGGGCAAAGCAGATGGTCGAGAACGGCGAGTTGGGTGAGATCCTGGGCACGACAATGTACGGGGCCGGGATGGTTCTCGGCGCCACCGAGGCGCCGGTATATGAGTACATGGCGGACATTGACAACGGGGCCAACATGTTGACCATCCCCGTGGGACATGCCATGGACGCCATGTGTTATGTGCTGGGCGAGATGAGCGAGTTATCCGCCAAGCTGGCGATTCGACGACCCACGATGGACATTGTCGACCCCGAGGGCAAGGTGCTCAGGACTGTGCAGAAGACGAGCCACGATTGGATGTCCGTGTCGGGGACGTTGCAGAAGTCAGGAGGCGTCGTCACAGTTGTGTATCAGGGAGGCGTATCCGACACGGGGAAGGACTTCTACTGGGAGATCAATGGGACGAAGGGCACGCTCGTGCTTGAGGCGCCCAAGGGCCATATCCAGATGTTTCATCCCACGATCAAATTCGTGAAGTTTGGGGACGGAAGTGAGAAGTTGAAGGAAATTGAAGTTGAGCCGGCCAAGGACTTTGCTTACAACGTGGGGAAGGCTTGGGATGCTGTCATCGGGGAGGGACATGGAAGTGTGGTCACATTTGAGGACGCGTTGCTTCGGCATAAGATGATTGAGGCAATCTACCGGAGCAACGAGTCGGGAAGGAGAGAATCATATCTTTGAAAGTGGCTATGGGGAGGAATGCCATGGGCGACGATGCAGGTAGTTAGCAGTCAATTGCAGAAGATCGAATAGCTCTAAAGAGGAGGCATAACTTATTCATCAGCGAGACTGTTCTCTCACTTGCTGATTGGGGTGAATGACCTGGAGCCTCGCAGCCTCGTCCGCTTATGTAACGCTCCTCGACTGCCAAGGCGGGCTCGATGCTCTCTTCCGATGTTCTACCGCTCATCTCAAAATTTCCAGATCTTTTGGATTTCACAAGTTCGAGCTGTTCTCGCACCTACGTCCTGACTCCGACTTGAGAACTAGCAGGGCAGAGATTCGTGCATCTTCAAAATGGGGGCACGAAAGAAAGAAGCAGCCCGCCGTGAGCGGCAGGGTGTTTCAACAGACGGCATGGCCAATGTAAAGGTCAAAGGCGAGAATTTCTATCGGTGCGCTTGACTTGGGTGATGCAGGCGAACGGGTTGAAAAAGCTAACCCGCCTGCCTAGCACCGCCAAAAAGCTGAAGACCTTGAACATGCTCAAAGACGGCAAGGCACAACGAAATGCGGAAGGAAAAATCACAAAAGCCGCGTCCTACCAATCCCGCGAACTCCCCAAGGCACGAATCGAGCCGAATCGCAAATGGTTCGGCAACACAAGAGTTATATCACAGGACGCTCTGGACTCGTTTCGACAGGCTGTAGCCGAGAAGGCGGCGGATCCATATCAGGTGCTGCTTAAGACAAATAAATTACCCATGAGCTTGATTCGGGACGCCGAGCATACGAAGAACGGGATCAAGCAGCACCAGGCCAAAATAGCCGTCGAGTCTGCTCCGTTTGCAGACACCTTTGGCCCGAAATCGCAGCGGAAGAGGGTGAAGTTGAGTGCCGGTTCAGTGGCCGACCTGGCGGGCGAGTCTGTCAAGATGCACGACAACTACCTCGAAAGGCTGGAAGAAAACAAGCTCCTGAGCGGACAAACCGCCGAACAGATGCAAGGGCAGGAAGACGGTGAACTCACGACCGCTCGCGAGCCAATCTTTTCAAAGGGCCAGAGCAAGCGCATCTGGAACGAGCTGTACAAAGTCATTGACTCGTCCGACGTGATTATCCATGTTCTGGACGCAAGAGACCCCGAGGGCACGAGATGTCGGAGCGTGGAGAAGTACATCCGAGAAGAGGCGCCGCACAAGCACCTAGTGTTCGTGCTCAACAAGTGCGATTTGGTGCCGACCAGCATTGCGGTAAGTCTTTTTTATTATGTTACTTCTTTCTTTTTTGCTTTGGCAGTTCCCATAATCACCACGCCTCCTTTCCCTATCCATCGCTAAGTCAAGGCTCCTTTCGCGCGCTCTCATGTGCGCCTTTCCCCGTGAAAATAGCCTGTTACAGCTTTGGTACATCAAGCCGCGCTCGCCCTCCCCCTTGGGGGACGGTTTCCGACACTTGCATCCGTCTTGGAAGCATTCGTCACAGAGTGCAACGCGTGTTTCGTTTGAGTTGAGGTTTGCTCTTTCACACCCATGGCATTTCTCTTAGTAATGTCTCATACATCTTTTTTGCCGACCACCAAAAACTGACTATTGGCAAACAGGCCCAATGGGTTCGGCTCCTCTCGAAGGAATATCCCACGCTGGCATTCCATGCTTCGATGACGAATTCGTTCGGCAAGGGTTCGCTGATAACGTTGCTACGCCAATTCTCGACGCTCCATGCTTCGAGGAAACAAATCTCCGTCGGTTTCATCGGGTACCCGAACACGGGGAAATCCAGCATCATCAACACATTGCGCAAGAAACGCGTCTGTACCGTCGCACCTATCCCCGGCGAGACGAAGGTCTGGCAATACATCACCCTCATGAAGAGGATCTATCTGATTGATTGCCCCGGGGTCGTGCCGCCCAGCCAGGGCGACAGCGAACAAGATATCCTGCTGAGGGGCGTCGTGCGGGTGGAGAATGTGGAGCATCCAGCCCAATACGTCGATGCCGTCCTGCGACGGACACAGACGAGACATATCGAGCGGACGTACGAGCTCAAAGCCTCGGAGTACAACGACGACGCGATTGAGTTTCTCAGCATCCTGGCCAGAAAGGGCGGCAGGTTGCTGAAGGGCGGAGAGCCAGATGTTGACGGCGTCGCGAAGATGGTGCTGAATGACTTCCTCAGGGGTAAGATTCCATGGTTCACCCCGCCGCCGAAGAGAGAGGGTGTCGAGGAGGCGGATGCCGTCGCGGGCGCCCAGCTCGTAGAAGGCCGAGAGGGCCGGCTCGGCGAGATGCCTGGGAAGCGGAAGGCAGATGCGGACGACAAAGACACCATCTCTCCTCATAGTGACGAGGCGGTGGAGGAAGATGCCGAAGACGACGACGATGACGACGGGGAGGCTCATGACGATGACTTTGAAAAGTTCGACGACGAAGACGAAGATGACGACGCCACGGATGATTCTGACGATGCCGCCGATGTCGACGACGGCGGAACTCAGCTGTGAGGAATACCGTATATATACAAAACAACAAGCTGTAGATGGTGCAATTCTATGTTTTATCGAGATATGGTCGAGCTCAGCTCGGCTCATTGCGGCGTGCACGAGCGAGTTATCGCCATGATTTCGAGTATTATATACGATTAGGGCCCGTTACGCGCCGCACATCCAACACCATGCTTTTGGTCACAAACCCATCGATACATACAGTAGTCTCCCGACTCTTCCGCTTGAAAACCAAGTCAACCAAAACTCGAACAAGCCTGGCAGGCACCCAAGCGGCAAACCAATAAATCGTCACTCATCACTCATCACTTATGACTTAAAACTTATAACTCATCAAGCGTTGCACTTTCAACTTCCTTTCCAGTGACGTTGTATTTCCCGCGGCTCCAGTCCCACGGATCCCCTCCAGGCACACAAAGGCCTAACCTCCAGAAATAGTCCCGGTGCGCGAAGAAAAGTTCCCATAGTTTATATCGCCTGCCTAGTTCCCACATTTCTCTGACGCCCGAGTGGGTGCTCTCATCATTGGGGTCGGTGTCGTCCGTCTCGACGAGGTGGTTGGGAGCAGCATCAGGTGCGTCATTAATGCACGAGGGATCTTCGTCGCCCATGCAATGCCTGACATCTGCCCGCGCAGGTGGAAGAGAGGGTTTCGAAATGAAGATTTCGCCCGCGTGCATTCGATAGCCCCATTCTTCGAGGGGCAACAACGGGACAGGGTCTTCGACGTGCGTCACCCTTCTATACTTTAGGCTTTCTGGGTTCGTGGAATTCAGGTTGAACCGCTTGTCAATGAATCGGTTGAGGCCTAGGTTGCCAATGCGCGGTTCACCGAAGGTGGTTACGTGCGGATCCCAGCCCCGAGCTTGCATCTCGAGGGACCTGTGGGTTTGCGTCAGTATACATGTATATGTCAAATATCGAAGAGTCCAAAACCCGGAGGATAGGATGTGATCACAACATCGGTTTCGACTGGGGTGACTTACGCGAGGGCTGCCACGGCTCCTCCGAGAGAGTGGCCTACCAAGACCAGTTTATAGCCAGGATAGTCTCGCAGTGCCTTCTCCACATGCGGGATGACTATACAGCGTGTATTGCGCCAGGAGGTCATGAATCCGGAGTGGACGGTGCAGTTGGGACATTCCGGCGGCTCGAGTATGGTTCTCTTCTCTTTGGTGCGTTGTTGCTGAAGCAGTTGCGGCAGTAGTAGTTCTTTCGCATTTTGGGAGCCACGGCCACTAGCCGGCTTGCCAGCACCCTCTGCAACGCTCGTACAAACGCTGTCGTTATTACTATCCGAGGGGAAGGGCGCATATTCCGCTGGATTGGTGCTCAAATCGGCAATCGTGTTGGCGATGGAGTATGTCCCTCTGAAAGCAACGATAACTCTCTTCTCGAACGGCTCATGGCTCAATGCAATGTACCCTGACGAGTCCGACAGCAGAGGCCCGGTGTTCCAGGTAGTGACGAGTTCGAAACCCTCAAAATCGCTACACCGAGAGAGACATTTGAAAGGTTTGCGGATCCCGCTGGTGCCGACGCAGTAGGATATATCGACGATGCGCGCGAGTTCTTCGAGGGATTCAAAAAGGGATTGTGAAATCTCGTTACCGTTGATGGTAACTGGGGATTGAACCGGGAGCGCGGCGGCGAGGGTTGTCCATAGCCACAAGAAGTATGCCCAGAGGGACTGCATCAGGGAGTGCCACAATATGACTCTCGAGGAGTGTGGACTAATATCAGAGAGATGAGTGCGCCGTACTGATGGCGAACTTAAGAGTTAACCTCTACATCGAAGAACAAGTCGGCGGGCTTCAAAGATGCGCAGGACCTCATCACATGATGTTGACGTCAAAGGCTGTGTTCCTGGCGGTTCCTTCCGCACCCTTCCACGTTACCGGCACCGGCATTATATTTCGCCGTCTTGGCCTTGGCCGCAAGGCTCTTCAGCCTTGACATCGAGGGCAGTGATTGTCGGACCTTTGCTGCACTTCGATCAAACAAACCACCCTGTTGCAACCTTCGATTGTAGAAGCGGCCTAGTTGCAACGATCGAACTGACGTGCGCGTCCTAACGAACGACTATCCTCTTTTGCCGCTCCCCTATGCTGACATCGAAACCCCCAGCCATGGCATCCCAACTTCTGCCGCTAGGTATATTCCACTCCTCAACTTCAAGCTTTTCCAGAGACGCAGAACGCGTTGCTGACCATATCTCTGCAGAACTGATCGACAAGTGCGTTGGCTCAAGGATATGGATCATCATGAAGGGTGATAAAGGTACGGCTCACCGAATTGCTCGACTCGAGAAGTTATTGTGCAGTTTTGACATTGCCGGTTAATTTATCTGTCGCTGGCATTCTCTTACCTGGAATATTTCCATTTCTTTTTACACCAGGAGTGGTTTAGCTTTACTAACTCAAAGATACGCAGAATTCGCTGGCACATTAATTGGCTTTGATGACTACGTCAGTACGTTACCCACTTTTGCGGCCTCATCTTTCAAATACCTGGGACCGCACCAGGAGAGCTGCCCCGATACGTCTTTGTCTGTACGGCGAGAGCGGCGCCGATGTTAACATTGATCTCTTTTTGTGTATAGATATGGTTCTCGAAGATGTGATTGAATTGTAAGTCCAGGCGCTTGCTTTACCTCTGCGCAAACCCAATATTGATGCGACACGAGACTAACTCGAGGTAGCGACTACACCGGAGCGCAAACAAGATTGCCCAAGATTCTATTGAACGGAAATAATATCTGTATGGTAGGTCAACCCTTCCGTCGGTCTCGCGCAAAGCTGCTTTCCGTGGTCCCGCACCATGTTCGATCGCCCGACGGCTTAATCCGCGGAAACGTGAGTTATCTTGGACAGTCAGCTAACTCAGCGCGTGAGCAGCTGATACCCGGCGGAGAGGGTCCAGCTCCTGTAGCGTCATGACAGGATGCGAAATGATGAAAGCCTAGAACACTTCGCATTCGGCCTGGGAAGAGGAGAGCTAGGCATTGAAGCCCATTTGGAGCTCTGACAGTCTCCACGTTCACAAGAGACACTGGTGGCCACAAAAATATCGGGCATGTTCAGCATGGCCCATGGTCAAGCACCAGTACTTCATTCATCCAGGCACCCAGTAAGAGCAAGGTACCCGGCTACGGCTTGTACTTCACAGCCGATTTCTGCAGAACTTCGACTGCGTCCTGTTGTACGGCCCTTACAATGTCTCCAGCAGACTTCACTTCCTTCACCAGCCCAATCCCAGTCCCTGCATAGGTACACATCCTCCCCTCTGGTCCCCAGCCCAAATCTCCCAATTTCATAGCTTCTTTGTACATTTCGATATTCTCCTCTTTACCCATACCGTGCATCGCGTCCAGAAACGTCCTATTGGCGACCCCTCTGCCCACGTACGTCCGTGGCCAGTCATTGATTCCTCTAACTGTATCATAAATGGTACTCGCGACGGTATTGACCCCTCCATCGCCTACCCTGAGCACTTCGTCCTGATACCCCTTTGCAATTACCGCTTCATTGCTTGCAAGAAATCTCGTTCCCAAACAAACCCCATCCGCCCCGAGCGTCAACGCAGCAGCAGCGCCTCTGCCATCAATAATGCCACCACTTGCTACAATTGGAATTCCCTCGATTCCTTCCGCCTCAAAGACATCCCGCACTTCCGGCAAAAGCGTCATCAGACTCGCCCTCTCACTCAAGCCATGCCCACCCGAGTCGCTTCCCTGAACGACAAGCACATCCGGTTTCGTGGTCTTGGCAACCTCCACCGCCTCCGCCACGGTGCCGACCTGAACCCATATCTTCGTCATGTCGTTGCTAATCTGGCGGATTGCTTTGGCCCAATCAAGCAGATCAGACAGATGGCGTGGCGCGAAGAACCAGACGGCTGCGACGGGATGCTTCCGCAATGCTTCGAGCGCGAGGTCCAGGGAAGCGCCCCAACTTAGGAACCCAACGCCGATGGGAAGCACGCCATTGTGAAGGGGTATCTTAGTTGATTTCGCGTATTCGGCCGCTTCGGCTAGATTTTCCGACAGCTGCGAGAGGTCGTACCCGCCAGCAAGGAAGCCTATGCCGCCCGCAGAAGAGACGGATATGGCGAGGCGACCAAGTGAGATTTTCATCATTGGCGCAGAGACCACGACGGGAACGTTTGGAGTGGCCCATGGATAGCCAGCATGGAGAGAATGGCTCACAGACGACATCGAAGCTCCGCGGAGAAAGTAGAAACCTAGTTGCAGCAACGTCTAGGATGATTTAAGCCCTATATCATGCCAGAAACACAGGTGCCTACAACTGTTGTAATGCTTAAGCTTGTAGAATCAAATTTGTCGAGGGAGCTAGGGTACGCAATGGATTTGCAAAGACGCCCCGATCGGAGGCCATGGCGTAGCACCCATCAAGACGAGCCTCCACGCGGGAAGCTAGCGCCTGCTAGACCTGCTTCTCCTCTGGCTTCCGGCGAATGAAGACTTCCGCGGACTCGACTGCGCTTAGACGGAACCGCTTCACTGAGTTGCGATACGAGTGCGCGCTGGGGCAGGAATGGGGGCTTGGGGTGCTGAAACATTGCCGCATACCAAGTTACGTATTCGTAGCTGCTGGCATTGGGTCCTGCATAACGCAGTGGTGTACTCCATATCTGTTTGTCTAGGCCCGTGGTGTGAATGAATGGCGGTCCGAAGACTCGGTCGATGTTGCCCGATCCTCACTTGGCAAATTTCTATTGTTTGTCCGCGCCATTCATGAATCTTTTTGGATGACTTCCTCTTCCTCTAGAGTGAAGGAACGGCATCATTAGTGCCTACTGGCTTCCTGCTTGCTGCTCGACTTCACAATCCTGTCGTCCTCTTCTCTTGGTTTCTGCCAATTTACCACTGCCTCGTATCTTTTACACTCTTGCTTTGAGACGATCTTAACCACCTGCCACCTTGGCTCTTTCGCAAACTCATTTACCCAACATCTTCTTTGCATTTTGAATATTTCCGCGCCGATCTGACAAAATGTCTAATGCTCCAGACCGGTATGTGTGAATTTTCATTGCTTGATCTTACTGCTTTCTGTTGGAATCAAGAGATTGGCAGCTTGAAGGAAAGGTGAAGTCGGGTCAAGAGAAAATGGAGTCCGCCTCGAGGAGACAGACCCGACAGCATTTAAACTGGCACAACGCTTTCAACCCACCTGGTCCGGTTGGAAGGATACAAATGGACTGCCTTCGCCTGCGGATGACGCGCTGCCTGCCATGAAGAATCGTCCAGACAACCGCCTGCATCGAAGAACCCAAGCCTTGGCGCCGTTTTCACCAGACTACAAATTCACCTGCCCCATCGCTTCAACCCCAACAACCTGTCTCGATCGACCCCTCCAACTGCCCATACCTAATGTTGGTGCACCATTTTTGTGAGAAAAATTGTCTTCATCATGTCGGAGACGCCAGACCACCAGGGCATGGATCCGGAAGAGACGACTGTCCCGAGACAAGCTTCTTCACCTCGCAAAATTGCTTTCGTTCTCCCGCCACGACGAGTCTCGTCTGCTAGTCTTCTCCAAGTCCAACAGAGAGTCTGGTTGAATCATCCGAACAACGAACTGGTTGGAGGCGTCAATTCCGGTGTTGACACAAACGGCGCGAATCTACCAGCTGCGTAAGTTGAACCTCCCGTGGTCGCGCCACTTCTGGACTCTGGACTCTAGATCATCTCTGGGGCCGGGCCCGGATCTGGACTTACCACTGGTCCGATCAAGGAGACCTCGACCTAGTTTAACGCTTGGCAGCAATGAGGATACCAACAGCGAGGTCACAGCAAAGGACATCGTCGACATTGAGCACATCAAGACTGAGGATACTGGACCACCTCCGTCGCCACCTCGCACCTTCGATCCTGACCGCGGCCGAGGTGGTCTCCCTGCCGATGGCAAAGCCTGGAGAAACTTCCCTGGCAATCAGAGAGGCGTCCGACTCAACTGTTGGGGAAACGGAATTGACCATGCTGCGATCAACATATCTGACAGGTGCGCGATTACTAGAAGAGGATCGAGATGACATTCCGCACAAGAGGCTGCTAGCTACTTTGCTTTTCTTGCATTCAGCCTAGCAACACTGGTAACAGCGGCTGACTTTGATGATACAGTACCGAGTCATTCCTCCTTGGCGATGGCGAGAAGAAGATCGAAGAGAAGATCGACACCCGTGAGTTGCTTAAATCAATCTAGATCTGCCCCTTGTTGACTCTTTTGTCCAAGGTACCCCCAACACTACTATCTTCACCTTCAACAAGGAAGACCACACCCTCGCCAATTTGCTCCGTGACAAACTGTTGAAGAACAGCCACGTCACCTTCGCCGCATATCGCGTAAGTGATGTAACGGCCTGAATTCTCGCTCCCATGCTAACACCAAACGACTAGATCCCTCATCCCCTGTTTGCCAACTTCGAACTCAGAGTCCAGACCGACGGTGAGATTACTCCCAAGGAAGCCGTGCTCGCCAGTTCCCGCGACCTGGTCCAAGACCTGAACAACCTCAAGACGAACTTTACCCGCGAGTACGAGTTGAGGAAGATGGTTGGAGGTGCACAAAATGAATAGTGATTGCCTCATATCGCTGCAGAGAGGCATGGATCAACACGATGCGACCCGAAACATGGCGATTGCGAATTGGTGATACCCTGTACTTCTAGTGGGCGGCGGGGCTGGACATGGGCGTTGGACAGGGTGTGATATGACACAGTACTCCATAAGGGCGGGAAGGGACTGCGGTCTGCTTGCATGGATAGAAACATGACCAAAGATCATTGCATCACATTGCATGGAACAGAACACGCTGCTTGGATCGTTGGACCAGAAAGAAGACTGCTTGCTTGCGTTGCGCGCTCTAATACAAGCAACACTCGACTACAAAAGTGACGTTTCATCCGAAGAGGACCTCGCAAACTCAAATGCGGGCGTCCCAACCCAGAGCCTGCTCGCACCACGCTTCCTTTTATTCGCAGCAACTTTCGCCCCACCCAGTTTGTAGTTGCCCAGGGCTTGGAACCCACTAGTCCATTCATCCATCTCTGGGCTCCGCAGCTGAGAGGCACAGGTCCACGCGCTCCCTAACAGCACTGTGTCTCCCGGAGCAATGAATACAGAGAGGAGGACGCCATAAGGCACAGGTGGACTCCTGCGGTCCCAAAGTTTGCATCGGCGACGAGGCAGCCCCGTACGATTGGACCGTCGCGATCGCGGAGACAATGAACGGATCGACGTAGTCGTCGTACTTGTAAGCGCTCCGGACAAACGTGGCAAGTGGTCGTGGGTGGGGGCGGTTGCGAGTGTCGAGTTCGAACCCAGCTGGCGTCTCAACAGGTTTCAGCGGGGTGACTATGCGGCCCTGAGTCGTCTCCGTTTAGCAAGTTCAGGCTGAAGATTGCGTGAGGGGGGCAATCTCGTGTGATTCTGGAGCACGCTGTGACTCGGTCGCGTTGGTCTATATTATTCGTGATGAGGGAGATACGATTGTCCGGGCCAGTCGAGCTGGTACTCCACACTGCGTCTGCTTTCATTGCCATTTATTGAGATGATGCCCAAGGCGGGCGGCGTCGTGCTTAACACCACGGGACAGCCCTTGTTTCCGGAGACTTAGTACGCCCCGATACACGTAAAGGGCAGCAACATGGACGAAGGTGGGCTTCTTAGGTCTCAGCCAGCTCGAGGAGATTGCCATGCGCCCGGACATTAGCATTTTCGTCTGGTCGAAAACTGATCGCCTCCAGGTGAAGTCTTTCGGGATGGCTCATATGGTGACCTAGGAGATATTGAGCCTCTTCAGCACAACTTGATCGGAGATCAGAAGTGTTAATTGCCGTTACAGTAGGAGAAGAAATCAAATGAGTAACCTCCCAGCTCGAACACGAGGTCTGTTCTTGTTGGAGCTTGGGTCCTGCAGGTCACGCCCGCAGAAACATATGACGTGGACTGAATGGTTCAGCTAGGCTTCGATTGAAGGTTAACAACGAACGGGTTCAATCATGCATACACCCTGTATGAAATTAATGGGCAAGGTTCACTGGGCGGATAGCCACGACAAAGGGCCCTCTAGAGACGAATCTCGCTGTTTCGAGCGATAGGCTTGCGTAGCGAGAGAGTCGAACCCACCGGGTACCATTCATGTATGTTGACGGCAGAGATAGGACTGCAAGACTGGCTACAGTCTTCTGAAGTATGGCCATGGCCATGCACTCCATGGCAGGCGGCGTCGCGGTAAAAGCAGTTGTATGCGGACGCTCCACCGTAGCACAGCCACGTCGCTGCAGCAGCTGGACTCGTAATGGCGTCGATCGATCCGAGTTGCTGAAACTGAGCGTCGTCTCACTCAGTCTTTCTCCCAATCCCATCTTTTCCGTATTTTCCATCTGTTTTTGTGCGTTCTACGTGTGTTGCAAGCATGTATTCGTCTTCCAACTCCTTCTTGGGCGGCGCCAACAGTGCCCGCCCCGGTGCGACCCCTGGGGGCTTCGGGCAGCAGCAGTCGTTCGGCTCATTTACTCAAGCTCCTCAGCAGCAAGCTCCGTTTGCTCCGCAACCGACCGGCTTCCCCGGTCAGTTGCAGGCTCAGCAGACTGGCTTTCCTGCATTTCAGCAGCAGCCAGGTTTCCAGGCTGCGGCGCAACAACCTCAGTTTACGGGCTATCCTCCTCAGAATCAAGTCCAGCCGCCGCCGTTTCAGCAGGCACCGCCATTCCAGCAACAGCAGCAGCCTTCCTTTCAAGCCGCTCCGCCCCCGCCTGCACCTCAACCGCAGCAGCCTGCCGCAGCCCCTCTGCGTCCCCAGCAGACTTCCTCCCAGATCGCGGCCTCTTTCACCCAGGGCTCGTCAACTGCACCTCCGCCGAGGAGGGGAAGAGCTCAGAGCAAGAGCGCGAGCAAGATCCCAAACATCAGGTTGTCCTTCATCACCGCCACAGACCAGGCAAAGTTTGAGCAATTGTTCAAGTCGGCGGTAGGAGAAGGGCAGGCACTGAGCGGAGAAAAGGCTCGAGATCTGCTTCTAAGATCGAAATTGCCAGGCAGCGCTTTATCGCAGATATGGATCCTCTCAGACACTACAAAATCGGGCCAACTCCTGTTCCCGGAGTTTGCTTTGGCTATGTATCTGTGCAATTTGAAATTGACGGGGAAGGATCTGCCCTCGGTGCTGCCCGAAAAGATCAAGAACGAGGTCTCAAGTATGGTCGATATCATCTCATTCAGTGTTATCGAGGATAAGCCTCTCCCACCACCGCGATCCAACATACCGGACTTTGATGCTCCATTGAGGCAGAATGCCATGTCTCCGCCGGCGCCGCAACAGCCTACGCCACAGCAACCTAACAACCAGCAGCTCCTGTCACAGCTTACATCCCAGCCGACTGGCTTCTATAACCAAATGCCAGGCCTTCAATCCCAGCCCACAGGGTTTCCCGGGCAGCCCCAAGGATTGCAGGCCCATGCTACTGGGTTTCCAGGTATCCCTCAGCCGGCAGGTTTTGGTGGCGCACGACCGTCTCTACCTCTCATGCCAACTGGTGGATTTGGTACGAATGTGTCGCCCCAACAGACTGGTCCCCTACAAGCTCAGCCAACAGGAATGCCTGGTCAATGGGGATTCGTCAATGCGCCAGCCGGCGGCTTGCCCAATATCGAGGCTCTTCAGCAGCGCCTGATGCCCCAAACTGGTCGTGAAGCAGGAAGCTGGACTACGCAAGGTCTCACGAGCAATGCAAAGATTCCCTGGGCCGTGACCAAGGATGAGAAGCGGATCTACGATCAGCTCTTCCGCGCTTGGGACGGCTTGGGCCGCGGCTCCATTTCCGGCGATACGGCGATAGAGATTATGGGCCAGAGCGGCCTTGAAAGGTCGGATTTGGAAGCAATCTGGACGCTTTCTGATCCCAACAACAAAGGTCGGCTGAACATGGATGAGTTCGCTGTGGCCATGCATCTTATCTATCGGAAATTGAACGGGTATCCTATCCCCGCTCGACTTCCTCCCGAACTCATCCCGCCGTCGACGAAGAACTTCAACAGCTCCATTGATACTGTGAAATCGCTGCTCTCCCGGGACGCCGAGGCTCGGAAGACCTCGGGCGCATTTTTGCAGCCGCAAAAGACGGGTGTCAGTTATCTGAAGGATCACTCGTTCCGAGCTGGTTCAGCTTCACCTAGTTTTGGTCGCAAAGATGCAACGATCTTTCGCAATAACGATGACGCTGTTGGCTACCGCTCCAGCGCTCGACGTCGCCTTGGAGATGGAGGTAGTAGAACTTCGTCTCCTGCACCATCATCCGACGTCGGCGATTCTGTCTACGACGATCTGACCCCTGATCAGATTAGGAAGAAGATCCGTGAGAAGAAGATCTTGCTTGACGCTACTGATTTTCAGGACGAGAGACAAGCGGATGATGACGATGTTCTGGATCGTAGGGACAGAAGGGAGGCAGAAGAACTCTTCCGGCAGATACGCCGTGTTCAAGATGACTGTGACACTCATCCCAACTCCGGCTTTGCTGGCGGTGACACGGGTGCCGAGAGGAGATCAATGAGAAGAGAACTGCAGCGATACCAGGACCGACTACCACAACTGGCCTCTGATGTCCGGAAAGTCGAAAAGAGCATTGCCGAGGCCAAGCTGCAGCTATTCCGTCTAAAAGATGCCAAAGCCCACCCAAATAGCGCCTCAAACATTGTGGGAACCGGTCCTGGAGGCAGCGTCACCGAGGCCGATCGGATCAAGGCACGAGCGCGCGCTAGGATGCAAGCACGAGCCGCTGAACTAGCAGGTCGTCCACCCCCCGCAACGGACGACGAAGGTGGTGCTCAGAGGCGCTTAGAACAAGAAACATCCAGCATCAGATCGGAGCAGGAGCGGCACGAAGCCATGACCCGAGATGTCGAAGATAGTGTCAAGGATTTCGTGACCACTCTAGAGGATGGTCTACGCGACTCAGGCGAAAACGCCACCCAAGAGCATGAACGTAGGAGATGGGAAGAAGCATTAGGCGTCGAGGACGAGATCAAAGAACTTATCTACGATCTACAACGCAGTAGTAGGACCGCCAAGATCCGCAAAGAAGAGTAAGCACCAACCTCACTGTTGATGATCGTTTACTAACATTGGCAGACAATCTCGGCAGGCTCCTGCTAGACGAACTTCGCGTGACTACAATCGTGAGGACACAAAGCCCACGAATGGCGATTCACCCTTGCGACCAGCACCAACCTCGTCTCCCTCCACCTCTTCCGTTGGCCAATCGCAGCAAGATCGTGTCGCTTCTGCCAAAGAGAAGGCCCTCAAACGTATTCAAGAAAGGATGGCAGCAGCCGGTCTCAAGCCAGCTGGCGACGCTGGTGAGACACCAGCGCAACGACAGGAACGTGAAAGGCGCGAGAGAGAGGAGCGGGTGCGAAAGGCCGAAGCCGAAGATGCGAGACGCGAACAGGAGCGACAGCAGAGACTCGCCAACGAGGGTGTTGTTCCTCCCAGCCCAAAGAACGAGAAGAAGCCACCTCCGCCAGCACCGCGAAAGCAGAGACAAGACAGCACGGATTTTTCGGCCAAGAGAGCAGCCGAGGCTGCGGCTCGTGCTAAGGAAGAGGAAGCTGCAGCCCGCGCGAAGGCGGAGGAAGAAGCGGCCGCGCAGATCAGAGCCGCGCAAGTAACAGAGAAACGTGAACGAGAACGACTGGAGTAAGTTCGACATCAGTACAACCGTTGCATTAGCTGACATCATCCCAGGGTTGCGGCCAAGGAGCAAGAAAATGACCTCGAGAAAGAGCGCGAGGCTGCCCAAGCTCGGTTGCGAGCACTAGAGGAGCAAGTCAAGGCCGGTAAGATCAAGAAACAGGAAGAAAAAGCCCGCAAAAAGGCTGCGGAGAAAGAAGCGAAGGAAAAGGAGGCCAAGCTCGCAGCACAACGCGCCGAGCTTGAAGCAGCCCGGGAGCGAGAGCGACAACTCCAACTTCAACTTGAACAAATCGAGAATGATTCATCATCGGACGAGGACGAGGGCCCGCAGCAGATCACACCGCAAGAGAGTACACCGGCAACAAGCCAGGTGCTGACCGGCTCAGTTGCCTCACCCCCGCTCAGCCATGCTGCCCCGGAAC
This sequence comes from Capronia americana, assembly GCA_016110215.1. Taxonomy (NCBI): domain Eukaryota; kingdom Fungi; phylum Ascomycota; class Eurotiomycetes; order Chaetothyriales; family Herpotrichiellaceae; genus Capronia; species Capronia americana. Next base: position 957,135 of record JADWQD010000007.1, on the reverse strand, counting down.
GGTCAGCAAGCAGTGGCTATGAACCCACGCCTGTCTCCAGTCCACCTGCTGCTCAAGAGTCACGGAACCCGTACTTCCGCAAGCTTTCACAAAGCAAACCCGCGGAAAATGGGCAGCCAGTGTTCTCGCCACCTCCGGCTCCACAAGCTCAAACATTCGCACCACCGCCAGCACCACCAACCGCGCCTGCGCCACCAGCTGAGAGTCTCGCATCCACCAACCCCTTCCACCGCATGGCTCAACAAGAGACTGCCAAGCCATTGACGCCCAGCTTTACCGGAGCTCAGTCGCGTCGCCGTCCTGAAGAGGACGAATGGTCGGCAGCGGGATCTGACAAGGAGGAAGAGAGCGACGAGGACGAAGAACGTCCAGGCGGAGGGTCTGCGAAGCATTTGGCTTCTATCCTGTTTGGCACCATGGCACCACCGAGGCCACTGTCTGCAATGGACAGTAAGCCTCAGACGCCTGTTCAGGAGCCCCCTCCGGTTCCTGGTGCTTTTGAGCCGTCTTCTGCTCCACCGCCTCCACCAATTCCTGGGAGCGGTGCCCCTAGCGCACCTCCACCGCCGCCGCCTCCGCCACCATTCCCTACGTCTGATGCTCCTGGAGGCCCGCCACCTCCTCCACCAATGCCTGCGCCAGCTCGTGCAGGGACTGGCGATATTGGTGCATTACTGGGTGAAATTCAGTTGGGCAAGGGCTTGCGCAAGACCGAAACGAAGGATCGTAGTAGCAGCGCGGTTGCTGGAAGGGTTTTGAACTAGCTGGATATCAGGTGAAGGAGTGTTTAGAATCAGAGTGTATGAGGAAAGGGGGAATCCGAAGCTGGAGCGACATCAGATAGTACAAGCTGAACATAATCCTCATGACGGAGTACTGTGTACGAGTCTATGGCTGCTCGCGCCTTTCCCTCGGAAGCGAGCCGCACACGTGATGTCGGGGGGAAGTGGCCGCCCTAACCATTTTCGTACATTGTCAACATGTCAACAAGCGGAGATCCCAAAGATTGGCGACTCCAACTCAATCTTCAAATTGAGCTATAGAGCTGTGAAGCTACAAGACCCCCCCAGCCCAATGCTCTAATTGTCTGGAGGTGAATTGGGCCCTGCGAGGTGAGATAAAACGACGGAATTGAAAGGCGCCCTGGCCCGTGACGACACAGCAAACGACTACCTGCGGCGCCAAAGGCAAGATGCCTCGTGTTACAAGAGAGTCGAGTGTCCGTCCCAGCCGGCAGGCAGTTGTGATGAACATGGCGCGAGAAAAGAGCAAGCTGTCACCCGTGAAGTAAGACTTCCACACAAGTCACTCGAGCCGCATGGAGACGCAAGCGCGCTCAACGCAGCCTCAATTCCACATCCAAGCTAACACTTCCTTTACCTTAGAATCCCCCTCAATGACGACAAAGGCGAAAAGGTCGCGCGTCTGCACTCCCGACAAGCCCTTCAAGAAATCCAAATGAACGAGATCCGCGCCGCAGCAAGTCCAGTACGCAAACTCAACCAACGACGACGGGAATCGAACTACAGCAATATGTCAGACTCACCGCGCACGCCGAGGACGCAAGACGCGGCGACAACAACAACAACACAGGCACGGAAGAGAGCAGGGCAATATAGGCAGAGTAATGGAGGGAACATACGGACGTCTCTTGGACACGCCGACAACGGCGTCACGCCCATGAAACGCGTTCCCATCCTCGCCAACTTCGAGGAGTGGATGAAAATGGCCACCGACAACAAGATCAATGCGGCGAACAGTTGGAATTTTGCCCTGATTGATTACTTCCACGATATGAGTCTACTGAAGGAAGGTGATGGCGTCAATTTCCAGAAAGCGAGCTGCACGCTGGATGGATGCGTCAAGATCTATACCTCCAGGGTCGATAGCGTGGCGACCGAGACGGGGCGTTTGTTGAGTGGTCTCGCGGATGGTGGCGCCGAAGGGAAAAAGAACCGGAAAGGAGAGAATGCTGACGGCGAGGAAGACGATGAAGAAGGGGAGGACGGAGAAGAGGGGGAAGATGGTGAGGGCAAGAAAAAGGCTAAGAGGAAACCCGCACGCAGTCATGAAGCTACTCTCGCACCTAGCTTTGCTTCGTTCCAGGGCAAGAAGCTCGAGCTGGAGTTTGCTGTCGATCCACTGTTCAAGAAAGCGAGCGCTGACTTCGATGAGGGAGGGGCTAAGGGCCTCCTGCTGAATCATTTGTCTATCGACTCGGATGGAAGGATTGTCTTTGATAGCAGTGACGATGCCGGTGATGCTGCGTTGGGCGGGGAGAAGAATAACCAGCGAGAGCAGACCGAGGACAGCGAAGCAGCAGAATCACAGCAGAACGAGCCGAGTGCGTCGACCGAGGAAGACCAAGATGCCATCGACGACCAAGACGACGAAATCGACCTCAGCTCCCTCGCCGCCAAATTCTTCCCCGACATGTCCCTCCTTGACTCCCAAGACATCTGTCCGTCGATGAAAACTTTCACATTGGGCGACCTTTCCGGCTCTCTGGATATTCCCTTCCTCAAGGCTCCGGACGACTGGAAAGAAAAGAAAGGATCACAAACTCCAGCTCCCGGTCCCAATGCCGCGCTGGACTTAGCAGACCAAACAGGCGTTTTCCTAGATGGCAGCAATGCCATGGGCTTCGACGACGACGACGATGACGGTGGGCTTCTCGGCGGGTTTGACGTCGCAGACAACGTCGGCTTCGGCGAAGGCGGTGAAGCGTGGGCGAAGGAAGCCGCAGTGGATGCTCAAGCCCGCATCGTTCGCGCCGAAGACGTAGACGACAATCTGCTTGAAAATGGTGCTCAGGACTATGCGGTGTCCTTACAGCACAAGTATCAAGAAGACGCGGAGCATGAATCCATCATGGCGTACTTTGACAAAGCGTTCAACTCGCGGGCAAAAGGCAAGACTGCATTTTTGACACTCGAGAACTGGCGGATGCAGAAGATCCAGAAATCACAACAAGCTGAGGCAAACGGCACCAGTGCTGCACCCACGAGACAACGCAAAGAGAAAGAACCCTTTGAGATTGACTTTCTTGGACCCATGTCGGAAAGTTTGCAGGAATTACTCGAGCAGCCACCTGTGCTGAACTCGCAGATCTCTCTGCCGAAAGCGCAGTGGCGCACAAAAGGACATAATCTGCTCGACAAGGATGACGAGCTTGTCGATCCGCGGAAACTCATGCGATTGTGGACGAAGCCAAAGTGTCGGGTGGGACGGATCCGGCGGAAAGAAGGCGGGATTTCCATGGGAATTATCGACGAAGGGTTTGGCGCCAGGAACCGTCTGGGCACAGCAATCACCGGCGATCGTGTAGTTGATGACGATGAAGGGAAAAAGGGCGATTACGATGCCAACTTCTTTGCTGACGATGATCAGCTCATGCCATTCGATGGCCCCCTACCGATTGATGATGATGACGACGATGATATTGGGGGTGGTGACGATGGGCAGGCATTCATGGATGCGAGGGAGATGCTATCGCCTCAACCGGAATCCCAACAACAGCCGAACATCTTCGACGTGCTTGACGGACAAGATGAGCAAGCGACATCACAACAACCAGACTCTCAGGTCCCGAACAGCCAATCCGATCTCCTTCCCGGGTCGTTCGGCAGCCAGCTCGTCACGCAGGCGGGCAAGAGACTTCGGCCGGAATACGTCAACTACGCGAGGACGGCGAAGAAAGTCGATGTACGGCGACTCAAGGAGAATATGTGGAAGGGCATGGAGACGAAACTGATCCGCGTCTTTGACCGACCGCCTCCGACGCTACCAAACGAGCCAGGACTGAACGGCAATGGCGATGGCGATGGCGATGGCGATGGCGATGGCGATGGCGATGTGGATATGATGGACGTCGACGACGCTCCCAATGATCAACCCCAAACTACTGTCGACGACCCACCCGAACCCATGCCTGACCAACAAGGGGACCAGATGCTTAATTTCACCGACCTAATCCACGATCTCCGCTCCGTGTACCCCGACCAGCAGATGAAGGACATCAGCACGTCATACTGTTTTATCTGTCTTCTCCACTTGGCGAATGAGAAGGGACTTGTGCTCGAAGGTGAACTGGAAGGGGACCGCGCGATGCAAGAGATTACCGTCAGGCGAGATCCCACCGTAGGAGATAGCTACGAAGGCGAGTAGAATAGACTAAATCAGTCTAATTTGCTGGTACCCTTCGTAGCTAGATACTGAAGCGCAAGGGATTACGCAGATCGCCAGCCCGGCACGAATTAGCCCCGATTGCGGTTGTGGGCTTTGAATGTCAACCCTGCATAGGCCGGCTTGATGGGTCGGTGAGGTTGTCTTCTGGATAGCAACCGAGCAAGCAAGTCGGCGTTCGACACGGCCGGCATTGTACAGTATGAACGATCAAGTTTGGATATGAGATGACGATTCTTCCGCGCGATTTTTCGAGCTCGCGGCACAATGGAATGTAATGCAATCAATGCACTGCCATGGGCATTTCCTCTTGTTGCGTTCCCTTCTTCCGCATTGGAAGGCAAAGAGGAAGGGGGCAGACGAGAGGGGAGTCCGTCTACGAGTACATAACTCAAGCGCGTTTCGCCAAGATGTTCTTCCCTCCCTCCCTGCCTCGCTCCCTCTCTCCCGGAATTGGCTGGTTGATCCACTGTGAACTTGATATGAAGACGAAGAGGGCCGTGCCTACTTGGCAGCTAAATAGCTAACTACGTTGGAGCGCTACGTCCAGTCACTGAGTACACTACAGTCCATTCAGATCGCATAGAGGAGGGATGGGACATCGTATACAGTCAAAGGAAGGAACGAAGCAGGACGGTTTGCGGCCACATAGTTGACCATCACACGTCCCCCCAGGGCCTCAACTTGGCCGTGAATGTGGTAATCGAGTTTCTTTCCTGAGCGCGCGGGCCGGCGCTATCAGTCAGTCGTCCTCGTCTCCTCGAATGTCGCGGTGTTCGCCACTACAATCCCCCTTCGGGTTCAAATGCAACGGTACTACCTGCCCGGGTCAGGTATCCTAGCGCCCAAGTGACAGGGTCGTGCTGTATTCAAGTCGGGGCCGGGTATGGGTTATCAGGAACAGGGCACGAGGAATTCAGGAAAGGGTTCACGCCACGGAGGCTCGACATCAAAGCTCAGGTGGCTCCCAGCCCATGCTGCCACTGAGCTCTGAGCACGCGTCAACATTCTGCACTGGATACCCAGCTGTCAGTCATGCCTCTGACCGATGTTTGTCTACGCTGCTCAACTTTGATCCCCACATGTGGTACGGGTGCGGGCGAAAGGTAATTAATTTCCAACAGGCCGCCACGATCGATAAAGGCCGTTTACTCATCGAGTGCTGAATAAGGTGGGTCAGCGTAGCATATTACGTTGCTAGCCATGGCGGATGAGGACACGATAATGGTATCGAAAACATTCCCGGTATGTTCTAGGCCGGAGCGTTGCATCTTCAATGAACGAATTGGGAGGTCTCTTGCCTTACCTTTCGAGCGTACATCGCCCAAAGGAGGTTTCATAGCCTTTGTCACACTGCTTAAGCTTACACCAAGCCTCCACTTGGGATGCTGCCGGTTCGGTCACGCACACTCCGCACGGTTGTCGCGTGTATCGCGTAGCCGATTCTCCGCACTCGGTGTCTTCTGGTGTGTGTTCTTGCCAGATCTGGTGAGTGACTGCTCCTCTCAGGACGAGAATTCCAGTTTCCAGCACGCTCATGGTTGGCGCTAAACAGCATATTTGGCAGCAGGATCTTTGATGTGTGGGCGGAATTGCTTCTTCGTTGCGCCTTATGCTCTGGGATTCGACGAGGGCCAATGATGAGCCGGGACGATCCTCCGTGCCCACGGTTTCCGCCATCGATTGCTGTCGACCATCCCGAAGGTTGCAAAGCAAAATGCATATATATGGACGAGCACGCTACTTCAGGGCAGCCTGTTCGAAGCCATTCTCATCGCGCGCAAGGATATCGCAGCAGTATCGCAACTCGAGTAACTCACAAGCCTGACTGATCCATACCATCTTCAAAATGCCGTATATCAAGACCAACGACGGTACCGACATCTATTACAAGGATTGGGGAAACAAAGATGCCGCCACCACCGTTGTCTTCTCCCATGGTTGGCCCCTGAACTCCGACAACTGGGAGAACCAAATGTTCTTTCTCGCCAGCAAGGGATATCGTGTGGTCGCACATGACCGAAGGGGTCACGGCCGCTCAAGCCAGCCTTGGTCTGGGAACAACATGGACACCTACGCTGACGACCTCCTGCAACTCTTCGAACAACTTGACTTGAAAAACGTCGTCATGGTGGGACATTCCACCGGCGGCGGGGAGGTCGCACGCTTCCTTGGCCGCCATGGCTCCAGCCGCGTGAAGAAAGCGGTGCTCGTCGGCGCAGTCACGCCCCTCATGGTCCAGACCGAGGCGAACCCCAAAGGCACACCGCTCGAGGTCTTCGATGGGTTCCGCACTGCTATGCTCGACGACCGCGCTCAGTTCTTCATCGACGTTCCTTCGGGACCCTTCTTCGGCTTCAACCGCCCCGGCGCCAAGGTCTCTCAAGGATTGATCCAATCCTGGTACCAGCAGGGGATGATGTGCGGGTTTGTCAACGCCTACGAGTGCATCAAGGTCTTCTCGGAGACCGACCTGACGGAAGACTTGAAGAAGATCGATATTCCAGTCTTGGTTATGCACGGTGATGACGATCAAGTGGTTCCGATCCAGGCCGCGGCCTACGAAGCTGTGAAATTGTTGAAGCACGGGCGGCTCGTCGTGGTGAAAGGTGGACCACACGCGTTGCCAAATATCTGTATCGATCTGGTCAACCAGGAGTTGCTGAAGTTCATCGAAGAGTAGCGAGGTTGGGAAATACGATCGGGAAGGACATGTTGATCTAAGCGAGCAAAGGATTCATGCGATGGAGAAATACGTTCAGGGGGCCATGTACTCGGTATTCGAGAGATCCTAGTTAAAAGCGGCATCGTCAAATCTCCGAATGTGGCAAGGCGGCGATCCTTTGGTGTGCTTGACCTCATCGTCCAATTTCATGGTGACTTTCAGTTCAGTTCCAACTCGTCAATCCGCACTCAATCGTGAGTGAGAGAATGGCACGCCTTTCGGGGCTGCAGCGTGAAGTGCTCAAGCTATACCGGGCGTGTCTACGGGCTACGCGGGACAAACCAGAGGTGCAGTAACCCTTCGCCGCTTGTTTCGCCACCGCGTTCCTTACTCATAGCCTCTTCTCTTAGGCGACCAGGGAGAACTTCCGCAATGCAGCACGGTGAGCGATTTCCATCATGTAGTCGTGTTCCACAAAGACTAATCATCCATTTGCTTGTAAAGGCGAGAATTTCGTAAGAACCAAGCCGTGGACAAGAAGGACTTTGGCGCCGTGGAGGCTCTGATCAGAATGGGCGCTCGGAAGCTCGAGCTATACTCGTCGCCTGGCGTCAAAGACATCCACTGAACGACGAGCTGGCCTTACGGTTCTCTGTCGAGCTCTCGCCTTCAATATGCAACATCTGGCGTCTTAACGAACCCTCACACGCTGTTTGCAGACTCGATTATCCGGACCTGCGAGATCACGTGATCGGGAATCTTCTGGCATTTGGTCGAAGCATCTGGCCGCTTGTGGCAAAATCGCAAGCCAACGCTGCCTGGCCGGAGAATCATCCAGCATCAATGACAGCCTGCTTTCTCATCCAGCTGGGTCGCCCTAGCATCTTCCATCAAACGAGATGAAAGGGTATAAAGCCTTCCTCGACGCAGCGCTTTCTGCACTTCGACATCAACCAAGCTCAAGACAGACAACAAATCTTCTGTATTCAACCAGAACGACCATAAACTCTCGCACTTCGAGAATCATTAAGCCAACTCTCTCCAAAACCAGAAACATGTCTTTCCTCTTCCCAAGAATCGCCATTGCGCCCGTGCGCTGCGGACCAGTCCGCCACGAAGCCGCTCCTCTCTTCAGCCTCTTCGATGACACCTTCAACGAGCTCCAGAGAGCTAGCCGAGCAGCACGAAAACAATTCAATCCTCGCTTTGACCTCAAGGAGACAAAGGACGCTTACTCTTTGGAAGGCGAACTCCCTGGTGTCGAACAGAAAGACCTCAACATCGAGTTCACCGACGCACATACCTTGGTCATCAAAGGCCGGACCGAACGCCAATCCGAATCTGGCCGCCGGCCCCAAGCCGTCGAGGGCGAGAAGAAGGCTGCCATCGAGGAGACTTCTGCCAGCTCTGAGACCGGCAGTGTCAAGTCACACCGAGCCACTGTTGAAGACGAAGAGCCTGCCAATTCATCCACGTCCGCCGAGAACAAGGCAGAGGTAGCTGCGCCCACAGCTGCTCCCGCAGAGCAACAAGTTGCAAAGGCCGAGGAACAACGGCCCGCCGAACAGCAGTACTGGATCTCTGAGCGCCATGTTGGAGAGTTCACCCGCAGCTTCAGCTTCCCCCACCGCGTGAACCAGGAAGCCGTCAAGGCCTCCCTCAAGAACGGTATCCTAAGCATTGTTGTGCCTAAGGCATCCGCGCCTGAGAGCCGACGCATCGCAATTGAGTAAATCATGGATGTTATAATCGAGGACATTGGCTTCTGTACAACACCTGCGTACCGGCTGCATAGCGTGGCGTTACAGCAATGGCATATGACATAGACAGCATGATGAATTGGCGATCAGGTTCGGGCAGGGAGTGAACGGGACGTACAATCGTACAGCATCTCGGCTCCCTTTAGCATAGGACGATTAATAGACAAATCCATCCAGACTTGCCTCAAAATTTCCCGAATTGACGTTTTCCACTCGTGTGTATAATATTTCCTGTCACTTTGATGTACGTTGCCGAAAATAAAACTCAGGCCCTCCAAAATTGCACATGTCACCCGAATTCTCCGTTTGACAGCCCAATGGCGGCATTGGCTTCGCGCACGGAACCATTTGTTCAACGCTTACGCGCAGGAGGAGGCTGGGAGATAAAGCTTGCATACGTCCCGCATGTGTCTCAAAAAGTTCTGCTCTGCATGTCCTTCAGCTTACGCAAAGTACTCGTAGTCGTTGACCGTCTCCTCATTCGCGGCGGCGTGTCTGTCTTGGCTGCATAGGTTGACTCGCACGCACTGGGCGTCGCATACGCGGCCTCGAATATCCTTGTCTAGCTGACATGCCGAAGTCTAATGTGTGCCTCGCACGCAGCAGCCATGATAGTCCGGAGTCTCTCGAAGTTCTCGACGTGCAAGGACTAGATCGACCGTGCAAGGACCAGATCGACAGTTCGCTACGGAGTGGCGAGCCGGATAATCCGTCGTCGACGTTTGTCGCTCCTCATCAGCACGATCAGTGGCTGGACGATGGCGTCAGTCGTGCCTGGACCGTGTCTCAGGGCATCTGGCCCCCGGAATCGGGGAAAGCAGCTGTGGCGCCCCCATCTCGGCTGGCCGATGGTGTGGTGAGGAAAGGGTCTAGCGGTGGCTGACGCTGGGCGTGTTGCTGCAGCAAAATCCGGTTCTCAACATGGCTGGCCAGTTTCTTGCGTCGGTTCGTGGGTCGCGGCTCCCCTGGCAACGAATTGCGTGTGGCGCCGCCGTCTTCAGCCAATGGGAGCTCGCGCTCGTACAATCTCCATCCCCAGGAAGGAGCGCTTCAAACATGGCCCTAGCTTTGGCGGACTTGAAACTGACAGTTCGTCACGGACGAGTGACCGCCTCGTCAGTTCCCCTCTCCCATCACCACCATCTCTCCCAAGCTACAGAGTTACGGAGCCCGCACTGCTTCGTTGCCTGTGTAGGACTCGTGCTCGATCTACGTCTGAAGCTGGTCTCAGTCATAATTTACTCGTTCGTTTGAGCCGTTCTCTTCAGAGTCACCTCACTTGTTCCTGGTGAACGGACCATCACGTCAAATGCATTGACCTCGCCTTCCTCCAGTGACAGGTCCCCGGGTCAATGCTTTGTATAGTGCTCGCAGCTCACTCTCTCTGCAGAGGTCGTTAGATACTCTCACCACCGTTCCGAGCGGAGGTGGACCTGATATCTTCTAGGACATGATATCTCCCTCTCACCGCGACCTAGGAAGCATTCGTGTCTAAAGCATCCTGTCTTAAGGACATATTAGGCTTCAAGATGCGGTTCGGTCGCCGCAGATCGAGCCTCGCAGCCGAGTCCGTCCAGACTGAACCCGAAACTCGTCGGCGAAACCGCCTGTCGAAGCCTCTCACAAGCAATGCAACCAAGATTCAGACTTCCACAAGTGCACCGACGCTTAGTCTGCAGGTCCCCGCGCAGAGCAAGTATGCAAGCACGACAGAGCTGCCTGGCAGCCCGTTGTCGCCCGTCTCAGTCCATGCGTTGCGCCAGCATATCCGGAATGAGGTCCTCGCCCCAGACGACGACGGTGACTCCCCCATTCGCACAGTGAAGAATGACTCAAGTTGGAAGGTGGCCTATATGGTCAGTCGATTCGAGGGAAAGAAGGCCACAGCTGAGGCGCCCCGGATGCAACATCAACAGCAGCAGCAACAAGAGCCAGTGCCGTTGTCTCCAGTCAAACCACAAAAGAGGAAGTCTATTCTACTTCGCCGGTTGTCATTGCAGAGATCGTCCAGTCTAAGCCGGACGCCCAGTGTCGAACGAGTAAACTCGCCCAAGTCTGAGTCGACAGTTGCTTCCACGCCAAATCCTTCACTCGACCCGATTGCAGATTCGCCTTCCATTCCTCCAACACGTCGATCCTCGTTCGCACCTGGCACAGCGACCAGGAAGCTTTCTCCCATCGCATCCAATCAAGATCTACAAGGGCATAAGGTGATCGAAGAGCTGGAAGAACCTGCAGCAAGTGTTGTCGAGTCGGATTACTTTGATTGGCAACCTCCGCCGCCACGGACTGCTGGCCGGGCTGGTACACCGTCTGACATGGGCTATTCGCAGTTGGGTGGGTTGAGGCACGGTTCCCTACGGATCGTCAACGGTCGAGCCTCGCCGGCTTTCAGCGAGGCATCGAAAGTGTCAAGGCAGCTTCTGGCTATTCAGACACCGCACAGAGATGTGTCTAGTGAATACGGAGATACTGATGAAGAGTTCGAACAAATTGATTTCCATTCCCATGGTAATACCAATGGCACAGCCGGGCGTCGAATATTCAGCTGGGAGAAAGACGATGACAAAGCCACACCGCGGACGCATCCTCTTCAGAATGTCATGAGGCCGGAAGAAGATACTGAGCGCAGCTCCACCGGGGACCACACCTCGCTGATGGCAAATGAGTACATTGCCGAGGTCGGTGCGAGTCCATTCGAGCAGCAGAGGCAAAGCTCCCCCGTCGGCACTATTCGGAGAACTCGATCCGAATCCTCACTGTGGAAAACGAGCTCGTGCTCATCACTACAAAGGTCGCCTTCGCCTGAGAAAGATTTGAGTGAGCTCTCTCCAGTCAGCCCATTGGAGCCGTCGCTTTCCCCAACTGGCTCAGTAATCCGCAAAACGAGCACTGAGACAGTAAGAGGGCGAAGCCGAGGACTCCTACATCTGACGACGGATCATGAACACCAAGCGTCTAGCGCAGTGAGCTGGTATTCACCAATTGAGCCAAGCATCCGAGCTGACGAAGCCTTCCAATCAGCGGTCGAGTTTCAGGTTCAGCTCTCACCGTCCAGGGATGGACTTCAGCCTCCTCCTGCGGCAGACAAATCAGACAGTGGCTATAGCTCGAGCAACTCTCTCCGATCTCTTCAAGTTTCGAAGTGGACACCCCCACCTCTAGAGATGGAAGCCTTGCCCGAGGTATCAAACTCGACAATGAGTGAGGCTACGCAACATTCTATTCGACCGGCCTCCTTCCTTGGAACCAGACCGTCCATCCTCAGATCGCGAAAGACTGAGCCCACTGTGCCAACATTTGCCAATCCGCGACCAAGCATTGTGCCGGTAGAGCGAGCAGTAACTGCGACGACACAAGCTGTCCCTGAATCCGCAGCCAACGGGCCAAAACCTGCCAAAGCGCGGAAAAAGTTGATGAAGAAAAGACGCCCATTGAGCCAACCTCCCAGCCGGATATCTGTTGTCAGGGTCCAATCCTTCGACGAAGAGAGCATCCCTCAGGTTTCTCCCGAAGCACGAGAAAACCTACGCATAAGGTCACAGGTAGTGCCGGAACTGGAGAAAACTTATATGCAATCTGACATCATGGGAAACAGGCCGAGTAGCTCCAAGCTTGACCTGTCCAATACTGAATTCAGATTTCCGTCACCTGGCCCGGAGCAGTCCCTTCAAGTCAAGCGATCGAGATCGCGCAGTCGGCCACGATCGTGGTTTGGGCGTTCCAAAACGGACATTTCGAGTTCAAGACGCGATTCAGGGCTCAGTCAGGCCGGGGCGATTGCCATCATTAATGATTTCGGTACCGATGGTGCAGTCTTGGGGAGAAGCCCTTATGATTTGAGCGACCACGGCGCGCTTCCGCAAGGATCAATGACTCTCCCTGTTGTTTCCGCAGCTCCTTCTCACACCCGATCGATGAGGGATGATAAAACAGCCGCAGAGTTGTCCCGGCGTCGAAGTCGATCCATTCAGGAGCGTGAAAACATGGTTCCAGAGCGGCGCTTGTCGTTCAATGACAGAGGCGGCATACCTGGTAAGAACCTCAGACCGGCCAGTTTCGTCAATGACGCCCCTCCAATCACACCTGAAATGTTGGAAAAGGCATACCGGACGTCTTCAATGCAACGACAGCCGTCACTGAGCAGTGATGTAGCGCCGCCGCCTCCACCACACTCGCCACGTCCTTCGTATCTTGTCTATGAGGCGGACGGATCTGATCCAGTGGCCCCGCCACCTCCAACGCACTCACCTCGGCCAATAGACATAACCCATGACCCTTGGGCTGCTCAGGCTGCAGCGTGGAAAGCTCGTAGAAAATCTGCAGGCGAAGCTTTGAGATGGCAGTCCTGGGACTCTGGAGAGTACGAAGAATATCCTGAAAGTGGTGAGAACGGACTCCTATACCCAGTCATACCTTCACGGCAGCAGCCGGATTGGGCGCACTGCCTGTCTCCGGAGGAATCTTCCCCGTCCCTGCAAGAGTACGACAGACTGAACGAGGGATCGTCACTGCATGAGGACACGTATCGTCTGCCGTTCGAAAGCTCAAATAGTGAGCCAATCGAGCGTGAATCTGCGTACGTGAGACAGTCTCGAAAGTATGCCATGACGCACAACACTCACTACCCACATACAACCCAACCGAGAGAACCTTCCCGCCGCCGCCCTCTACCATTACCACATCCTTCGAGTGGAGCTGTTTCTCCTCGGCCACAGTCGAATGCGAAGAGTGCGGTCAGTTTTGCCTCATCAATGGCGGAACAGTTACATCCACAACCTTTGGACAGGTCGCATCCTCCGCCAGCTTTTGGGCGTTACTCGGGTGGAATGGGCTTCGGCTATGAACGCGGAAGTGGATTCGGTGGCTCGGCCGGTACCAGGTCTGCAAGTGGGAAAGCCGATGCTTCGAGGAAAGGCGTCTTCCTAAGGGCTAGCTACGGTGTCGACCTCGGAGATGTGCCTGTGGGAATCATGGCGGGAGGTTGAGTAACCAACAACCCCGGCTCTCCGAGTCAACCGCCGTGAGTGGTTACCCGTATCTGTGGACGCCCAAACTAGGCCGGTCCAGCTGGAGGTTATGACTTTTTGGTTTTTCAGTTTTTGAAGAAACATATCGGTGTTGGGCTTATGAGATACCAGCCTCGGGTTGGAGTGTACCAGTTGGGAAGTAAAGCGACAACTTCTTGATTATACCTAGCTTTTGGATGATGGACAGATTCCGGTGGCTTGCAGAGCTCCATCATATGTATAAAGTATACCCCAGTTTGGACATACAGCGACTTTCAAAAAAAGCTTTCAATTGGAAAACAGACAAAGAACCCGGTTACACTTTATACCTCTCGTTGGGTTCAAAATCTTCTGCTCGATCAAGACAAGGTGCATTTAACCCTATTTCTGAGACTGCGGTGGCCACAGCCTGTAACCAGAATGCACCCCGTCATGGACGGCGACAGAGACTGGCGAAACAGGTCAGAACTCTATAGGCAGCTGGAAGACCGAAACATCAGGGCAGCTTTCATTAACGTACCAACTATGTCGCCTGATCATTGGGAAGGCAAAACAAATGAGAAAAGATTTTGGTGTCTCCCCAACGTCTTCGTTAAGTCGTCTCTGCGTGTACGTGACTGGTCACCATTCGCGAGCAATGGATACCTGCACCAACCCCTCATGGGCCGCGAACGGGCCATGAACGAAGCTGCAAATCTGCGATTTCTCGCTCAATTTGACGACATACCAGTCCCGTCGGTGGTCTGCGAATACGAAGACGATGGTGCATATGTTATCGTGATGACCAGAGCCAAAGGAATTGCAATGAATGAACTCTGTACGGAATGCAAAACAGTGGCGCGCATCAATGTCGACAAAATTGTTGACAGACTTCACCAGTTAAAATCTTGTCAACCTGGGGGAGCGTCGGGCCTCGTCTGCCCACCACACAAGATCATGAAGAGGTTCACCCCCGAGGATTGTCACTGGGTACTCTCCAGAACGGAAGAATCCGAACATTGCTTCTGTCACTTGGACATGAGAGAAGACAATATTTTTATCAGCCCAGAAGACTTGGAAGTGAGCTGCCTGGTCGATCTCGAGTTCGGCGGATTTTGGCCGGAGAGTTTTGACCTTTCCTGGTATAAAGGGACAGTCACCAAGGCAGAGGAAAATCAAGTGTTGGATCGGCTCGAAACGTTGCTCAAAGATCAAGCTGTGGACACCGACGAAGCCCACAAAAGCTTAAACTCATGAGGCTTCCATCGTAGCCAGCTCGCCCGGCAGCATGGTGTCTTCGAGCGTGGAAAAGGGAAGACCAAGACGAGCTATCCATTCAACATCGGAAAACTGTTCCCGGGAAGATATCTGGACGCTTGGATCTGGAGTTCCCTTGCCCCCTGTCTGGGCGGTCGAAAGGGCAAGAGCGAGGTATGGTTTGATTAGATACTACGTTGGGCATTCGTTCTTCATCTCCGCCTTCACACATCGAAGATCAGATCTGAGCTGCTCCCTGTGAAGAACAACCTACAAGTATAAGTAGCACGGAATAGCTGAAGCCGCGGATCTGGGTAGTTCGGCGTCCTTGATGGATAGGCTGAAGGCACACGGCCAACTTGCCGATTTAAGCAGTATGATCGAGACTCTCTTGAGCGTGTCGTCCATGGAAATAGTCCGCTATTTCATCAATCACGAGCCTGCCGATAAGCGGGTAGAACTGTGTGAAGCAATGGTCAGAGACATTATACATGAAATATCTGTCAAGCACAGTCCGGGGTGGGTTCCCTACTCGGATAGTCCGACATGTGAGGGTAGGGCGATCCGTGGCGCCATGGAAATCCTTGTTGAGAATGACGGCTCTTTAGAGGATGGGAATGACACCCGTTTTAGGGGGTTTGATGCTGTGAAATATTCAGTCGGGAGCGCCGTATCAAATATCGCGGCAAGGGCTGGGGGGAGAGTTGATCGAGGAATCGAAACGAAGGGCTCAACATCGAGACTCCGCTTCTCGGAATGAATGTTCTATGGGATACCCGCAGGGTTCTGGTCGACCGAAGGACCACCACCGACACTTCAAGAATGGACGTAGCTGGAAAGCGATGAGTTTAGAGGGAGGGTAGCTCGATTTTTGATCCGCACTCACGGAAGGAGTCTGTCGTCTGCTATGTGGAACCAAAGTAGTTGCTCTCGGGCGCCGCTGCTGTGGAACCCTTTCAAGCTCCCGAGCGCGCGGGCTTCGTTCCTGGGAACAAATGCCCCTTTCCCAGGCGTATTTCCTACAGTATCAAACTATTATAATGCGTCTCTGCTCAAAACACCCGATCCACTTCAACTCTATCGGCTCCATGGACTCTTCGGGCTCTTCTGAATAGGAGAAATGCATCTTACACATTCCGAGCCTCAGGTATCTGTCCGACTGTTCTGTTTCCCTGACGAGAACAAGGTGACACATGGTATGTCCACCCAACATACCCAGGGCCATCATGTGCGCCTTGCGGCCACGGCTCTCCGATGGTGATGATCCGATCTGTTCTTCCGGCTGATCGAGAGTGAAATCGGGTCCCCAACCTTGGGACGGAAGGTCACATGGATGTACTGGCTCACAGGTATATTGTGGCTTATAGTATGCTTGAGTCGGCGCAACCTGTCGAAGGAAAATGTCGAGCACCGGGCCTTCTATCGTGGCCTCAGCAGCGCCGACATGGCCAAATCTCCGGGTTTCCTGCAACTGACTGGGAGCCTCCAGTGCGTCGTCTTCAGAGGCGTCATCATGAAATGTCACAAGCTTGGTGAAAAGGGGGTCAAACGTATTGTTAATGTAGTTCACCTGACCAGGGAAAGACACCCATGACCAAGAAGGAGCCCTGGGAGGGGGAATTCGGGTGGTGACACCGTCAGGATACCAACATAATTGTCTCACAAAATTCTCTTTCCAGAGGCCAGCACAATAAGTATTTTGCGGACTGAGTTGCCGTTTGAGCTGGATAGCAAGGCCAGAAATGGCCAGGAGCGTGTCGTCGGGTTTGGAGAGATTTCGATCAGTGTATCGATTCACCAAGTCGCCCCACAGGTATGAGAACTCATCCACTTCTTTCGAATCATCTGACGCATCATCCGAGGGTATATGGGGGCTGTCTTGTGACGGCGATCCTAGCCACAACCACTGCTGGCGGAGATGTTCCAACGACGACGGGCCAAGGTAGTACTCTGAAAATTCATCGTCATCAGCGTCAGGCACGTACTTGGTCACGTCCTCCCCGTCTTCTCTCAATAATTTTCCCTCTGCACAGCTGAAATATAACTGCTCGAACCGAAAATAAACCAGTCTGGGGCTGAGGAGATGCTCTTGTAACGTCCATCCTCGAGAATGTAAACTGTACTCCGTAGGTCCAGAGACGTGCCGGAGACTACAGTCTTCCACATCACAGGGGTCATCACGACCCAGTCTGGCAAAAATCTTCAAGCCAAACCGAGGTGTCCCAATTTCGACACCTTGCCTCCAGTGTCTATTAGGCATCTCAAGGAACGACTCGTCGCAGGTTGCCGCCGCATCTGCTGAAATGGTGACGAAGGCTCCAGCATAAACGTCTTGCATCGAGAGTGATTCGACCTTCCACTCCTCTTCATCGCCTTGGGCGATACAAAGGGCATCGATCCACAAGTAGTCTATGTTCAGAGACTGAGTTGTTTCGATCGCATCTCTAAACACACGAGGTAGTTGATCGACCTGAATTCCTTCAGTCATCTCGTCGAGATTCTGCGCCGTCAAACTCAACATTTTATCTTTGATGATCGACTGGTCACCCCAGCAATAGGACAAGGCTGCGTATTTGGTCCCTCTGTCAAGGGTAGAGGGAGCGTTGTCAATGATTTTGATAATCCCGTCAGTCCCCAAGTCGACAAGGCGCCTAGGTATACGCTTCGAGCTTTGATGGGCACCGCACTGCTGATGGTTCTTCACACAGTTGTGCAGTGCATCGGACGCGAACTGCAGACCAGCTTCTAATGCACCTTCCTCTTGAACATTGCGCCTCAAGGGTAACCATTGAAGCTGCTGTGGAATATCGGACTGTTCCACAAAGATCCGGACGTACATCTCTTCCCACTGACCGTACCCTTCATACACCCAGGTCACCCGCTCGAGCTCAGAGCCAGACCAAAGGCATGATATGTATGAACATTCAACGCAATCATAAGGTAGAAAGTCCTTGTATTCTTCGTTGACCGCTTGAGCTGCCCGTGTGATAATCCAGCAGCGATTGCATCCTTTCTGTGCAGCTGCTTGAAGCGTTGCATAATTTCCTCGCACATCGTCATCAATCAAAGCTTCACAGCACCCGCAGGACCAAACATCGCCGCAATTGCCAAAGGAGCTTTCCCCAGAGGCCGCGATCGATTCTTGGCCACGTGAAGGTCGGCCCGGGGACTCCGCCTCGCGGATTGGAAGGTTCAAAGATGCCATTCAACGGTCTCGATTGACAATGGTGCCGAAAGGTGTACAATTCTCGTCCGGATCCACACGGAGGCGAGGCTGAAAGTGGTGCATTACAAGGCTGGCTGCACTGCAAAAGGTCTGATTGGCCATAAACTGTTCGTCGGTTCAGCGCGGGGAAACCTTAAGGCTTCACGTGACAGAAAATGCTTGGTGGTCTTGGCGGAGCGCGGCCTTCTTCTATATACCCAGGCACCAGGTACCTACATCACCTACATCAAATACCTCGTAATGTGGGTTCACAATCCGTCCTCCAGAAGTTAATTTAGCATCCTCTCTTTTCTTTCCTTTTCTCCCCATCTCTTTGGGATTGGTCTCTTACTATTGAACAGAACAATCAGAGTAACTTACGCCTCAAGAGCGCCGCGGTCTGTGTCGAAACCGTGTGGGCCGTGCCGTCCGTCCGTCCTAGGTCCGACGCGAGTACTAGGTATGTAGTATGCACGCACCAACCGCCGTACGCGACAATGTCCCTCGAGTACTCACTCCTTACGGGTATATATGTGAAATGGGCAAATTTGGTCGCGGTCGGTCTGCGTCGCCCTCGTCCCGAACTGATATATGTTCTTATTCTCGCTTCACACTGTTGTGTAGGTGTGATTCTTTCTCCCTTACAAAGTGGATTTGTATCACTCAGGTGTCGTCCCACGTTGTCACTTGCAAGGTTGGCAGTGGTATGAATACAGAGGTCACGTAACCTCGAAGGGCTTAGCAACGCCATGGCGGGGGCGATTGCGCGGATTCTTCTCCGGTAACATTCTACAGATCTATTTACTCGATGATCATACATATCCGGGCCAGACCTTTCCTCTTCTTCAACGGGACCTCCGCGTCAATGACCTCCTGGAGCCCCGTATGCATGTCCACCTCCATGGAGTCCCAGGCCCACTTGTCGCGCCAGAACACGATCCTGTGGCCGAAGTACATGACGAAGAAGATGGGGATGCCGATGTACGCCGTCAGGAAGGAGCTGGCTGACCATTTGCTAGGGAAGAAGACGGTGAAGCCGTTGATGAGGCAGAGGATCGTGAATGACACCATGGCGATCCACGCTCCGTACGGTTGGATCCAGCTGTGATAGATGGGTTGGATGTTCTGCGCGGCGCACGCCTTTCGGAACCGGAGATAGATGATCATGCAGCAAACCCACGACGTCATTCCCCACGTGTTTGTGAGGTTGACAAACCAGTTGAAGACAGTAGAGCCGTTGGAGGCGACGTTCAAGTACGCGAGGGCGCAGAAGAGGGAAGACACGCCGACCGCCATGCTGAAAAGTATATTCGTTAGCGTGGATCTAGAGTTGGAGCGCGAAGACCAAAAAAGAGGGGGCATAGACAAGAGCACTCACTATGGCACACCCCAGCGGTTGCAGGCTTTGAAGATTCGCGGAGCGGATCCTTGTACCGCCAAGGAGTAGAGGGCGCGCGAGGAGATGTACAAGAACGAATTGCCGGAAGACCATGCCGAAATCAGGATGACCGCGTTGACGATGGAGGGGAGCGTGGAAATGCCCGCGTTTGCGACAGCCACAACGTAGGGGGAAGATCCCGCTCCAGCTCCGCCGTTGGTCAGTCGTTCATCATTGCTCGGGCAGGTCACGCCAATGGCCAGGACGCCCAGGACATAGAAGATGACGAGCCGGTAGAAGTAGCGTCTCGAGGCGATGGGGAGGTTGCGTCGTGGCGATTCCATCTCCCCGCCGGTAACGACGAGAAGTTCTGGCGCAAAGGTGAAGGGGAAGACCGACAAGACCACCGTTTCCCAGAAAGAGACGAAGCGCCCGGTACCACCTCCGACGATGTAAGGATGTGCTGCTCCGGGATCATTCCAGTATCGGAAGCCTAGGCGGTCGTGGGAGGGCCCTCCGCCCCAGAAGAGAATGAAGCTTAGAAGGAGCAGGCCGATCATCAGGATGACCTTTGTGCCTGCGAACCAGAATTCGGTTTCGCCGTAGTATCTGACGGGCATGAAGTTGAGGGCGATAATCACGACCAGCATAATTGTCATCCAGACAGCAATGTTGACGTCGTTGTGCCAGTAATTGATCACGAGACCTGCGGCTGTGATTTCGTATGGAACCAGGATACCCAGCGCGTACCAGTAAAGGTAGCCCAGTGCAAATCCCATGGACCGGGAAACGTAGCGATAACCGTAGAAGGACATTGTGCCGCCGTGGACCGGAAGATAGGCGGCCACTTCAGTAACGGCGGTGACGACGCAGAAGAGCAGGAAAGTCATCAACAGATAGGCGACCAGAATGAATGCTGGGCCGCCGAGGGCGAGAGTTTGGCCAGAACCGACAAAGAGACTGCGCGGGAGCATTGTTAGTTGAGACACAGGCGGAAAGGGAAATTGGGACATACCCAGTACCGATGGTTCCGCCCAGAGCGATCATCTGAGCATGTCTGCTCTTCAGGCCACGGTGAGTGATGTTATAGCGCTCGTCGAGCAAATCTGCGGCGATGATTGACTCCGCTACTGACGTCTTCCGGCCGGTTATCGAGTGTTTGTGGCCATGCTCGTCGACGGAGGTCCGGCTTTTGATGGGCTCGATGCCCTTCTCGGGGTCGGTGTAGTCCTTCTCAGCCATGGCGACAATTATGCTGTCTGCCTGGTAGGGTGTTATCTCAGTGAGATCTGTCCCGCTCAAGGCGGTGCTTCAGAACGATGGACTTCGTGGCGAAAGGGCGACCAAAGCAGGTGGGAGGAGGGAGGAAGCGGCCGGGACATGGTCACAGACGAGGGTCAGAAGGATCTCTTATAAAACTCAGTCCATGGAACTTCAGCGCGTGGTATGAGCATGGGAAACAGCAGAGCAACGGACAAGGCTCGAGCTGACTGCCCGGTGGGGTGGGATCAGAATAGTGCAGGACTGTCAGTGGCTATTGATAAGGTAGCGTGTGAAGGGGCAGGCGAAGGCGAGGTGTAAGACTCTCTTGGCTGCAACCCAGCAGGGCCCTTGGCCACCCGCCATCGAAGCTCCTAAGCCTGCTTCCGCTTGCATACTGTATCTTTCCGCAGGGGTCATTGATCTCACTTCCCTCCCCATTGGACCCTTGCCGACGGGATCTGATATCCTCTCATGGATTGCCCAGCCAGCCCAGCGAAAAGGCTGCGATAAGCATCGATCGACGTGTTGATGTCGTCTTGACCAATGTCTTGACACCTGCTCGATTCATCGAGGGCGCAGTGGCTTCGGGTGTCTGGGCTTGCTCAAGCTTTAGCAGTAGCCTTCGCAGCGCCCGGAGGGCGTTCTGCAAGATCAATGTAGACATCTCAACCGACGTCGCGTGCAATTGCTAGTCGTGGTGCTATTTTCTCCCGATGGTAATCGCAATCAGGGACATTGCCCGACAATCGACCGTCTGCGGCATTATTACTGACCATGATCCCAAGAAATGCTATCCATTCGACTCCGAAGCGAGATGCACTTGAGCACGAGTCTGCTGATGCTGCATGGTTGCAACGAGCTATTAACCCCAACTTGCATGCCTCATGGCCACGCCACGCCACGTGCCGAGGCCCTGGTACTGCAAGCATCGTCCCGGCGACATGGGCATGCGTCTGTCCTGGCACACGGCCGTTAAGAGCAGGCAGGAGCTCATCCTCCTGAGCAACCGAGAAGTGCTGATCTGATAGGCGAACCTCCGATCCTCCATATCTCAGACACAAACCCAGCCGACACGTATCTGCCTTGCCCCACGCCTCCCGAACTCAAACCCTCACTCATCCCAAGAGAAGAAATTGTCATCATGCACATCGGCATTTCCCAGTGATGCTCTCCACGATACGGGTAGGGCAGTGGATATGTGCGTCACTGTTCTCAACGGTTTCAGGATTGTCCACCTCCAGATAACAAGATTGTGGCTTGCAGAGCGGACATGTCCAGGCTTCTAGACCAAAGGTTATTTGCCCCTGGCTTCCCCAGTTTGCCCAGCCTAATCTACACATCTGTCAAGCGGAGATATGGGCCTGGTGTGTTGACATGGAAGAGCTCCGGGCCACAAAATTATGAGGGAGGACTACACGTGAAGATCCGGAGGACCCGCGAAGCCAGCAGCATCGCTGTCGGTGAATCAATCGAGGTAGAATGTTGTCCTAACTCGCCAACTCCAGTACAGTACCAACGCTTGGTGGACGAGCCCGGACATGCCCGCAGACGTCGAGGGTGCAAGAGGCACGAGTGCTCAACACTCGAAGGTGTATTGCTTCTGTGAACGACATGCATTTCTCACCGTCACGTTTGCGCTTCACTAAACTGCCTCGTTTCAAGCACACACTATAACAAATACTCAATCAAGGTGAATACTAGAAGGCGAGGCACATGAGAAGGTCGTCAGAAGATTGCAACCTTGAGACAGGAGACAGGCTTGATCAACAAAATGCCCATCAGCTTGTGGGTCGTGCTGGCCCTCATAATTTATGCTGCCACTCGTTCTTCCTCACGTGCTGCAAAGCTCAGGAAAGTCCCCGGCACATGGCTTCACGCGACGACGAGGTTCAGACTGGCTTGGGATGCATGGCACGCTCGCTCAGTTCACGCTGTCCACAGCTTACACAAAACATACGGCCCAGTCGTTCGCATCGGACCGAATGAGATCTCGTTCAACAGTCTGTCTGCGCTGAGGACAATATATGGCGCTGGCAGCGGCTTCGAACGAACCGCCTTCTATCGAATGTTCGATGCCTATGGCCGGCCGAATCTGTTCACGTTTGCCTCGGGCCAGCTCCATCGCGAACGAAAGAAGCTGATCAGCCACATCTATGCAAATCAGACCGTTCTGTCGCCTCTCTTCTCGAGCTTGGTGAAGAGCAAGGTGGCCGCCTACCTTGATCTGCTTGAGCGAGAGCCGGAGCTGGGCAGCGAGATATTCGCAAGTCTGCATTACTTCTCCTTTGACGCAATATCAGAGTTCGTCTATGGACCTAAATATGGAGGCACCACTGCTCTCACGGGATCCGAGCAGTCAAGGGAGTTGATCCAAGACATACTCAATCCAGCCCGTAGGCGATTGGCGTGGTTCACGGTTCATTTTCCTGCTTACACCAAGTGGATCACGACCCGCACCGGTCTCCTGGAGAGACTGCTTACGTCGATGGGTTTGATGCCAATGCGGAAGCCTTTCACGTATTCTGGCATTCGTCAGCATGCACTGGAAGCCTTCCGCAGCTTCAAAAACGCACCGAGCGAAGACAAGGCCAAGGATGCTGAATCAACCGTCATTGGGCGCTTGTTTAGGGTACAGAAGGAGGCAAACCTGTCCGACATGGACATCGCTTCTGAATGTGCTGACCATCTGTTGGCAGGAATCGACACCACATCAGATTCCCTGATGTTCATGATCTGGGCCCTTTCATTGCCTCAGCACAAGGAATACCAAGACAGGTTAAGGGAGGAGTTGTCGCAGATCTCCGTGGACAGCCAAGGGCTTCCGGAGCCGAAGGATCTAACTCAGCTGCCCTATCTGAATGCCGTCGTCCGGGAATCTCTTCGATTGTACGCGCCCTTGCCGACCTTCGAACCTCGCTCCGCGCCCGTCGATACAGTAGTTGATGGCTACGAGATCCCTGCGGGCACGGTCGTGGGCATGTCACCCTTCTGCCTCCACCGAGAAGAAACTGTGTTTCCTTCCGCCTTGACTTTCAGACCGGAGCGGTGGCTGGCAGATTGCGGCACCCTGATCCCTGAATCGGATCCCAGGAACCGATCTTTCTGGGCTTTCTCCAGTGGGGCACGCATGTGTATTGGGATGCATCTGGCAAACGCGGAAATGCTTACCTTACTGGCTGCGTTGTACCGCAAGTACAAGACATCTGCAAAACACCCGGATACATCTCCAGGTATTACAAGCCGATTCGAGGTTTTCTTCGATGAGACAATGCCGAAGATGGTGGAACACGAGTGTCACATCAGCTTCACAAAGCTTGATGAAAGTGGTTGATAGTTGATAGACGCCCAGCAACTCGCCGATGGTCACACTACCCCTGAATCGGGAGAGGGCAGATTGATAAAGTCGCGGACAGAAGATCGAAAACACGTGTACCGTACCAGACAGGAATTCAATATGTATGCACACAGCCGTACCCAAAGCTCGCTGATTTGGCAAGGGGCTGCCAACTCAGAACACCCGTGTCACACAGGAGGACTGGTTGAAAGCACCTTCGAAGTTTTGTACCTTGCTCCTACGTGAAGTGGCTAGAGGTGCGGCAGAACGTCTGTTCAAGATAACACAACCGTTGACGCCGAGCTGGCACCCTTCTGCGGTCGCTAATTTGACTTCAAAACATTCAAAGGACGTCTCTCCCACTTGCTGGTACGTGTCTCTTTGCTTGTCTACTTCTTCATTCTCGAACTCACAGTACGGAACTGCTGGGAAGATGTGTGTTACGGAGGTTTGGAGCTACCGCGAGTGCGGCTGTTTCTACAATCATAGCGTGCTCTGCCGGTCTTATCAGGATCAGCCTTCCCCTTTCTTTGCCCCAGACAGACAACACCCATTACACCGATGGCTCCAAGAAACAGGAGTCTACACCGAGATGGCATACAAGCAGTTTGGAGAGCGAACGAGGCCTACCGAACCCCAAAATTGCGCCAATCACCGTATCGTGCAGAAGTCATTTCTCAACCAGATATGCGAAGATTGTCTGCTTGCTGAGCTTGAGGCTGGGGCCAATCCTTCCTGCAATGGAGACAACCCATATGAGACGTCGGTCACTGCTCCAGAGACTCGAGAGGGGTTGATTTGGGATAGCGAGGTGAAAATCCAGATTGAGGGCCAGAATATGGTGTCTCCGACACGCCCCGTCCTGCAGAATACTTCTCAACCTGTCATCGAACCCGTTGACGACTGCAAGCAGATTTTTGAGAGTCAGGTCGAGGTCACAATCGAGTACGAAGACGACACTGTGTTTGAAGAAGAGTTGTCTTCACCAACTTTCACGGCAACGCAACGAAATCGCTGCTCGTGGACCTCTCCCATCGGAGCATCACCACCAAGCGCATGCTACGCCGGTGTTTACGAATCTGACTCGCCGACGTACCGGAACGAGAGGCATAGGCGCGACTGTCAGGACAAGCTCTCTGATCTTGATGACGCTGATGACGAGTTTGAGCGTGCAGAACGATCTTCAGCCAATCCTCAACAGACAAATCGAGGACGGCCATTGACCCGGTCAAACCTGCATGAGATTGAGAAGTGCGAGCCAGATGCAGGCGTGCCGGCCGAGTCTGTCAGCGGGCGTACTGCGGGGCGGAACAGGCGTAGATTCCAAGGCTTGAGGTCGTTGTCCACAACATTCCTCTCTGGTGCGAGAGCCGAGGAGGCACGGACTGACGAGAACTCGCCAACTTGGACCACAAGCACTCCATCTTCGCCAGGGTCACGGTTGAAGAACCCCTTCCGGGTCATTCGCAGCCGCAAAAGCTCGCCACTTATACAGGAGCCGAGTCTCCCCAGTTTCCCGAGTACACATGGTTCGGACCACATTCTAAACTTTGAAGCACAAGGATCGCGGTCTGTTCTGCCTCGAAAGTCAACCTTGAGGGACTTTACACTCTTTCTGGCGAGAGACCTCAAACGCACACAGGCAGTGTGGCCGCCATCCGACGGCACATCTCGGGACCTAGTTCAGAGCGCAAGCAGCATGGGAGAAGATAGCGACTGCGACGATCAAAATACGACCTTTTCAGGAACGCACCAATCTGACTCCCATTCCGATACCGTCTTTGAGACCGAATCCAGAGTTACCAGTCTGCACAGTGAAGCAACGCCACAAGAACATGTGGACGGAGAAGCCTCGAGCTGTTGCGTGATCTCGAGCATTCCAAAATCGTCGACCATGAACACCCTACGTGCTGTCATCAATGACTTAAGTCGGGGATTTGATGCCCAAGACAGCCTTTCCCTTCATAGCTCGATCTCAACAGACGAAAAGACGGTGGTACGGTGCCGGACAGCTGATGTTGCTGAACTTAGTCAGATAGACACACCAGAACCGTTGATGCACCAAGAGCAGCTGCACGATCGTCAGCATGCGGAAGCGACGGAACTTCTCCTGTCCGCCCTTCACGTCTGACTTCCTTGTCGTCGTTTGCGGGACAAGCCATGCTGTTGAATCAGTACTCAAACGAGGCGCTACACCAGCTTTGAAACGGAGGACAGATATTGATTGCTAGATAGTCTAAGGGAAAAAGAGGCTCTGCCTGTGCAAATGAGTCACGAATACTAGCCGGCACATCGAGCATGAATCCCAACCATGCAGCGAGACGGCGTTGAAGCGAGATGAAACCGACGTGCGCAAGGGGGCAGAATGGCAGGTTTGAAGGGGGCACACGTGGACCAATAGGATCCGAGCTGCCGGCTCACGTGACCTGCGGCGAGGCTTCGATAGTTGGAGTCGGCGGTGGAGTCTCGATTAATTCCCAACTCACAGGCCAAATTTATTGTCACCAAGCCCATAGTTTCTATTTTGCAGTCGTGCCTCATCCTTACCCATCGCCTTCGGTCGAGATCCCTGGGGGCGTGAATCGCGAGTGGCTGTTTGTGTCTGCCATCTCTCGCCGAGGCCACACCCATCTGCCGCTGTATTTAATCCCGTCCTGGACCCAACAATCCGGCCTCGCAGCAAACACGCGCCGGTGCACATTCCAGTCCTCCATCAACATCTGGTGATCGCGGCGATCGACTGTTCGCGGTTGCGTATGCCATAGGCCGTTATCTATCACCATGTCCGTTCTCCCTGCCGAGGTGCAGGGAGCCTTGACCCAGCTCCTCCAAGCCCTCCAATCGCCCGACAACACTCTCCGCAGTCAAGCCGAGGAACAACTCAACAATGACTGGACTCCCAATCGCCCTGAGGTGTTGTTGATGGGACTGGCCGAGCAACTACAGGTCGCGGAGAACCCATCGGTATGTCAAAAGATATTGTGGTTGGGGGGATGCTGAGAGATACCACCAGACACGATCTTTTGCCGCGGTTCTGTTCCGCAAACAAGCCTCGAAGCAGCGAAAAATCCCTCCCGGGACCGAGTCGAAAGAACTCTTCTGGACGCTCAGCGGCGAGGCCAAGGGCGCCATCCGGTCAAAATTACTCGAAGGCCTGGCAAGAGAACAGGTCAGTCCCGTGAGGAACAAGATCGGAGATGCAATTGCAGAGATCGCCCGACAGTATGTCGAGTCTGGTAAGCACTCTGTCCCCGCCAGTCTCCGCTCCGGCTAATACCAAGACACAGGCGAGAATGAGACATGGGTCGAGCTGCTCCATGCGTTGTTCCAAGCCAGTCAGTCCTCTGAGCCCGGGATGCGTGAGTGCGCATTTCGAATATTCGCAACAACCCCCGGAGTCATCGAGCGAGAACACGAGGGCGTGGTGCAAGAGGTATTCCTCAAGGGGTTCAAAGACAACTCAGTCGACGTAAGATTCGCGACCCAAGCATTTTAAGTGCGGCGTACTCATTCCTCCAGGTCCGACTGTCTGCCACCGAAGCATTTACTGCCTTCTTCCACTCCATCAAGAAGAAGACGCAGCCAAAATACTACTCTCTAGTCCCCGAAATCCTCAATATTCTGCCACCCTTGAAAGAAGCCGGAGATACGGATAATCTTTCGAGGGCGTTGGTCGTGCTCATCGAACTTGCCGAAATATGCCCCAAGATGTTCAAAGCTTTGTTCAACAACCTCGTCAAATTTAGCGTTTCGGTCATCCAGGACAAAGAACTGGGCGACCAGACACGCCAGAACGGGTTGGAGCTGATGGCCACGTTCGCCGAATGGGCCCCTGCCATGTGCAAGAAGGATCCTTCCTACACCACCGATATGGTCACACAATGTCTGAGCTTGATGACTGACATAGGCACCGACGACGACGATGCGGCAGAGTGGAACGCCACCGAAGATCTCGACGGGGAGGACCAAGAGATGAACCACGTGGCCGGCGAGCAAACCATGGATCGGCTGGCAAACAAGCTTGGAGGACAGATCATGCTTCCTGCGACCTTCACCTGGCTGCCGAGGATGATGCACTCTGCCTCATGGAGAGATCGGCATGCGGCTCTGATGGCCATCTCCGCGATCTCAGAAGGTTGTCGAGACCTGATGATTGGCGAGCTTGACAAGGTTCTCGAACTCGTGGTCCCCTCATTGAGAGATCCTCATCCCCGAGTCAGATTCGCGGGATGTAACGCCCTGGGCCAGATGAGCACCGATTTTGCAGGACCAATGCAAGAGAAATACCACCAAGTGGTCCTGACCAACATCATCCCCGTGCTCGAGGCACCTGAGCCTCGTGTCCAGGCTCACGCCGCTGCAGCGCTCGTCAACTTCTGCGAGGAGGCAGAAAAGTCGATATTGGAACCTTATCTCGACCAATTACTCAGCCACCTCCTGCAACTGCTGCAGTCCCCAAAGCGATATGTCCAGGAACAAGCACTCTCGACGATAGCCACCATTGCCGACTCGGCTGAGAGCGCTTTTGTCCGGTATTATGACACCCTGATGCCTCTTCTCTTCAACGTCCTGCGATCGGAGCAATCGAAAGAGTATCGCCTGTTGCGTGCCAAAGCAATGGAATGCGCCACACTCATCGCACTGGCCGTTGGCAAGGAGAAGATGGGCCAGGACGGCATCACGCTGGTCCAAATCCTGGGCAACATTCAGCAGAACATCGCTGATGACGATGATCCGCAATCACAATACTTGCTCCACTGCTGGGGACGAATGTGTAGAGTCTTGGGAAGTGATTTCGTGCCATACCTTCCGGGTGTCATGCCTCCTCTGCTCGAGCTCGCCGCCGCAAAGGCTGATATCCAATTGATCGACAGCGAGGATGAAGCGATAGATGAGGAAGGCTGGGAGTTGGTCCCTCTGAAAGGCAAAGTAATTGGCATCAAAACATCGACCCTGGAGGACAAGAACACCTCGATCGAACTCATCACCATTTACGCCCAGATCTTGGAGGCGGACTTCGAACCCTACGTGGCTGATATTACCGAACGGATCGCTCTGCCTGGACTTGCATTCTTCTTCCACGATCCTGTCCGAGTCTCCTGCGCCAAGCTCGTCCCCCAACTGCTCAACTCGATCAAGAAGCGCTACGGCGAACAGTCACCACAACTCCAGGAGATGTGGGCCAAATGCTGCCCCAAGGAGATCGAGATCCTCAGCGCAGAACCCTCCATCGACACCCTAGCGGAAATGTACCAATGTTTCTACGAGAGCGTCGAAGTTGTCGGCAAAGGATGTCTCACACAAGACAACATGGAAAAATTCGTCGAGTCGGTACAATCCACGCTGGAAGAGTTCCAGAAGCGCGTGCAAGAACGGGCGGAGGAGAGAGCCGCTGACGTGGCGGCAAACCAGGGCGCCGCAGATGCCGACGAAGACGACTCCCTCTCCATCCAATATGCCATCGAGGACGACCAGACCCTCCTCTCTGATATGAACAAAGCTTTCCACACGGTGTTCAAGAACATGGGCGTCGCGTTCCTCCCCACATGGCAGCGACTGATGCCCTTTTATGACGGGTTCGCCACCTCTCCGGACCCCATGCAACGCCAATGGGCGATCTGCATTTTTGACGATGTCCTTGAATTCTGCGGTCCACAGTCGTACCAGTACTCGGAGCATATCATCACCCCACTCATCAACGGCATGCGCGACGAGAATGCCAACAACAGACAAGCAGCGGCCTATGGAGTCGGAGTTGCGGCTCAAAAGGGCGGGGAACAGTGGAGCGATTTCGTTGCCGCTTCCATCGACACACTTCTCCAAGTCACGCGTGTCCCTAATGCGCGGAGCGACGATGAAGTCTTCGCCACGGAGAACGCATGCGCCGCAGTGGCCAAGATCCTGCACTTCAACGCCTCTAAGGTGGTCAACCCGCAGGGAATAGTGGAGCAATGGCTCGATTCGCTACCCGTGGTGAATGATGAGGAGGCTGCGCCGTATGCGTACAGTTTCGTCGCACAGTTGATTGACCAGTAAGTTAACAGCCCCACTCTAGATGTCTCTCTTGTCTGGCATACGGTGTTCTGGGTCACTGACAATTCCATCACAGACAAAATCCTGCAGTTTTTGCGAAGGCAGCACAGGTATTCCATAACATTGCACTTGCGCTGGAGGCCGAGATGATCCAAGGGGCGACGGCCAAGAAGATTGTCGAGAGTGCGAAGGTGTTGGTGGGCAAGACGGGGATCAATGCCGAGCAGACACTGCAGGGGTTGAGTGAGGACGGGCAGAGGACTGTGAGGAGTTATTTCTCATAATACCGTTGACTACCTGGGATTGGAGACGAACGCAGAAGATAGAGATACAACGGACTAGCTATCATCCAATTTTGAGATGTCTTTCTTGAAAGCTTCCCTGTCGACCAAAGTGAGGGTGAAGCCGAGCGAAACACGCAAACTTGAAACTCACAAAGCACATCAAAGCATGTCAACGTGTCCATGCCAGAGCATTTGATGCCCGGTGGTATCCACAATCCCGCGGCCTATCCGGTACTGTCTCTTCTGGCTTACACGCGGACGAGCGAGTGAGCGAGTGAGCGAGTGAGCGAGCAAGTTTGAGATGGGATGGGATGGGCATAGGATAGGATTGGATACATATGTAACACGGGATGCATGCGGGAGATTCCACTTCCAACCCCAGCAGAGATGCGAGGTAGAATGTCTTCTTTTCCTTTTACCCTTTCCCCTTTGCCCCTTTTATAGTAATCCCAGGGGAAGAGAAAGAGCGAGAGAGCGAGAGTCTGTGCGCGCCACGTACAGACAGTATCAGGCCCGCCAGGTTAGGTCAGGTCAGCCTTGTCCTGCCTGATCTTGGTCCTAACCGTGGCTCAGAAAACACACACACACACACACACGTATCTAACGTAACTTAGCTTCCGTAACACGGCTAGACACTCCGGACTGTTTTGCCCAAGCATGTGGACACATACCTATATTGTACCTCGCCTGAACAAGGCTGATGCAATCAATATGTACTGTATGTCTACTGAGCTTTTTGCGCCAGCGTGATCCAATGCGCATGGAGGCACGCACTCACGCCCGCACGCAGGTCAAATCCCGGAAACCGATCGGTATTCTGATCTCGCCTTCCATCCCTTGGGTATAAAGCCTATACGTCATGGTAAAAACAAACAGACCCCCTTCATCAATCACGGCTTATCGTCTTTTCGCCCTCAGCCTCACTTGGTGCTATGCAACTCGTCGCCCAACGTCCTCTATCAACCAGGAGGCATCCCATTTCGACACTACAAGCTCTCCGGACTCATCATGCTCGCGTCACCATCCCCATTAATGCCATTGGCCTTATGATCCCCGACGCCGTTGATGCCAACCGGGTCATCATCGATCATGCCGTCCACGACAAAATCCTCGACAGCAGGTTCCGGCTGGCTATCTTTCTCGATCATTTGGTTCCCGTCCGTGGTTGTCGTCGCCCTCCCTTTCATCATTGGCTTTGCCTTCTTCTCGGGGCTCCCATCTCCACCGGGTCCGGGAGTGCTGGGCGTCGCATTGCCGGCGCCATTCATCACCGGTGTCTCGTCCGCCCCGTTCGCGTTGCCCTTCTTCTTCCCTGGCGTCACGTTGGCATTCACAGGGGCATTGCTCTTCACGGCGTTCGGCCCCTTCGACGGGCCCTTCTTCTGCGGACTCGTATTATTATTCTTGAGGGTCCCCTCTCCAATTTTGCCACTTGCCGGAACACGTGGCCGCCCATGGCCCGGCCTCTGCTTGAGCGGCAACTCCAGATCTTCGACGAGTGGTCGATCTCCGTTGTCGTGCAACCGGCGCTGGAACCAAGGGCGGATAAGTCCAATCTGATCCTCCACATTATCCAGGCTGATTCTCGGCCAGCGCTGCGGTTCCTTGAACATCGACTCCCCAACATCTACCGGTCCAACGGTCTGATTATGCATACCCAATCTATTCTGCAGGATGTGGAACGGCACGGTCAAGCTCGCCATTCCAAATTCCTTGTCGAGTCCCAGTTCGCGGAAGCCGAAGAAATCCTCGTCGAGGTCGCCTGCAAAGTCGCCGCCGACGAATTGTTCGCCGCCGTCGGCGAAGGAACCTTGTCCGTGGGCTGTTTCGTCGGTCAGTGCCGGGCGGAGGAGATCGGCCAGATGCGCTTTCATGCGGTCATGCATGGTGGTAAGCTTCGCGGCGAAACGGTCGATGTCCTCGCGGGCGTAGAGATCCAGGTCGTTCATGGTCATTCCGCCCGAATGCAACGCGTGAAGAATCGCTTCCTCGCTAGTATGTGGGGATTTGTAGGTCGTTTCCGTTCTTGGTCCTAGTACCCCGGCCACCGTGGTCGCGACCGGAATCTTGTATTCTTCCTTGTAGCTCACCAACGCCGTGCATAACCGCTGGAAGAAATCCGCTGCGAGATCCGTCACGGCATCTAGTGCTGAAGGCTGAAACTCTTCAAAGCCGGCGTGGAAGAAAATCTTGCCGATAGCCCTTTGAAACGCGGCCTTGCACACCCAGGGCGCCATCACCGGCCCATCGTCACTCACGACATGATTCGGGATATCCGCCTCGACGAACGGCTCGGCCTGGTACTTCTGGAACTGGTTCTGATAAGTTTGTGATTGCAGCTGCATCTGCTTGACGACGGCGATCTTAGAGACGACTTTGCGGGTATCCTGCAGCTGACGCATGTTGCTGTCTATTTTCTTGGAGAGTCTGCTTTCGGGTGCGACGAAATGGCCGGGTGGGACGAGACGCATGTATTCCTCCCCGCGATCAATGACTTGGCCTTCTGCGTCTTGTTCCCACTGCAGTCGAGGGTCGATATCGGGGATGGCGGAGAGACAGTCGTAGTAGTCCGGAAGCATGCTTTCTTCCTCAACTTCCATCCCCTCAGCCAGCGTTTGCCCCTGCATCTCGGCCTTTCTTTGTCGCTCCGATGTATCGGCGCCGAGCTCGGCAATGTCGCTCGACGTAGCTTCTTGCTGCATTCGCTGCCACTTGCGCATCCCTGCTTTGCTTCGCAGCAGTGCGGTTTCTTCAGCATTCAATTTGTCTCCCCGAAATAGCTTGTGCCGCGCCGCGGCGAGCAACGCACGATCTTTCTTGGTCTTCTGTTTCCAAAGTTTGTAATCTTCGTCTTCATACTCGGGCGTCGGTGCCTGTGAAGGTAAGGCAGGGATATCCAAGTCCATGCCTTCACTTCCAGCGCCAATCACACTTCCCGGGCCATATGCTCCCGCCGGGGTCAACATTCCTGGTGGCGGTGTTGAATGACCTTGACTCCCATCAACTTCAGACTCGGCTCGAATCCCGTTCTGTACCGAGCTCAAGGACTGCAAGACTGGCTTTGTTTCGGGGATCGGAGTAGTTTCAGGTGGTGCGCGCGATGTCGAGCCGCCCTTTTTGGCGCTTTTCTTGGGAGCTTTACGGCCTCTGGACGACATAATAGGTTCGTCGTCGCTCTCCTCCGCCTCCGCCTCCAGCTCACCATTTGCAATCTGCTGCCTCCTCTCTTCAGCCTCGACTTCAGCGCGATCTCGAATGACTATATCCGGAATCAGGGGCACCAGCTTGTCCGTCTCCTTCTGCATGAATAGCGCGTGCTTGCGAAACAGATGGTCAGGATTGCTGTTGAACTTGAGACAGTTCTTCCATATCTGCGTCAAATCGTCGACGAACTCCTTCTTCGACTTGTAAGCGAACTGCTTGAGTTTCTTGGTCATGGTGCCGAGGTCCATGGGGTACTTGATGATGAGGTAATAGTCTGGGGCGTCCTTCTTCTTGACCGGGTTGAGGAAGGGAGTCGAGTGTTCGGTATGCGCTTTCAGTTCAGTCAGGACCTTCTCGGCGGCTTCGTACAGTTCTTCCTGGCCGACTTTGTCCTCACTTGCCCATTTGCTTCGATTCTTGCGGACCTCGCTCATCAGCGCGCGCAGTTCCGACTCTGTCGCATGCACCAAGTTCCGGTGTTCGTCCAAACGGGCAATGAGGTTCTTCAGGGTCAGACTGGATGCGCCAAGGTTGGCCTTGCTCAGACTTCCTTGCTGCGTGGCGGCATTCTGTCGGCTTGCATGGCCTTCGGCTTCGGCTTCGGCGCGACGCTCGGCCTCGTCAAGACGTTGTTGATCCAACATGGCGTCCCGGTCACTTTCCAAGGTGAAGAACATGGTTCGCGACATTTTCTTGACGGTCTCGATCTCCTTGCGCTTGGACTCTTCTAGCTTCTTCCGAGCGTCCTCTGCATCTTCTTTCTGTTTGACGGCGCCGGTCTTGGAGAGGGTCTTTGCAGGATCGGAGGGGATGGAGGGAGGCGGAGCGGGCCTCGGGACCGGCGACGAGGTAGCGTCGGCGACAATGTGAACTTTGTTCGGCTTGTCCTTGAGAGGGGATGCCTTTGAAGCATTGGCGGACTCGTCTTCATCGTCCTCGTCCTCGTCATACTCGTCGTAGTCATCATCGTCGTCTAACTTGCGCTTCTTGGATATAGGAGCAGGGATGGGTGCGGAGGGTTCTGCGGATTGCGTCTGAGATGCAGCGACGGGAATGCGCCTTTGAGGGACGACGACCTGTCCGACATCGTTAAAGAGTGTCGCAAGTTTCCCCTCGGTCTCTTGGAAGAGTGCGCGAAAGCGGACAATCTGGGCATCTTCGTCGAGACTGGCTTCCGGCTCCGCAGGTTGCCCGGATTGGGAACCACCGCTTCCCAGACTGCGCAACTTGAAGGAACTCGGGGTATGGGGCCGGGAGGGTGCTCGAAGGAGGCCATTCATAAGAGAGTCTCGGTGTAAGGAATGTAGAAGTGGTTCATCGTCTGGTGGTTTCTGCGAGTTCGGGGGCGGCCATGATACCGACATGGCCGGGATTGCCCCCGCGTAATGGTGACTGAGGGTGCGGATGCCAGCGTGACCTGCAGAATTTCCCGCGCGCGCGCAAGATCAGCGAGATGGCGGCGGGACATCAAAATCGGGGAGCAGAAGCCTTGGACGTGCCGGTGATGAGATCCGGGGAATTGAAGAGCACAACTGTCGAATTACTCGCGCTGGGTGATGCGCAAGTTGGCGGGTGCTGATGCTGATGTCCTACGGGAAGGACGTTGGAGGTTGAAAGAAGGTATGAGCGAGCAGTCAGGGAGTGGCAGTCCCAGTGGCTCCAGGTCCAGCGCTTCTCCAACTGCAACTTAAACCTCCAGGTGACCTGCGGCCTAAGACTCTCGCATAAGATCGGCTACATGCTGTTGTTCTGTCGCCAAACTCAACACTCTCCTCGAACACAAACCAATTCGATACGATGCGAATCCGTTTTCCCTTTGCAAGCAAGTTCCCCTCCGCCCCCTTGCCTAGTTACGCTTCTGCTAACGTGTGCTAGTCGGTTTCCTGATCCTCCTCCTCTTCTCCTCCAGTCTCGGTCTCCTTCCGTCCTCCTCCCTGCCTTCCACCCCCGCTGCCGCCCAACCCTACATCCCGTCTCAGTCGGACAAAGCATTACACTTCATCTGTTTCTTCCTCCTCACCGCCGTCTTCTACTTTATATTCGACACCGCGCGCCGGCGGGTCATCCACTTGACGCTCATCATATGTACTCTCTTGCTGGGCGTGGGGAGTGAAGTCGCGCAGGGATTGTTACCCAACGACCGCGAATTCGATGCGTGGGATGTGCTTGCGAATGTCCTCGGGAGTTTGGCCGCGCTGGCGGTAGCGAGCGCATATCATCGACGGTCAGCAGAGCGAAGGCGTCGGGCGAAGTACTCCGCTCTGACCGGTGACGGGTTAGAGGGTGAGGATCTAGAGCTCGGCGAGGGTGCTAATGGTGCACTGAGAGCGGGCGATGACGGACAAGAGACCGGTGTTGTACCTACGAGGACTATCGAGGAGGAATTGGACCATTGGGACGAGAATGCTCCGGATGATGCCTGGGATGACGACGACGATACTACCGCCACCCAGAATACCAAAGTGACGCCCTCCACCAGCTCTGTCGGGAGCGAGGAACCGCCGCACAAGGTTGCCGTCGACTGATTTTCATGTACTTGTGGGCACGGATAAGCGACATGTAATGTTGATGGGATCACGGTGGATTGACATGTGTCCGGAGAACTGTACCACTACACAAACGCTCTAATGACCATGGTGGATGCGTCAGAGAATCTACTGAGATCGGAATTAAAACAGAGTATCACGTCCCCTGTTCGTTGTCGCTATGTAGGATTACCAGGCTGGTGGCAGGACTGATCTGCTGATATTGGAACCCTCCGCGAGCTCCTTTTGTTGCTTCGTATTCATGCCCCGTCCCCCTGCCCCATCTCTGTGTTCGCCTCGTGGCCGAATTCAAATTGACATCCGGACGCCTGACGCTTAGGGACACTCAGTGCCACGGCCTTACCATCGGCCTCTCCCCATTTCGGCTCGACTCCATCACACTTTCAACCAAGGTGCATGTCATGCTCTTGCTCGCCGTTGTCTAAATCTTCCGATTCTCGCTTGTCGACGGTGCCTCGACTGCTCAGCGAAAACAATTGAACCTTCCAATCCTGAATCTGAACGGATTCCGTCTCACGCCATGACGATCAACTGTCACTCCCCCGCCTGCGCGACGACCGCCCCAGTTTCTGTTCCCCAGTTAGCATTCCTGGACCTAAATGCGAACAAGGCAGTAGTGGAAGGAACGTGGCAATTCGCGCTCACATGCGAGCGCAGGGAAAAGGCACTCACTTTGTGTAGAGAAACGGCATTTTTCTCAGCAATTCGTGCTAGAGGTCTGAGGTGTAGAGGGACGAGCTTTTTCAGTCTGCGAAGTTCCTTCTTGGCCTCAGGATCGAGCTGGGGTTCGCCGAGGGAAGGCTGGGGCTTTGACTTGGGTTGGCGTTCGTGAGTTGGCCGACTCTGTTTCGCTCCTATGCTTTCTGATGAGGAGGGCTAGAGGTTGTGAACCGGGCGTAGTTGATCACAGTAGCAGGTGTGGAAGAGAAAGAATGCGGGTAGTGATAAGTTTAGGTGAGGATAAATGTCACTTGCGGGTGAGAGACTTCGAAGTGTTGACTGCAACAAGACGGGGAAGCAGCTGCATTTAAATCAAGTCCCTTACTGGAAAGTGCAATGCTACATACATGCCTACCCAGTACGAATACTGTCTTTCGTGTGACGACCATTCCTCGTTTCCCTGCATGGAGGATCAACAGGCAAGAGCGGGCAGCAACGTAGCTATCGAGGCTCAACCGTAGAACACGGGCTCGCCCGACCCCCTGGTGGTCTTGGATGACGCTTCACGCAGGCAATCGAATGGCTAGTAGCCTCTTGCCAAGCTCTCCACGGTTTCTTGCATCAACAGAATCAGGGTTTTGGGTCGGAAGGTTCAATCAAGTCGAGGTTGAACAGGAATCTGGCGAGTCGACATTGACTGGCGCAAAGTGACGTAGCGGTCCGGTAGCGCGTGGCTTACAACAGCCACCGACCTTGGCTGAGATCCAGATCGACGAGATGTGGCGTCAGGATGTGGCGCAGTTGGTTTTGAACGAGAGTCTCCTGGATTAAGGAGTGAAGGGTAAATCTCTCGACGCTTAGTCAATGGCTGGACTCTGGACACTGGCGGCCCATCTCTTATTATAGCGAGTGCCTTTTTTACTCGATCACACAGGTCGTCAGGCATTTCATTCATGTTGCAGACTGAGTAGCAGCACATTTCGCGAGAAACATTACCCATCATCGATCTGCTCGGCTCAAACTTCGCAGCACGCTCGCTATATCCTTCGGTGGCGTGTCCTGTTGTTGCATCTGGCCTGTTGTCGCCAGTGCCTTCTTTCTCCCTTGCTTCTCTCGCTCCGTAAGTTTCTCGGCGCAGAGGGCCAATGTTCTGCCTGCTACATCTTCTGCTACAGTTTGATATTGACCCAGCCGGTGGACCCCATCCGCAAATTGGTCAATCGTCGGACCTATTGATTCCAATATTTCGTTGACTCTCTGTGATATTTTGTCTGCTGAAGTGGGATTGCCGGCAAGAGCTATCGAGTCAAGTGCAGCTGCTTCAGCCTCGGAGAGCAGTGATCGCTCCACTTCCCGGGGTATTGTCTCTGTGTTGCCTCGGTATAATGTTGGTAGGTTCGGGGGTTGCAAGAACGATTCCAGTGCTTCCTTCTCAATCCGAAGCCTGAGACAGCGTCAGTCACGTTTCCTAAAAGTTGTCTTGATCATCTAACCTTTTTATCTGTTCTTCCAGCTCTGCAAGCTTCTCGAGATTCTGCACATTCTTTGGATTTGGCCGTTCGGGAAGTGGTTGCTTTGGTATCGGAACGTCTTCTCGGGTGAACCAGTCTGATAATTCCGACTTGTTTGATAAGTCTTTTAGCAGTTCCTCCTCAATTACTCGAGCTGGGCACAATTTCAGCATGGTCATCAAGTGTGTAGATCGCCGAAAGGCTACCAACCTGCTTGTCGGGCACTTGAGTGCTCAAATTCTGTGCCAATAGGCTTCTCGTCCAATGCACGTTCCGCACACCAGGTGAGTAGTTGCCTCATCCGCCTGGGTTCTGGGAGGCCTTCGCTTTCAATGTGCTTGTAGTAGTCCGCAGCGTCCACCTCTGAGTGAGGTAATGCTACACGCTGCGTTAGCCAAGACCAGTCTTTTTCTGTGCATTGCCTCGCTTACCGTTAGAAGTCCCAGACTCGATGAGCGAGCTTGCCCGTCGTCCACGGTTGCCCAAACTACTCCTCCTTTCACCCTTGCCCGCCTTACTCTCACGCATGGCTTTGTTGCGCTTGATCACAGGAGTGTCCGCCAGCGGTAGGGCAATTCTCGTCGCAGAGCCATTCTCTTGTAAAGTCGGGACGGTCTCTGCCTGATGACCATCTTGGACACTTCTGGGATGTTGGTCATTTGGTCTCCCCTCCTTTTGCTCCTTTCGTTGCTTTCTAGGCGACTGGCCTGCCTGGATTTCAGATTTTTGTTCTGAGTGCTTCTTTGGAGGCTCTCTACGAGTGCCTCTACTAGGGGATTCCTGTGGCCGGTGTTCGGCCTGTTGCTCAGGCTGTTTCGAAGACGCCTCTTTGCGAGCGGGTTTCTTCGCAGGGCTCGCATCGGCATGGTCATTGTCCTTGGACAGCCGCTTCGACCGACGAGGAGGCGGATCGTCTTTCGGCTTCGGTGTGGAAAATGACATTCTCTTCCGCCTCGCTTTCGGCTTGGATGCTGTGTCGTCGTTCTTGACCACGCCCGCTTTGTCCGGGGGCGCATGTTGTGATTTCGGCGCGTCATCTTCAACAGGAGCAGTGGCCTTCTCTTCTTTAGCCGGTTTGGGTTCCGGTTCCTTCTTTTTGACGCGTTTGAACATGAAACCATCGTCCTCCTCGTCGTAATCTGGGTTCCAGATGTAAGCAATTGTGTTCGGCTCCCACGTGCCAGCTTTTTGCGCAAACCTACTCATTTTCCTTTTCCTTGCATTTGCCTTCGCGTTCTGTGCAGCAGCTGGATACGAAGAAGCGGCGATCGGCTTCACATGTCCATTGGTTTGCACCTGGCTTGGATGCGGCGGCGCGTCTTCCTTCTCTTGAATTCTTGTGCTTAATCTTCGCGTCGGCCTTTGGACAGGTGACATTGGCAAAGGGTGTAGGGGCGGACGCGCCACGAGCATGATCATGTGCGGTTTGCTGGTGGGTGAGCAGGGTGAAGTTTCGCGTTTGTGAGGGAAGTCGGTCGCATGCGCGGGCGCAGAGTTGGCCGGTGACTAAATACTATCGATTCTCATGATAAAAATACCTCCTCCTCCGAGCGATCGAGTCAAGGGGCAGTCCACGGACGATTTGATGCAGGAATGCCCGTTCAATTGCGACTGAAGTTGCATTGAAGCGCTGAATCGGCTTGCATTGCGGGCAACTAGAGGTTGTTTACGTCTAGAGTGGAGCCCCAGGCCAGTCCACCAATCAAAGGAGCACCCCGAACAATCACCGTCTCGCCTTGTCCAAGACTTGACATTGCCCTCATCTCTGCCTCATCTCTTCCTCATGGTAACACCACGTCCTCAATCCTCTGCAATGTACAAAGCAGCCTCCTTTTCATTTAGTAGTCTTTGGCACGGTACCGACGTGCCGAAGCACAACTCGAACTTTTCACCCGAGTCAACGGTTGTCGAAAGACAGACCGGACCCAATTCCTGGCCTGCGTCGACCAAAGTTGAGGAGTCAAGTCGTGTTTCCTGACTCCATTGGTCGGTAGAGCCCTGACCTTGCGAGTATAGATTCAACAGATGAGCGTGAAAGCAGGCTTGGGTGACACCAGAGCCGGTATGTGGTCGCTGCCCAGCGCCACCGTCCCGACGAGAAGCGACTTCTCGGCCCAGAAAATATTCCGTGGCGCCTGAGCATCAGTGATGACCTGGACGAAAGGCCACCCCTTCTTCGCCGCAACCTTTGCGAACTGCGGTGGGAGCTCCTTTTGTGCCTTTGCCCCGATCTCATCTGCAGCTTGCTCTCGCATGCGACGTTGTGGTAGTATAACGAAGCTCTTCTTGCCCGTCACGTCTGTCATCTCCCTCGTTCATTCTTCCTCTGTCTTCCCTGATACCAGCCACAGTTGAGGAGGTTGTGAGCGTCTAGAAGGCCAGTCTTGTTGGCAGAAACAACATCCAAGATGATTTGCGAGTCTTGGGTAGAGCAAGCAGGTGCGAGAAGCCTCCGTCACCATCCTTGTCGCGTCGGACGGCTCGTCGACCGGTATCTGTCCCAATCTGGCACGGCCTCAAAGTCTCTCACCAGATGCGCGGCGTAGATTGATATGGAGTCAAAAAATTCGAGAGCGCCACGGGACACGGGTAGAGAACTGTAGGCAGTGCAAGCATGATCATGTAACTACGCGGAGTACTGATTCCCTTCAGCCTCTCGATGCTCAGTCTCACCTTCTTGGGCTATGTAGTTAATCCACAATTGTAACTCGTGCTCGACTCGCCAATGTATATGATGCGTGCCCCGTATTCGCACTCGTATGCATACGGGATATAGACAGATAGACGGATAGTCACACGAGATTCCGCCCTCGAATTGGCCCTTTCGCCGAACTCCTGTAAATCGGCCAAAGAATAAATACGCACGCATGCATGCATGAGAAAAGCTTTTCCTGTTTCAACTTCATCCCACAATATCGGGATCCGTGTCCATCAAGTCAGTCACTCGTACACGGTAGTCCACTCCTTGAGCAGTTGGTCGATCTCATCTGGTTGTTCGTCCGTTGCGACCTCGGTGGCTTTCCCCTTGCCTTTGCCCTTGGACTTGGAGGGGTTCACTTCTGCCGCCACTTCTGGGGTTTGGCTTTCTTCTGCCTTCACTGACTCTTGCTCGTGCGCGTCCTTGTCGTTCGAGACCTGCCCCATTGCGTTCTCTCCCCCAGCCCCCATTTTAGTGTCCTCGGTCTCAGGAGTCTTTTCTTCCAGATTTGTCGTCCCCTCAGGCGTAGTCCGTCCGCTTATGTCTCCGGCCTCGTTCTCGGCGGGTACGAGGAACGGGATTTTATTCTGAACCTTGGCGGCCTCGCCGGCTGATTCGGGCTGTGGAGGGTGCAGCTCCGTCTCAGGCTCGGACGCCTTCTCAGCAGCAACACCCGGGTCCTCTTCCTTGGATACGATGGTGGAAGGGGGCGTGAGTTGGCCTTCCGACGAAGGCGACCTGAGCATTTCGTCAAACGTCGAGGATCGGCCCAGTTTGGCGCCGGGCGAGTTGGGCGGCGACGCCAGCCGTGAGTCCTTGCGATATTCGAGGACTGTGTCTGGATTCTCTTTGTTGTCGTCGACGCCGAAGAAGAGACCTGTGTTCTTCACGGTTCTGGTAGGACCGAAGAAGGCCAGTCAGCATTGGCTAATTCCCCCTCTGGGCATTAGAAATATAGAGCTCAGACTCACTTTTGAAATGAATTGATGGCCGAATTGGGCGAGGGGATCGAATCCAAAATCGACTCGTACCAGGTCTTCGTCCGCTCGCCCTTGCGAAACTTGACTGCCCCGGAGTTTAACGGATCTGTGTTATCCACCAACGAGTCCAGGCGCCTTTCCCCCCGCGAGACAACTCGATTGATGTTCTCGTGCATCAGGCCGACGGTCTCATCAATCTCCGCCTGGAGGGCGTCAGTCTTTCTGCTGGGCCCCGGCTGCGAATGCTGGTAGGGCTGGTACGGGTCGTGATATTGCTCTTGAAAGCGCACGCGCGATCGCGACCGGGACCGCGATCGGGATCGTTCATCATAGTCAGCAGCCGTCAGACCCTCGAGGGCTCCGGCCGCCATTGACCCGTACATCTCCCCCTCAGATGGGATCCACGACTCGTTGTACGAAGGTGGGACTTCCTCTTTGCGCGAGATCGAGACCAATACCCAGGGCTTGAGCCCTCCTCTAGCGTCGCGAGATCTAGAGAGCTCCTTCTCTAATTCTACGTGGACCCCCATCCGTGAGCTGCCGTACGAAATCGGGGCCGAGCGCTCGAACTGCAGCAACGCCCGTTCGACGTGTTTGAGCGAGTGTCTGACCGATGGAGCCAGCCCTGGCTCCGAGCTTGGATCCTGGTACAGCGACTGGCCGGTCGCGGCGAGGGCGTCCTCTCCCTGTGACTCAATCATCTTGAGTAGTGTCTCGTACTTCCTCGTGGCCTGTTGGTTCGCGAGGAATAGATTCTCCAACAGAGTCCGCTGGTACAAATCGTTCCCTCTGCCAGTGGGAGAGGACTCTTTCCTAATTCAAAGATCAGTCTATCGTTGCTCGCCCTGGAACCACCGACCAACTTACTCGACTCGCAAATCTCGCGCATAAGTCAACACATTTAACATCAGCACCAGCGTGCTCTTTAGCCTCTCCAGATTGCCCCTCAGAAGCGCCATCTTCGGCTGCAAAAATGGCCACTTCAACCGGTCCATTGCCGACAGGGCCACTTTGCCGCCCTTCCTCGGCCATCGTTTCGCCACACTGTCAGTGGCTTTCGCCAAAACGCCATCGATCTCCTGGAACACGGCCTCGCATTCGGTCATGACGTCCTTGGCCGTCTGAACCGCCGAGCCAGAATACAGCTTCGCTTGCTCGTCTTGCTTGAGATTGGCGCCCAGTTGTTCGAGAACAGACGAAGTGAGCGAGACATCTCGGGCCACGTTTTTGATCTCCGAGGACGCGGTGGCGACTGTTTCAGAGAACGTGTACAGTGTGATTGAGAGTTTGACACCCGCGCCGGCAATGCCGACAATAGTGGCGACGAGGCCGGCTTCCGCCATTGTTGCCCCAAGGAAGGATGTGGGACTTGTATTGAGGTTCGGGATGTGTTCTGTGTCCAAGGCTGCTGGGAAGGGGTCGGGGGCCTTATTTCAATCGCGCTGAGCGGACGACACACGCACGCGTTACACCAAGTCACAGCAACTAAAGACGCTGTGTGACGAATTCATGAGGATCTTGGAACCCCGACGTCAGTATTAGCGAGCGCAACAAACAGTGATCCGGACGGACGAGATTAAAGAGAGAGAGATGAAGGTGAAGAGATCTCAGCTGCCAGTCAGCGTCGATTCAGCTAACGGCAGGAGCGGGCCTAACTTAGTTAGATCTATTTCGGTGCCCGCAATATCCAGCCAATCATAATGCCGGGACCTGAAGCGCGCCTCACGCGTCGCCTTAAAATTGCCTTTCAGCCCCAAATTGTCTGACTTGGCTCAACTCCTCAGTGTCTGGTCAGAGGTGTGCCCAGATCGCAATTAGAACGAGTCTGACGACCTATGTATGTACGATATCCTCGCTCACATACAGTAGAGGTAATTTATGGCCGGCTTCCCCTCGTCCGAAAAGTCATATCCCACCATGACCTGTACATTCGTGATGTCCACCGGAGGGTCGTGGTCGGCGTCGGTGACATTCAACATCGCCATGGTGCGCTCGTGCCCGGAAGGAAAGTCGGCATCTCCCACGAAAATGAACTTGCCGCCCGCTGGGTTCTGAATCACGGGAGTAGGAACGGTGAGGTGGACCTCGTCGGGGCAGACCCAAATGATGTCCATGAACTTGTATGGGGTCTGGCCTTTCTTGATGCCTTCAGAAATGTATACGTCGATCTGGTTACATTTGTCGCTGGTTTTGGAGGAATCCAGCAGTCGCACTGTGAGCCAAATCCCACGGCCGGTGGTTCGCCCACAGACGAATGAGCCCTCGAGTGGTGGTATGATGTCGAATGTTAGATAAGGAGGCCAGTCGCGCGAAGTTAGTGTTTTCTCTGGTTGCAGTGTTTCTGTGGCGGCTCTGTTCCTCCCGGGGCGCCAAAGAGCGCCGCTGGCACTGGCGACGCTCAGTATTCCCGAAATGAAGGAGACTAGAAAGATCTGTTTCTTCATCGTGCTGGCTTGTGTTCGGATGATGATGCTGCAATTGGTGCCCTGTGGTGTAGGGACGCGAAGTTTGTGTCGAGAAAGGAGTCTCTCAAAGTACGGTGCAGAACGGGAAGATATACTTGCAGGCGAGGAGATTCCGTTTGCAGGGTCACGAGCACAACCAAGTCAGTGATACTCCATGGCGTCGCTAAACGAGTGGTATCGCAGTCGTGAACAGCTTCTTTTCATCAGGTGAGTGCATCCAGCACACGATCGAGTTGTCACTACCCAGTGGGCTCACAGAGAGAGCTGATTCTGGTCTGGAGAAGTCATCAA
The DNA here is from genome assembly GCA_016110215.1 of Capronia americana. Taxonomy (NCBI): domain Eukaryota; kingdom Fungi; phylum Ascomycota; class Eurotiomycetes; order Chaetothyriales; family Herpotrichiellaceae; genus Capronia; species Capronia americana. The sequence continues at coordinate 912,428 of JADWQD010000007.1, read as the reverse complement.
CTGTCGCCGACAGAGCGGGAAGTTGTGCGGCACAATCCACAACACTTTGTCCCGGGGGCCTTTAGCTCCGGCGATGCATTCGTGATATTGTTCACTCAGTCTGAATACCAAGTACTGAGTACTATGCTCTACAATCCACCAAGATCTTGACATGCTTGTCCTTTTCATCAATCAGTGCCCTATATCCATCCTCCACGACTCGGTCGATCTTGATCTTGCTGGTGATCATCTGTGCGGGCTGCAATGAGCCCTCGTCAAGGGCTTTGATAACACCCGCAAAATCGGGCTGTAGGTACCCGAGGACTACGCCGCGTTAGAGAATGTGGAGAGACGGGCGCGCGGGTGGATGAGGGCTCTGGATGTGGACATTGACTTACTGGCTAAATACTTCTTCTCTCCGAACACAAGGTTGTTGGGTTGAAAGGGCACCTGTTCATTTCAAGTCAGCTCTGGTGTTGGTCTCGCTTTCCACTCCACCCGACTTCACTCTTCTGACAACGTGGTGACATAACGCCTGGGACACACAAGAGAGAAATAAACTCCGCAAACGCACCTCCTTCTCCCAGATGGCCAAATTGACGACCGTGCCCCTCGCCCTCACGGCCAAACAGGCGTCCCTCAAACTGGCCGGCACGCCCGCCGCATCAAGCGCAACATGGGGCCCCAGCCCTCCCGTGATTTCCTTAGCTCTCTTCACAGTATCCTCTTTCCTCGGATCAATGAGGTGCGTTGCCCCGAATTGCTTGGCGTACTCTTGTCTCTGGCGAGCGATTTCAACGACAATGATGGTCCCAGCACCGCGGGCTTTCAGACACTGAATGACACCGAGGCCGATTGGGCCGGCACCCATGACGAGGGCTGAGTCGCCGGCCTTGATGGGATACTGCTTCCTCGTCAGTGACGAGACGTGGAGGGGAAACAACACGGCCGAGCGATTCTACGACAGAGCTGCCTCCCCGTCACACAATCCCAATTGGTTTCGCAGCCGGGCTCAAACATACCTGATCGACTGCGTGCCATGCCACAGCCAACGGCTCTACCAACGCACCCACATCCAGTCCAATGTGCTCGGGCAACTTGAACACAAACCGCGCATCCACAGACACGGCATCACTCATGCCACCGCCTCCGCCACTCAGGCCGACAAACCCGGCCGCATCGCAACAGTTGAGGTATCCTTCTGCGCAGGGACCACATTTGTCGAAGCACGCGATCGTCGGTTGGACGGCGACTTTATCCCCGACTTTGAGACCCTGCGGGTTATCGGCCGAGGCGCCTATCTCCAGGATCTCGCCGCTGAATTCGTGCCCGATTGTGATGGGCATGGATTCGCCAGTGACCGGATGGGGCGCGGACGGCTGCGGGATGAATGTTGGGGAGGAGTATTCGTGCACTAGGTGCGATAAGGTGAGTGAGTGAGTGAGCGAGTACGTGCGACAGAATAAACTGGTCAACCCCCCTCCCACTTCTTGAAGCTAATACTTGGATTCTCCTTGACCTGCCTTGAAGGCCACGAATGGATGTCCATCGTGACACTGCTGGACACCAAGGCACTCCTCCCAGATCATACGCATATAGCAAGCGCTCGATGTACGCTGGAGGTTCGACGCAATCTTGCCGTGCTTTTGCATTTCTCCTCACCACGCCCATGTCATCTGCTCTTCTCCGGGGCATGGGCAAGATGCATCTTCGTAACCTCTCGGGCAGTACTTACAATCTGTCCCACAGATCCCACAAAAGGCAGCTATTGTCATTTGCGTTTGCGTCAGCCAACAGTTCAACCATCTCCGACGCCCATAACGAGGACGTCTTCTGCTCGCAGAGGTGCAAGCCGCAGCTTGATTGTGTTGCTGTAGACAGACTTACGCTTCACCTTGATCTGGTTGTCCCCACACTTTGGTTCCGGAATGTCATGGTCGACACGAAGGTCCTTAACGCCGTGGTATCGGAGGGCGCGCATTTCTTCTGCCCTTCTTTGCTCACAAGCAAACAGGTCAGTTCCCGGTGGTTTGTGGACAAATGAAGCAGGCAATGCGGAATTTGATGACAGTGGTGACGTGGGGAGTAGTATGGAAGAAGAGATCAGCGAGCTCTACGGTTTCCTACGGCGGGAGGATGTAAGCTTGAGAAAGACGTCGGCTTGTCAGACACCAGGAAACATTGAAAAAAGAGGGAGGCTTCTGACATGCTCTGCTGAGTCTTCATCACGGTCCAGCGGAAATGTCATGAAAGTGTCTTGTAAACTCAGACCCAACAGGTACACAGCCAACAAGAATCCAAGGGTATATGGATCAGGGCTCCATTGTTCGTGTGAATGTGAGGGGAAACTGGAGACGCAATCCTCACCTTTGCGTCCTGGTCAAGGTCAGCTCCGAGGCACGCGCACAGCCACAACTTAGCAGCCACATGTTTATTGTGGCTGAAACCAGTCCGCGTACTCGGACTCGTAGAATTCTCTCCGCGAGCTTCTGTGGGTAACTGAAAAGTGGAACAAGTGCGATTTGGACGAGGATCACTATGCAGATCCGGGGAAGGGCCTCCATCTCGGTTTCAGAACATCATTCGATATTAGTGGAAGCGGTTTACTGCCTTCCCTGTGTGCAATAGCACTATCTCTGGCTAGTCAAGACTGATGTCCGCACCAACGCGCTCGCTAAAGGATTGAAAAGTGTTCATGCCTGTGACACGAGCACAGCGCTCAGACCCATAAATCATCATCTCTCAGTTGCATGTCGTCATCCCCATTGACCCCGTTGACATTATGTAGAACCCATTCATGCTTCCCTGTGCATGATTCGTGTGCCGCCAATACTACTTGACATGTTCTTGCTGTTTCGTCCCTAATGCTTTTGTCTTTCCCCGCAGTCGACAAAAAACTGTTTCCAATAGTAAGGCATAGAGACGAGGTGAAGGTGCTGATGCCCATAGCTGGGAGTAGTAAGAAGCATGCTTAGATCAACAGCTTGAAGGCAGCCATCAGGACAGCAGCGCAGGCGCCAGTGGCAACTTGCTGTGAGAGGGCAACGGCGGCACCAGTAGGTGACGCACTGGCCCCGGTTGCAGCAGCAGAGCTGGAGGAAGCAGAGCCACCAGTGGAGGCAGCAGTTGAAGATGAAGCTGAGGTTGAGGTAGAGGAGGCTGAAGAAGCCGCTGCAGCAGAGGTCTGGGAGATGGCTTCGGCAGTAGCGTTGCGGGTGCCACATTGCATGTTGTCAGTGCAGGTTTGCTGTCCTTGAGCATCGTTAGGGTGGGCGTCGATGCACTGAGAGTATGTTTCTTGACAGATGAAGAACGGAAGAGTCTGAGTGAAGGCGGTGCAGTCGGGTACGGTGCCGTTGGCGCAAACGCAGGTGTAGGTGAAGAGGTTCTGGCAAGTCAGCATCAAGGAAGATCAAGTTGAGCAAGATCGTAGCTAACCTGGTCGCATTGGTTCTGGGAAGCAGATCCACCACAGATTTGAGGGCAAGTGTTCAATTGAGCGTGGCACCAGTTGACTGTATTGTGATCAGTATCTCCTTTTGCTCACGTCCATCTGTTCTCGGCTCTTACAGGCAGTGGTAGGGTCAATCCCAGCGGGGTTGAAAGCTTGAGTGGCGGTGGGAGGCATCTCCTGCGACACGGTTGTTGAGGCCGCGACCGAAGCTGCACTTGAAGTGACGAGATCCTGAGCATGGACGAGGGCAGCAAGAGAAGCTGCGAGGAGGATTTGGTACTGCATGATGGTGATGGAATGGAGGAGTCTGTTGTCAATGCAGAGTGTCAATCGATGCCCAAAATATTGTTGATCGGTGTAGAGGATGAGAGAGGGGAAAAGTGCTTGAAAGAACGAGAAGGTGGGAGCAGGGGAAGTGGTCCGGCAGGATTCGATAGTCGATTCAGCGCAAGATGCGATGGGGAAAGAGCATCCGGGGACTTGGATGAGAGCTCACCTTTATCTGAGAAGAGGTTGGCAACTGCGACTCGATGCTATGAAGATGCTTTGCGGTTGCTATGGAACTACTAGAGCTTGAGATAGAGGCTGGGAGGCGACGGAGGCTTGCGTGGCTCTTTTTATTTTCTGCGCGTCTCCCAAAAGCCTGCGCATTTCCACTTGCTGTGAAGGGTCGGTATCATGTCCATTGACGATGCCGCTATCCTATCACCCACCTTGCCGGTTTGATAGTTAGCTGAGTTGGTTAACCAGAAGTGACTGGGGACTGACCAGGGTCCCGCACGCTTTGGCCACCCAATTCGTCCCTCCGGCTCATTTCTAAAACACATTAAGGGCCGCGCCAATCACCAGGGCAGCGCATCGCTTGACATCCCCCACTGCGGACAATCTCGCAGGCAAGCCTAAGCCGAGACAGCTCTAGCCACCGGACACTGGATCCTCCAAGCAGAAGAGATCCGGCCGCCAAAATCCCACCATTCAGAAGGCTCAGGCGACGGGCAAACGGTTATCGAAGACCGAGGCTCAAGCTCGGGATCGTTCCGTTTCCATGGATTTGGAGATCGAAAAGGTAAATAAAGTTGGAGGATTGTACAACTACAACACGACCTGCTGCTCGCAGCCTGTTTGCTCTTGCCGTCGTCACACTCGATGCATAACGCATCAAACCCTGTATCCCTCTAAATGGCGCCGCAAACCGACCAGATGGACTTCCTCTCCAAGTTCATGACCGCCCACCGGGTCCCCGAAGATGCCCGCCGACATTTCGCATCTGTCGAGTGGACGAACAAGCACCTTTCCAACCCCCTCTACAAGGCCGTGCCCACCTTCTCCCGCGTCCTCAAAGACTCAGGCGAGGACTACTTCTTCTCCCGTACCATCAGCAGCCCCTCAACTATTCCCCATCTGGTCACACTGCAGTTGAACGATTTCCCGTTCAAGCCGGAAACCCCAAAAGGACAGTTGAAACTGAGAACATCCCACAATGAGGTAACACAAGTGCCTGAGAATCCAGACTGCATCATGCTTCTGGAACTCGGTCGGCCAGGACTTGATGGCCACCCGTCAGTTATTCATGGTGGCATGGCCTGCGCCATCCTCGATGAGATGATGGGGTTATGTGTGATGCTACATCACCAGCACGTCTCGGGTCCCAGAGACTCTCTTTTCACCGTCAGCCTGAATGTCACTTACCGCGCGCCCGTCCCAACGCCTAGCGATGTGCTCGTGCGATGCTGGCTTGTGGGCAGAGAAGGTCGCAAATGGCTGTCGAGGGGACAGATTGTGGACAAAGACGGAAATGTCATGACTGAAGCCGAAGGACTGTGGGTGCTGGCGAAGAGACAGGAAAAGTTATAACACCATCCTCGAAGTCTTTTCTCCCTCTTTTGTTAGATGCCTGTTCGAGCTTCCGCCTCATCCACTCCAACCAGCGAGCCTCGTTATCGCAACGAGATCCATGGTGTTGAGTCAGGATGCGCCTTTACCCAGAACGAGCAGAGAACGACATTTGGCGCCAATGCGCCCGCACGACGGCCGCTGCGCACGCACGACGGCCGCTGCGCACGCGATAGGACTTGCGTCGAGTATACCAGTCCAGGAGCCACCAAAACTATACCCACTTGGAGGAGTAGAAACATGAGGATACAACTAGAAAGAGTTTCAACGACCTAGGACCCACAGATCCTTGACATACTACCTCGTATTCAAGAAAACAAGAATTGGAAGGACCGACTATGCAGATATTGCTATAGACCATTTCGCTAAGACCAGTTTCTTCAGGAATGACGATATAGAAGGCCGTTCACTATCAGATGGGGTCATCAGGATAGTTAGGGCTGGAAACCCGAGATCGACTGAGAAGAGCAGTCGACAGCACGGTGTATATTACAGTGGTTGCTCGACTCTGCACACGTCTCAAGTCTTGGAAGCGCCATGAAACCAAGCCAAGCCCGCAATTATCTGAGTATTTTATATTCCCCTGCGCCACGAGAGTCTTTGCGTTTCAAACACTACTGACATGCCACGGTTTCGGCTTCGTGTTTCGGTTCGAACCTACTGTCCTTGGTACTCTCGTCTTCCCTGGCAAAGCAGAGCCCTCATTCTCCTTCCTGCGGTTCTTCACACAAAGAAAATTTGCGATTGCCCACCCCTTCATGTCCTCGGCTCCCCTTAACCCTCATGGTGTGGAAATCGCAACAAAGTCCCCATAACGAGAACTCACTTCTAACTTCTGTAATCTACGTCTCTGCCCTAAGTCTGCCTCCTTCCGCCCTCCGTCGCGCTCTGGCCGTTGACCTGGCCATGGCCCTCCTATTCCATCTCGCTGGATGCCAAACATACCGTTTGCAAGTACTTTACTTGGTTGGTTCGCCTGGTTCCAGTGTCGTGCGGATGGACATGTGAGGTGCTATCAGACAATAACGACTGCGACTTCTTCAACCGACCAATCCTTTTGGCGCCGAAGCATCCACCGCGCGCAATCGTCTGCAAAGTGGAGGACCTTTCGTACTGGACCACGTCTGCCTAGACTCTGGTAGGTCCGCCAGTGGACGCTATGATCTGAGATACACCCACGACAACAAGGAGCATGGAAACCAGTCGATATGGCGAGCTCTTGTACGAACAGTATTTCTGGCCCCCTCACATTGGGAACAATAAATACAAGTGGCCAGGTTGGGAAGTCTCGACTGGGGCTCTGATTGAAGCAGTCAACGTAGCGACGCTTGCGTCCTTCCTCCTAACTGCTAAAATTTATCACCTTCCAATTTTCTCGCCCTGGCCATTGGACCCTGAAGGACAAGATATCAGTCAACGCAACAAAGGTGGGCAATGCTGTTATCGTTCCCTTACATCTGGCGCTTCCTCATTTCTTCCGCAGGCTCGTTGGACATTCCCGGAAAACCCTCTCGGAATCCTCAAGACTTGGTAAGGTTCTTGTAAAAAGACTCGCATTGATACAACACATAGGGGCTCTTGTATCAATATTAGTGACCGTGCCATCAAAGGCGGCAGCATTTACTGCTATTCGGAAAAATTCGCGAGGGACCTTCGCATAAGTCGATTCAAGCATAGGGGTGAAATCCATACGGAGTACACCAAAATGTCGTGGTCAAGACCGAAACTCCATGAGCTCGGAATGTCAGATGAACCCTTGATGATATACCAAGGAGAAATGACAGCGCTACCCAGTGCGTACAGAGTAGGATTTCCAACCGCCTAGTCCCCCTCCTCAGGCGCCGTCTCCTCCTCTCGATAAGCATTCATCCCGGCCTTGAACATGGGCATCTGCAACAACGTCTCCCAATCGTGCGCGGTCCTGCTCTGCAACAGGCTGACCTCCATCTCCTTGAGGTTACGCGCTTTCATCTCCTCCTCGTACGCCCTCACAGCCTGAGAGAGCGTTTGCTGCTCCTCCCCCTCCACCCTGCGCACGAGCCTTACCAACTCGGACACCAGCTTCTCAGCGTCCTGGAAGGCGTTGTTCAACCCCTGTCCGCGGAAGGGCGGCGTGTTGTGCGCGGCGTCCCCAGCCAGCGTGACGCGCGGCCACAGCGCACTGGCCGTCCAGTCCCGATCTGGCGCCCACATCTCGATCGGGTCAATTACGACGTCCACGTCTGGCGGGACGTTCAGGCCCGCGCTCCGCCAGGGCTCCGCGAACGCGCGGGCCGTCTCCCGGATGAAGGCGACCTTGGCGGCCTGGTCGGGGAGGTCCTCGGGGCGGGGCTTGCCGGGCCACGAAATGGCCTGCTGGAAGAGGAACGTCGACGGGTCGGTCGGGTCCTTCACGTCCTGGATCGCCGTCACCCACTGCACGTTGCGCGGGTGGTAGCCGATGCGGAAGATTGGGTGGGCCTCGCGCTGCAGCAGGGCCACCTCCCGAGGGAGGGTCCAGCACGTGTTGATCATGTGGATGTCGATGGGTCGATTGGCGGCCTGGGCGCGCCCGACGAGCGCCTCGCGGACGTACGAGTGCACGCCGTCGCAACCGACGATGAGATGGCCCGTCGCCGTGCTGCCGTCGGCGAAAGTGGCCGTCGCGACATCATCATGGCCATCGCCGCCGCCGCTCCCGCCGCCGCCGCCGCCTGACTGCGATCCCGATGTCGATATCGCCGTGATCTTCTTCCCGTACCGCACGTCGATGCCCTCGCCGAGCAGAGCGCGGAGCTTCCGCCGCGACACCCTCAGCGGGTTGAACCCCTGCATGTCGAAGAACTTGTCGCCCGTCTGGCCGTTGAACATGGGCCACGAGCTCAGTTTGTCCGTGTAGAACGGGTCGCAGCACGCCTGGGGCAGCCGAGCCATCAGCTCCGGGGGGATGCATCTGGCGAGATATTCCTGGCCAAAGTGCAACGTCATGCCCCATTCGCGAGGCCGCGTCAGATACGCGGCCCGGTCCTCGCGCTCGTACACCGTGGCTTGGATGCCGTTCTGCGCAGCGTGCGGGCGTCAATCAATATTCGCGCCCTCGCCGCCCGAGACACGGGGTCGGGGACCGGAGACGACCAGACCGGAATAAGTAAATACATACAAGTTTTAGTCCTTGCGCGAGCAATAATCCCGTGGCACCTGCGCCGATGATGACGACCTGGAGGCCGGATTCGTGCGCCGCCATAAGTGCACAAGTTCTGAGGGCCGTGCCCGTTCGTCACTGGTACTTACGTATGTACTGTGTACTCGTACAGGCGGGTGGTCGGTCGGTCAACTCGACTCGACACTCTTGCCCGCGTCGATCGTCCTTGTATTTAGGATAGAGCGCGCCTGGAATTCCCAAAGAATAGCAATATACGACGACCATGGGAGGGAAAGAGGGAGTAAGGCCAGCCATCCTTTCACGTTTTGATCGTCCCCCGCCAGACTGTAATGGTGATGGTGATGGTTATGTGATGCGATGTGACGTGGCTAGCTTCTCATGGAGCTACAGCTGGATTGGAGTTTCCATGGCATTGCATGGCATGCATGTATGTATGCATGCATGCTCCCCTCCCCGAAGACAAACAGGACGAGGTGCTGTAGGATTAAGGGCCTGCATGTCTGCATGTCGGCCCAGTGGACCATGGCGAGCCGGGAACGAAGGGAAGAATACGCTGTACTGCACAGTGGTTTAGTCCCAAGACAGTATTTGGAGAGTATGTAGGAGGAGGGCCGGCAGTTCTGTTCGTCGGGCCCATCTGACGCCCGCGCCATAATGGATCGGAACTGGACTGGAGGCTTCAAGCTTGCCTGCTCAACACGCTCAACATGCACTCGCGTCACGATGCGGCCTCAGAGCAAAATACCGTATCTCATTTGATCTCTGTATCACTGATGTTCTTCCAAAAAGAATCCGATCGCTAAGTAACCCGATGCAAAAAAATCAATCCGCTTCAACGCCCGTACTCCAGGCTCGGAACGACAACTGGTCCATATTTGACCACATTCCCGTACGCGCCTTCACCTTGCACCAGAAAGTCGGCCGCTAGACTCAACCTGCCCGAACCTCTGTTCATGCCCGTCTGTCCGAACGTGCCGTTCACCACTTCAGGGTCGTACACCACGATTGCGACATAGTTCCGACGCGCCATCAGTTTGCGGTTGCTGGTCGGCTGACCCGTCACGTCGTGGGTGAAGATTTCCATCATGTCCTCTTTCGTGTCCGTCGGTTGGGAAGGGGTCGATCGCTGCCCGTTGGCAGGAATGTAGAGGGGCTTATTGTTGTTCAACAATTTCATCACGTATCCCGGTGCCGGCGTGTTGACGACGGGACACGAAATGAGCTGATACATGGTCTTGTGGTCTGATGGGTTGGATGGATCGTGGACCAAGCCGGCGCCGCAAGTGTTTACGGCGCCGGAGAGAAATGTCACCCGAATGGACCGCTGGTGAGAAATCCCCTGAAGTGTGCGGATAAAGTATGTTCGTTCCAGATCCTTCACGAGTCAACAACGACACGAAATTAAAGAGTCGGGGCTTGTACTCACCTTGGAATCATGGGTCCATAGATCTTTCAACTCGTCAAGGACATCGATGTCGCCAAAGGGACTCAAAATGCCTCCCATCAACCCGGACTTGCCGACCGCGCGTTTCACCGAGTCAAAGCCAGACCCGACGGCACCTTTTGCACCCACCACCCCTGCAACAGAGCTGGTCACTTTGCCGAGGACGTTGTACGCGCCTGTCACTGCTTTCTTCCCCGTCGCCACAGTGTGGGCGATGGACTCGGCGGCATCCAGTCGTGGATAGATGATCGGCACCGCCAGGAGGAGGAGACAGTGCTGTACCGTTGGTGGCAGCAGGGCAATTTTCGGGAAAAGGCCCTGATAGGTCGGGCCTGCCATGACCTGGTGCGATGTTCGTTCGCTTCGCGTATCTGGACCAACCACCGCGACAGCCGGCCCAAGGAATTTGACAAAGTGCCAGCCAGTGCCAGTGATGGTGAAGAGGTCGCGGTCGTCGGCCACGTTTCGAAGGAGCTCGAGTGTCGTATGGTGTTGGAACAACAGGTACATCTCGATACCGATCCGTCCGATGTTCTTGAACATGTTGCTGAACTGCATGTACTCTGGGTAAGAACCAAACCCGTCAAATCTGCACCTGTTAGCTGCGAGCTCGCCGGGGAAGGAGGGGTTCGTCACCCACATGTCATGGTCATCAATCGTCAAAATATGGGGTATCTGGGCAAAAGCCTCGCGCAAATTGGGCTGATCAAAATGACTGGTGTAATAATGGAAATATGCGTGCGTCACGTCCTCCTCATGTGCTGCAGTCCACACTGCCTGCTTGCGATTCTCCTTCCCGCTCGTGGCCAACCATTGCTTCAGAGATGGGATCTCTTTCCACAGCCGATCGGCGCTGATCTGGCTTCCCAGTCCAATCTGGCAGTGGAACCCGCCACATTCGGCGTGCTTCTGCATGATGTCCTTCCACATAAAGCCCACACCTCCTAGCCGGGCGCGCTCGTTGGCACTGACGTTGATGGAGAAGTCGTTCCCAGACGTGCAGAAAAACCGCCAGTTCGTCTCGTGTTTTCCAGCGACCAAGAATTCGTATCTCGTACAGCCCAAATGCGAGGTGATGGCATACGTCCACTTGGCAGGTCCAGACTCTTCCATCTGGATGTCGATGTCGTATTTGTAAAATGTCCACCGCTGGTGGCTCGAGATATTGTTCGCTTTCAACTGCCGCGGGTTCGGAGACAGATCGACGCTTTGGTGCATGTGGATTGTAGGCGGCTGAGGCGCATCCGTGACCAAGAGAATGGAGCCGAACCAGATTCCTCGCTCGATATCCATATTGGTATATCGAAGGTAGGGACCAAAGTACACGCCGTTGGTGGCCACCACCTTGTACAGATCTACACCGGCACTGGGAGGCGGTCCGGTGAAGGCTGCCGGCCCAGGTATTCCCATCACGCTCTGCTGATCATAGCCGGGAGTCATTGGGAGACCAGGCGAAGCCAGTGGTTTCGAGGCGAAGGACAGGCCCGGGGACGCGAGTGGGTTCTGGTAAATACTGGCTACCGGTGATAATGGAGTCTCGTTGAGGTTGAGCGGTGTAGGTCCCTTGGGGAACTCCCATTGCGTGGATTGGGTCGGTAGATGGATATAGTAGTATTGCCCCGAGTTAGGGTCCAGGTGTGCAATCCAACCCTCTGGAAGTGGCGGAGGGGACGCCGGCGGCAATTGAGAGGGCGTCTGCGGCATGATCGGTTGCGCGTGCTGTATCTGCCCGTTCAAGACTGGGTGGGCTTGATGGGGGCTTTGAGAGGCCTGCCGAGGATCGTTCGCGAAAGCAGGATGGTCCATCTGGTTGGGAACCAGCGCTCCTGGCCTTGTATTCGTCGCCTGTGGCACCGCAGCCGCGACAGGTCCTTGGGCCGGCGCCGGCGCCGCACCAACCATGCTTCGTCTCTGCTTCTCAGCCGGGAATCCCCCTCGAGCGCCGGGCACCTGAGAATATGCGGGCGGAGGCTCGTCATGAGGTTGCAGCCTCGACAGCTCGTTTTCCACGGGATGAGGTGTCCGAGTTGGGGACTGCAGCGGTGCCGCTCGGTGGGTAGATGTCGTGGCTGAAGGAGGAGTAAACGGGCGTGCTTCTTCCATGCCCTGATAGACAGTAGGAGCAGGATGGTGGGAGCTGCCTGGGTCTTCGGTCGGAGTCCAAGGCCGCCGGGGAGCTTGGCTCGTCTGCGGCTGGGCTGGCTGAGGAGGTGCGCCATATTGTGCGGCTCTTTGCTGGGCACCCAGGCTCTGAGCTTGTAGGCTGTTGAGTGTTGCAGTACCCGCAATGCCCGACGCCGCGTATCGGGCTTCGATATCGGTCTGGGGGCGGGCGCCAGGAGCTACGACGGGTGTCTCTGGCGGAGGTGGAGACCCACGCTGGGCTCGCACGGTCGATGTCGAAGCGGTAGAACTAATTCGATTGATCGAAGAAGGATCTCTGATCTTGAGTCGGCTCAGAGCATCCGCCGCCGAGGAAGCACCTTCAGGTGGAGGTGGCCAATACGGCTGCTGACCCTGACTCTGGCTCGGTAGCGGTGCAGTCTTGGGAGCGTCACTGCGCTGAACAGGTCGCTGAAACAGATTGTCCTTGTCTGGAGCATCTGGGCCTGGAGACTCTGGCAGAGGTTTCGGTAGTGTGCCACGGCGCTCGGCAAGAGTCTGGCCTGTGCGCCCATCCCCTGATGTCGTCCTCTTTGCCTGTTGCCTTATGCCACTATCGGCACTCCCTGGCTGTTGGGGAGATGTTACTCTTCTCACATCTGGATATGGATACGGGTACGGATTCGGGGCGGGTGCACCGTTGGGTCGAGGTGCTTGGGCTTGCTGCCGCGATTGCTCGTCCGGGAACGGGAGGGAGGGCATGGGGTACACTGGCTGTTGCGGAGCAGGACTCTGCTTCCCTGTGATCGAAGGGACACCGGACGACGCGCTGGACGTCCTCTTGTTGATGCGCAGCGGCTCGACGATGGTGGGGGAGTCGCGGGTGTTGGGACGATTCAGGAACATCTCGCCGTCCCCACGGCCCTGCTGGCCGGACGCACTCATGGCGAAGAACTAGCCAGGCCCGTCAAAATAGAAGATGTGAAGGTTGTGTGAGGGATATGTGAATCGGCTGCGGGCTCGATGTCGAGGTGGGGGCCGGCCTCGTGAAGGATGACCAGATGACGGGACTGCGGTCGGCCCAGGCCACGGAATTAGCAACGGCGGATGCGAGGGTGGCTGATGCCAAATCAGACCTGCGAGAACGAAACAAGCGCTGCAAGCGATGGAAGATGAGTCGATAGGCACCAGCAAGAGAAGGAAGAGAGAGGAAGTCGAGGAGGGGAAGTGTTGTCACTCGTCACCGTCTCTTCAGTCGGCACTCGCTCTCTCTATCGAAGCCAGCGTCCTCTTTGACGACTTGTAGAACTCAGCCTTCCTTTGCTCCTTTTGCAAATGGAATCCTGCCGCTTAGGTGCGACTGGCAGTCCAAGGCGTGTAGCCGCTCCAACCAAGCGCTTGGAGATGTGTCTATCCAAGAACTGCCCCACGTCTTCGGGCGTCAATCGCGGCTTCCAGCCGTTGATTGGCGCACAGGGCCACGTACCTCTCGTGATCAACTCAAACCAGATCTTGCGTCGAGACGCGGATACTATGGATCTCTGCAAGTTCATTCGGAATCACACCTGGAAGTCGATTCAGATGCCGCTCGCCGCATTGGAGCTCACCGAGCCAGGCACAATTCAGACTAGAGCGACAGCGAACTTCAATCTCCTCTGATCGTTACTACTTCTTGGGATATTCTTGCGAATGTGTAGCTCAACACAATATGCCTCCTCGGCATCCTGCGAAGCTCCACCGCCCTTCTAAATTGTGCAAGTAGGCATCCTACTATGCTTGGAGCTGGCGATGTGCCAGGGTCTCGTGCCCAGCATCCACCCTGAGACTGAACTATGTCAGGCAGCGCGGGGTTACACCCGCGATCGCACATCCGCCCTCGACACGGCGCAAGACACCGACAGACAGGGTGAGCGTCTGGGAAACCGCTCAAGCTGTGAAGGGCTTCGACAGGACTGATAGCCATGCCTCCAAACCGGTTGCGGATGCCGAAGCCTAACAGTCACGGCGAAATTCTGCTTGCCAGAAATCGTCCAGCAGGCTTCAACCAGAAAGGATCATGCATCCACGGAGTCTGACCTCAGGTAGAGTCCTCGTCTCATGTAAAGCGCAGCGGCTTCTTCATGGCGTCTCCTACTGGAGTGCTAGCATGCAAGCAGCAAAGTGAGAATCGCCACTTTTGGGCAACACACCTGCTGTTGATAATACTGATGATAATCTTGATGTCCACCGGCGCGTCTCACTCGACCTCATCTTTAGTCGAATGCTTGCGAAGAGACAAGAGGCTCGGCAACGAAGAGGCGAAAGATGCTTCTCGACTCTGGACGGCGCGGGAGCCGCTGTCGGTCAAGGACCGTTGCTGCTGCCTGTCAATCCCGCGACGCCAGCATTCCTCCCAGTCGGATTGGAAGCGCTCGAACCACCAAAATTTCCGACAAATAATCGACACTTTCTTCCATGTCCGCGCAGCAGGGAAAGATTCCAGGACGTAGTCGAGGAGTTCGTTAGCCCTGGGAATGGGCTTGGCGGATTGAGTACGCCAGTTGACGAGCAGAGAGATCCAGATGATGACTTCGGAGTCTGCAACCGACGGGCTGTCGATGGCCTTCACACCCTTCGTCAATGCTGCGAGCGATGCCGTGTCGAATATGTTCGTGCGGTTCTCTCCACTGACGTGGCGGACGGCAATGGCGAGACCTAGACAGATGACGTGCTCCAAGCCTGGAGGTAGCCCTGAGCGCCTCAGGTCAAGTAGGAGCATAATGGCATTGCGCGAGCACTCCCTAGGCTCGGCGAAGAGGCGGCAGTATCTGTCCTGCGAATTTACGGCTTGCTCGGTTGATGTCGTGGCACCACTTGCCAGAGGCACCCAGGATGCAACCTCAGCTAGCAGCTTTATGCACTGCACGCTCAGGTGACCAGTTAATGCCACTTCTGCTAGACCGATTGGAAGCTTAGCGACGTCGCGGCAAATGTCAGGCGGAAAGGGATGTTGGACGAATTCGATTTGCCTCTTGGGGATCGAGGTCGGATCGTCTGGACTGATGTGAAGGTATTGGCCAAGGGCAATATAGAACTCGACCCTGCTTAGACGTCAGCCCAGATTGACCAGGATGTATGCTGCGGTAGCCAGACTCACATGGTGACGATGGCGCGCACCGCCAGATGAGCAGGCGAGTTGCCCAGACCCCCTCGTAAGCTCATTATCTGTCTGGCGCCTTTCAGATGCGCTTTGAGCGACAGCAGGTCTCGGCGACACAACTGGCGGAGTTAGACTTGGACTTGCGGCATGGCGATGGCAGTAGCTGACTTACATCGGCGACCATAAGATGGGTTATGGCGATCAGAACACCATCATCAAGCAGGGCTTGGGGTGCGCTCAACCGCTTGCGCACCGACAGGATGGCCTCGTTCTGCAATTTGAGCATCTCGTGGGAACGGTTGACATGGAAAGGATCGCGACGCCAGTCGTGCAAACTCTGGGCGCCCACCAGGAGGCATTTGAACAGGTCAGGGTCTTGCATAGACATTGGGAAGACGACGGATATCGCAGGGTGGTCGACGTCGGGAGTGATCTTGAGACATAGCTCTTCCTTGCGGTAGATGTAAATATCTGGCAGGCCGTCAGTCTCCATCCTCAGATGCTGGCGTGCATGTGCTTACACTCGTCAACACTTTCCTTGGACAAATCTCCACCTCCTGACGGATAGGACGCGAAGACCTCACGGCGGTAGGAGTCCAGCGGCGTGATGATGAGTTTTGCCTTTGTCGCCGACTTTTCGGCCGACCGTGCATCATGCTGGCCCTTGGCTTGCAGTTGACCGTCTCGACGATGCAGCCGCCGGACACGATTCATAGAGTCCTGAGCACCCATGGGCCTGATAGGGCTGATTACTTCATCGCCAGTTGGCAGGTATCGCGACTCGGGAAGTGTATCATTGCGAGGGACGTCACAACAACGCCATTCGATAATTCTCGTGTGTTCGACGGAAAGAGCAATACTGGGACAATACGAGGGTCTTATATCAGTCAAATGCCACACGTTCCCAATCTTTGGCAAAGAGAGAAAACGGGAGATGAATTTGGTCTCGCTGGAAGAGGGACAAAGCTTTAGGGCGAGGCCTGGAAAAGAAAGGCTCCCAGGAAATTGTGCGGGCACACTGCGCGCCAGGTTTCAAATGGCAGCTTGAGATGGCGGCCGACCGGGGCCGCCGAACACCAGCTGCCAAAGATATGAGATGGACTAATTATTGACGTCGCGCCGATGCCTGAACGTCCAGGCTGTTTTGGCCCGGCAGTTCGCGGCGGCGGGGTATTCGTTTTGTTCTCGAGACGACGATTGAAGCTTTCGAAGCAAACGGTTTCTCGAAGATCGCTCGATCCTTGGTTTCTGGATCTGCCCCTTGATCCAATCATGCTAGCGCTGACTTTTCTGCTCTTTGGGCATAGCCTTGCGGGCGGATATAGCCACTCTTGCAGTTCGCAGCCGAAGCCCGCGGCGTGAGACGGCGAGGAGAATTGTTAGTCAGCGGCTTCACCGAGGCACTGGGGCTCACAATCCGAATCGCAGGCGCCGAATGATCTCACTTGGGGCCCCGATGCGCGGGTGTCCCGGATCCTGCGCCGTTGAACCCGGGCTTCTCCGGCATCATGGCGGACATATAACCAGATGGGACTCGCAGTCCGTCGGCGTCCTCAAGAACCAACTTCGCTATCAACGAGATGTTGTAAGTTTGATCTTACCAACTGCAGTCATCATCTACTGGTAGGATTGAACTCAACCGAGGGCGTAAGCACCAGCCGTCGTTGTTGACCACAGTGCTGGGATGTCGTTGCGGATGCAGTCGCATATGTTCGAGCGGCGACATTGCCGTGAGAAGGTTCACGATCCCTTCAGATCTCGAGTATGATGGCGTGGAACTGCCGTTCGTGGATGTTGGGCTGCAAATATCCCTGCAGTGCTCTGGATTATTTGGCACAAAATGGTTGTTCCCCCGGAAATCCCTTGATCGGCTTTTGATATTGGAAGCTTGCGCCGGCTGATTGCTTCCTGGACAAATGTCAAGGCATAATTAGTGTCGAGGTGCCCACAACATCCTTCCCGGTGATCTTCAAAGAGTGGTGTAAGCCCTCGTTAGGAAAACTTCTTGTGAGTACAGTAACAGTGAGGTCGCAGGTTCCTCGAAGGGATCTCTCCAATACACGCACCCAATACCGAGTACACCGAGTCTCTACATCTCCTCTGGATGCTGCTTTGACGGGTCTCCGGCAGCCAGCGCCCGCAGCTCGATCAGTGATGGCGAGCTTTGACATCCGAGGTACGAGAATGTGATTGGCAAAACGTATCCGGGATATGATGACATTGGCAAAAGCAAAAGAACTGAATACACAGAGCATATATGAAGTGTACTCCTCGTATCCTGATCTTTACTCTCGACCTCCATTACTGCGGGGACGTAAAGCGGAGTGTGGCTACCTGTTACGTCGCCATCATCTTGGCGCTCGCCCTGACGCCATCTTAAAGGCCGGGGACGTCAAAGTGGGAAGGTCTCAGAATCAAGGAAATAAGGCCTCAAGGCCAGAATCAAGGAAATATTCTCCTGCGTGGATCCATACTCGTATGATCCAAACCTCTGCTGTCCTGGCACCCTCCGGATATCAAGCTTCAATCTTCATGATTTTACAGTTCTGTTGATGGCCAACAGTGGCACACCCACGACGTAACGTACTCGACGGTGACAGTCTCAGCTGTTCCTGTGTGACCCAGATCGCGGTAAGGCGGCCCAAAACAGAAGTGTAACTCGAGGAACAGGAAAGGCTTGCGTGGCCGGCGTGTCCAATGTGGCGAGATGACGTGGTGGCTGTGTCCGAAACATCCATCGAGAAATCCAAAATGGCTCTGGGTTGGCCAATACAAATGCGCACAATCGGCGATCTGCGCCAGGGTGACCCATAGGGAAGCCAGCCGTACCGGGCTGCGTCTTTTGTTGGACAGCCTTTTTGGACAGCCTTTAATGCAAGGCTGCACTGGGGTTAGGGTTTTCCCATCCGGCCCATGCATGGGGCTGGGGGACAATCGTATGATGGTGGCTCATTTCGTGTTGTTCCACAAGATCCTGTGAAACGTCATCCGAGGAAGGACGACGTATATATAGCTGTACGTGACCTACTTTGAAGTCAATTCTTTCACAACACAGAGCTACCCAGGACTTGCCAACAGAACCAGCCCGTCGTATTTCCTCCTTACCTCGAACAATCTTTCGGAATGCATATCTCCAAGTCCATCGTGCTGGCTTTCGCCGTCGGCGCCGCTGCCCAAGTCGACACCAGCTCCATCGTTTCGGCAGCAACCTCACTCGCTTCCTCCCTTGCCAGCGATGCCACCTCTGGCTTTGGAGCTGCAACCTCAGACGTCAATTCAGCCATCTCGTCGGCAGAGTCGGTGGCATCCTCACTCGGCACCAGTGTACCGTCGGGCGTTAACTCGTTGATCTCATCCGTTGAGTCTCAAGTCTCTTCGATCTCGGCTTCGGCCTCTTCCGAGGTCGCTAGCCTGTCATCAGTGGCCGCCACAGCGACCGGTGCGGACCAAACCAGTCTCTCCAGCCGAATCAGCAGCATTCTCTCCAGTGCCAGCTCTGCAGAGAACAGTGCTGTGAACAGTGCCACCTCGGCAGCTAGTTCCTTCTTGACCTCAGCATCAGATGCAGCTAGCAGTATCGCGTCATCCGCGTCCTCGGCCGCATCCTCAGCTGCATCCTCGGCTGCAAGCAGCGCTTCTACCTCCGCAACAGGTGCTGCTGGGAATGGTGCCGACGGGTATACAGTACCCGCTACGGGTGTGTTGGGCAGTTTGTTCCTTGGTATGGTGGCTCTTTTGTGAATGATGTCGCGGGGGAAGTAGTTTGCAAACTCAAACAGATGTCGGACTCGGACGGAGGGAGGAGGATTACGGAGAAATTTTAGCGGCGTGTTGTAGTAGCATTGGCATGCCTCATCAATGCTGTGGTCACATTTAACATAATATTTTATGTTTGAACAATGTTGGGCTCATACCATGCTGTGATGACTTACCAGATCAACTTTTTGTTCTCCATGCATGACCCATGAATGCCGTCTGACTCCTGAGTAGATCAACTAGGACAAAAAAAATAGCGTTTATTGGCGACTGATGAGCCCGATGGTCACCTATGTGCATTCAATGTACCGAAATAATGCAACAACAATTCACCGCATATCTGCAGTTTCGACAGAAACCAATGTTGAATAATCGAGTTCTTCAGTCCAGTAAGCAGGAATTGTATGGTTTCAGGTTACCACCGAAGAGAGATTCGATTGTACCCATGGACACCGCCGAATGTGCGAACCGCTGCTCTGGTACCATATATCCAATTTTCGGCGTGAGATTTCGTCTTCCGCTAATCGTCAAACAGTCGGCAGCCCTCCCGATGAGTCCCGACAGTCAGTAGCCATAGAATGAAGATGAGAGGTTCTTAATCCATAAAGAGATCGATCTAGCTAGATCGTGGCGACATACAGTCTTTTGCAACCTCATACAGGCCGAGACGACGGAAGGGCTTCACACAGCACGAGCCATGTGATTCCAATAGACTGCAGTGAGCATGACGTACACTGAGGTCGTCTGCGCCTGAACTTACACAAGGGGAGCACGCCAGAATCGCTGAAGTAGGTCCAAAGCCGAGGGGACCGGGCTCTGCTGTCCATACCACGCCTCACCCTGCCTAAAGCTCGGCATGTGCTCCTCCTCCCTCAATCGCCGAAGCGTGCAGAAGGAGAGCCACTAATGAGGGCCCATGTTTCCGCGCTTTAACAGAGACGACGCATGGCGCCTGCAGTTTCAGGGGTCGTCTCGCCCAGGACAGCTTCCAGGGCTTCTCCCTGTCGAATACCACCACACTCCGCGTACGAGTACACCGGTCGACGTCATTTTATGTCGGTGAGGGTCATCGCTTGAGACGTGTTGGGCAGCGTCTCGCTCAGTATTCACGGGCCGTCGATGTCGGATCGCCCGGCATCGTCTACTCGAATCCTAGGGCTCGAGAACGGCTAGAAAGAAAACATAAGCCTGGCCGAAGCTGATCTTGACGCTTGGTCAGTAGTTGGGGGTAGTGACACTGAAGTCTAACTAGGAGGTCAGCGACAGTACCAACAAAGAGCTCGGCATGGAAATAACATCAAGACGTGGAGGTCAAGCTCGCCACCATGCAGGCGCTCTACTGCAAGCCCGGGTCGACTCAAGAGCGCTGTATGCATGATGACGGATGAAAGACCGGTCGTTGCTTACACTTGAGAGGCAGCGGCGCCAACTACCACAAGGCCAAAAGCTGCTAGTTGCAATACACTTCGCATCCTCCATCAAGACCTCGGAAAGGAAGTGATAGCCCAGGCGGAGGTCCATGGTACAATTTTCGGTGTCTTAGTCCAAGCCGAGATGATCGGCACTCTCGTTGGGCACAAACTGACTTCATCGCCCTAACAGCTGCGCATGTCGGAGCAGGAAGTACAGAGGCGTCGTATCTCTGCTCCGGGCAAATTCCACTTAGACATTGCGAGTGCCGGTGGCGAAACGCCTCTCCTGAGCACGTGGTTGTTGTATGCTCTAGCTATTACGAAGTGAGGGTTCCGGTCGTCTGCGCCCGACTCATGACACTTCCGCCTCACCTTGAGCGGAAACGTACAGCGATCGACATCAACGAGCACCGAATCCTCTGAGCGGAAAATTGCTTGAGGCTCGCTCGTCGGGCGTGGAGCTTGAAGCTACTCCGTTTGTTACAGCGGATCGGAATCCACAATTGGGCGGCGAAGACGCGCACCAGCTTCACAAGGAAATCAGCCGCGGCACTGTGCGCTCGTAACAGCAGGATTGCTGACTCGAAAGCCACCGGTATTGGAGGTTATGATCTTTCAACCTAATTTTGAGGATGCAAGGCCAAATGGACCCCAATTGTTCAAGTTGGAATGGACGACCAGGAACGGTCGAAGACGCGGATGGGGTACGAACTTGTGGCGCAGGCAGTGAGATGTGGCGCCAGCGAATTCCTTCCAGGGTCGAAGGCTGAGACGCCTCAACATGGTAGACGAGGCGGGTGAGGCTCGGCGGAAGACCACTATCTAGTTTAAACAGTATCAGCTAAGGATCCATCAACGGTTCAGTGCTCCGTACGGAATACAAGGTAGTAGATGGAATAGTACCTCCGTTAGGCGCTTCAGTTTGGTGGCCCGTTTGAGGCTGTCGTGTGGCAATGGTGACTCTGAAGCGTGCCGGTTTCAAAAAGAGGCGCCAGTGCCGTGTCGATGGGCTGTGATCACCTGAGCAATTCCCCTGGGGTTCGAAGTGAGCGCTTCCTGGAGCCGAGGGAGGATTCGTATCAGCAAGATTCCCTGGACCGGTCGACTGTCCTCGGGTTGTCAATGCTACGGTGGCAAAAACCAAAAGCCACGGCGACAGGGTACGAAAAGTACGAGGCGCCTGTTCATGTCCAGGCGCAATCACGCGCGACAGAAGGAGTGGGCACTTTTCTCTGGGTTTTGCCGCATCTGCAGGAACAAAATGCACTGGATAGGCCTGAATTATGATGGACATTGGACGGAGGCCCGTCGACAGCTGAGCTGCTGCAGCCCCAAGCCGCGCCTAAACTTGCAAATCCCCTGCCCCTTCCAGTTAAGGAACCACCCGCCTGCAGCTTAGCCCGGCCCTGCAGTTCTTCCTTCCCGGTCCTGTTGACAGCGAGGGCTTCGGCTGCGCGCTGGTTGGTGGCATGCGAGGACTGATGGCTAGCCAAATCCAAATGCGCCCTCCCTCGTTTGCATTCCAAGCAACGTCATAGGAGTCCTGGCGGTTGTCGTCGGTCCCCCGGTTTGCCAATGTGTCTCATCTTAACCCTTTCCGAAGCAAAGACAATTGGAAATGGCTGCCCAATCAATCCACCCTCAGAGCTTCCCGTAGCCCGGTCAATCTTGCTGGACACGAGCTCCAAGCGTGACGACGGTGCTGCCTGATCCTCCACTGGGCGTTGGTCTGTTTGACAATTCTGTTCACCTGCCAGTGCAAACCCACGACTCCACAGCCTTCTTTCCCACCCTCGCCCACCCCCTTTAGCATCCACACCTGCAAGCG
Organism: Capronia americana; assembly: GCA_016110215.1. Lineage (NCBI taxonomy): Eukaryota > Fungi > Ascomycota > Eurotiomycetes > Chaetothyriales > Herpotrichiellaceae > Capronia > Capronia americana. The sequence continues at coordinate 890,278 of JADWQD010000007.1, read as the reverse complement.
TAAGAGTACACCTCGCCTTGCTGCGGATGCTGCCGTCTGTCGAGCACCGTTCTGCTGGCTACTGCTGCGACGTTATTATCCGAAGACCCTGTCCTCGTCATCCAAGTCACTACTGGCAAGCAAGGCTTAGCTCTCGTTGCCTGATGCTAGATACCAATTCGGGAGTCTGCCTGATGCGAACCCCATTTCCATCAGGCTTCAGTGTCTCAATAGGCCTGACTGTTTCCTTTATTATGACTCCATCGCATTGATTCCCTTCATATAAGACACTCAACTCCTTCTCGATCAGTATTCTCTGTCATCACTTTGACAACCAGTTCTGCGACGCCACAGGCCCTCCATCAGATTCCTTCAGCGCAATCCGTCACCCCTTAACTCCTAGCAACATCCTTGGAACTCGCCCCCACCTCCATCAACTGTCACCACTTTTAGAACATCGCCACAAAATACCCAAATACCCCAAACCATCCTTCCAGACTTTCCATCAGACAAAACTTTGAGCATTCCGACCTTGCTTAAAGCATACGACACTTCCACCTCCCGCCGCCAGTACAAATACTCAAGTCCACACTGTTGCTGGAGTGACCTCAGTTACTTCGACAACGCGGCCCAGAAGCATACAAACAGCAGCCAAATCCTCCTTTACTCAGACCATCCGACCCCCAACCAACAAGATGCCTGCACAGTACCACAGCTCATCTGGCTCCAGCAGCGCCGGTGAGAGAATCTACCACGACTCGCGAAGAGAACGGCCGGAGCGGAAGGAGCCTCGCAACCCCATCAAGCGCGAGGTCGTTGTCATCCACCATAACACCATCACCCGCGACGAGCCTCTTCGATCATCCGGCATGAGCCACAACAGATGGAGGTGATCTTAGCCAAGACAAGCACCGAACATCTAAACGCGACGTCTGCACGAATGGTTTTGCATCGGGCAACTTGATACCGAGCGAAGGAGTTTCATGGGTTAGGTGGGAGGAAGGCCACCAGGGAGCACAAATGGAGTTTTCACTTGGATCTTATCACGGTTCATCATCAATCTTGAAGAGTATGGCAAGCCGTCGCTCAAACATTTTCCTATGTCGCTGGGTCACCGATTGTTATTCAGCCCATTTCTGTACTACTTTTGGGGGCACTGGCTACTGTCCCAGGCCTCGCTCATGTCACGAACATTGAGAAATATAGAAAGAGAAGGACGCAAGTCTAGTATGTACTCTACGAAATACAGAGCATTGTTTATCGCTCACAAGGCTTGTCTTTATCGATTGCGGTATCATATCTTCAGCCTATCGATAAATCGATCATGGACCGTCCCGAAATTGCAATGGCTCGGCAATGTCTGGACCAGCTCGTCGCGGTCTCTCTCGTTCTCGCCAGGTGCGAGTTCATCTCACCCTTCTTTTGCCCGGGGCGAGAGAGTCGCTTGCTTCCCGTCTCACACTTCTTTCGCGTCGATCACAGCAGCCCAAAGCATTTCTTCGGAAGAGTAAGATCGTCCTACGAAGCATCCAATCGTGACACAGCGTCGGCCTCCAATCAAGCGGGACGGGTGAGGCGGCGGCTTAGCTCCTTTTGCTTCTAGCTGCGCCCGACACAGCGGGCCACAGCCTCTCGAGTCAGAGTCGAGTCAAGCGAACGTGAGAGCGTCTCCATTCGGTGGTTACACCCGCGGAGGACCCTGGCAAGCTCCTGCAATTTGGGGCTAGGGAGCGTCTGCCGTTGTCGCCCAGCAATAGGCCAGTCTGAGGCGCCAGACTCGAACGGTCACTCCGGAGTCATCCATGAGTCTTCCAAAGGTGTCTGCGCCGCTGGAAAACTGCCGAGTGCCCTCATTCCGGGCTCAAAGAAGCTGACTTGGCGGAACTTTTGGGTCGGGGTAATGAGCCATTATTCACGGGGTATTGAACGTGCTGCGAACACATCAGCACAGCTGCAAGGACTCAGAATTGCTTACACCGGTCAGTTAACTGTCCTGCATCGCGGCCGGCCGTCTCCGGGTTCCAAAAGCGACGAGCACGCGTTGCGCGTCAATGGGCGAGTGGGTAAACCAAAGGGCCATGCACGCACTCAAAAGGTCGTGGTACATATCTCGCTCCCACGTCCCCAGATAACTGGCTCCAGTACGTACCCACGTACCTTACAGCTGGCAGCGACTCCTGCATGCCACGACAGCGACCTGTGGAGGGTTTCTGCACGCAACTGCGAATGCCACTCCGTTCTGAATACATGACCTGCAGTTCCCTCTAGCTGCAGTAGCCGCCGAAGTACCATGCATGAAGAATTCTCTTACTCGTCATGACCAAAGATCCTGCTCCATCACCCACGCCATGAGTCCGACGGCCCTTGCAGCAACTGCTGTCCCCATCGAGAGTCCTTACAATCGGCTACTCGCGGTCCGGGGTGACTTCTGTGTGTCGGCAACATCTGCAAATCATCGCAGGACTTGTGGCACGCAATCGCGAATCCTCGGCCACGTGTCGCACGTCTGCGATGTACTTTTCTCCCTCCAGTGAGCCTCAGACGTTCGATCATTCCACTTGCGACGTCTTCGCATTCCATGCCTTCGCACTCCACCGACGGGCCTTTGCCTGGCAAAATGACACATGCACTCCTATGCTGATTCCATGTTCCGGTCCAGAAAGTTGACATACCGGGAAACAAAGTCATGACGCAAATCAAAACAATGCGGACCGCGTCTCGAAAAGTCTACACGTAATCGACTACGAGTTAATGCAGAGATTCTGCAGGGTTCAGCTTCAGGTACAGTGTGGCTTCTCTCAATTGAAGCCTGTCCACGTTATCTCTGCACCTCGCGTATAGTAGTTTCGTCGGGTTTCTAAACAGAAACTGATGACATGGCGACCATCCACACCCTTTACGCGTCTGCGCGTCGAGCTCCCCTGCGATCTATTCCTCGAAGTATCCAGATTCACCCAATCCGAACCTCGCTCAGGCTCCTCAACACCGACACAGCCCCGGTCCTCTACTCCGCCCACGCCAAAGTCGTTGGCGCCCGCACTGGTCACGTTGAAGGCGATGATTTGAATGTCGACCTTACCATGGCCAAAGCTTTAGGCGGGCCGGGGGACAAGGGCAAAACAAATCCCGAAGAGCTGTTTGCCGCGGGATATGGCGCATGCTTTCAATCCGCCATGAACGCCTCAGCGATAAGCCTCAAGGTTCAGATGCCGGAGAAGAAGGAGGACAGTGTTGTGGCAACGACCGTGCATCTGGTAGGGGATATGAAGAAGCTGGACATGGGGCTCAGAGTCGAGATGAAGGTTAGCGTAAAAGGGTAGGCTTCCGCAAAACAGACGTCCAGGGGAACAATGAGCTAATCGATGTTGGTTTCTGCAGGCTGAGCAAGAAGGACTTGGAAAAGGTGATTGAGAAGGCCAAAGAAGTGTGCCCGTATTCACGAGCCACCAGAGGTAACATCACCACGAAGATAGAAGTGGTCCAGTTATAGAACAAGGTAAAATGGACATCCTTCTCGACCCTCCGCTTGCACGGTTCGAGAATGCTCCCTGCTTGTTGCATTTGTCGATTTCACCTCACCTTGTCCTTCAGGAGCACGTTACGTCCTTCTCCGGCCCCGGTTTCGCTCCCCGCCCTCAGTACATGTAGATACCAGGAGCCCATTCCCCGTCAGCTTTCTCCTCCTTCTCAATGGTATCGATGATTCTTTTCTTGATCATGTCCGGTGCCGGAGGGCCAGATCCAGCCGTCTTGCTGATATCGGCCCAGAACAACGGCAGTGGCTTGACCGCGTCTGCAGCTTCCTTGATCGCTTGGACGTCATCCTTCGAGTAGCCTCCGCCGATGATGATGAGAGAAACGTCGCTTCGAGCGCTCCCTTCTGCATTGGCCCCCAACCCTGACGAAGGCGCGGCTGTTTCTCCTCGAAGCAGGGCTGGAATTTCCGAGACGGCCGTGTCTCGAGTGGTGCACACGTGGACGACTGACCGCCTCCCGTCAATTCGGAGCCTTGCTTGGGGACAGAAAGAAAAGACGAACCTTCAATCTTTGGGGCAAGATTTTTGACCATGAAGTTCGCTGTTTTCGGCTCTCGGCCGCAAAGGACCGCAGCGACAGGGGCCATCACAACGGCTTTGATTCACGAATATTCGTCAGTTAGGAGCGGTGGGCACTCTCACGCTCTGGATCTGGGCGGAAGGAAGAGAAGAACGGGAAAAGAACACGAACAGGAACAAGAACCAAGCCTTGTTTCGTTGGCGAACAGGAGAGATCAATTGCTTTTGAGACGCTGCGACCCGGCTATCGGTGAGCTGATCCTTCTCGGTGGTGAGAAGAGGCCTGACAAAGTATCGTCTTGCACTATGCAGCATGCAATGCAGTATGCACTCTGCAGTCAGCTCGAAGTCGATCCTTCACGTTTGTACCACGATGGCCAAGACAATGACCGTAGACGATTCTTGAAGCGGTGTGTTGGTGCTGAGCATTTCCTTACCCCGCGCCTCACCGTTATACGAACTGTACGAGGTAGCCAGTACAGTACATGTACCACCGCATTTTGGTTCTTGCCCATTGGCTCGTGCCTCTCCTGACAATCTTCAAGAACTGGCGTGTGGCATATGTACTGAGTGACACGGTTCTTGTTTGCATTCATGCAACAGATCCACCGTGCCAGACTTGCCTACCAGAGTGCTCGAGGACCCGACTCAGCAGGATCAAAGGCGATGCATGCATCAGCAATGAGGTTACTACAAAGTACAGTGAGTGAGAGTCGAGGGAGCTTCAGCTCAATCTGCGCGTCTCACCCGCTACTGCAGGGGAACCGCCAGCCGTCACACTGTACCAAGCGTCGAAACCATTGTCGGCGCTGCTGGAGCGTTTACCAGTGGAGTTTATGGCCTCCTGCTCTCCCCAAAGACAAATCAGGGCGCAACGACCGTCGACACAAGGATGAGCTTATCACCAGCGATTGCCGGCTCGAAGATCCTCGATCCACTGATGTTGGGATGCCACCAATTTCCGGGCTGTAAAGCTACGGCAGATGCATAAAACGAATATATAATGCTGCGCTCGACGGGCACTCGACACTCACGCCCATGGAGGAGGCGTCCATCGCTGTAGTGCGGCGTGCGTCTATATATCCAGGAGTAACAATACCGCAATGGGACCTGACCTGGATATGCTTCCATTTTGCGTTGTTGGCCGCCAATTGGCCCGTTGGATGGGATGACATATTTGCAGGGCCCGAGGGCGAGATGCTGGTTTCTTTGGAAGGCCCAAGGGACAAGCCTTCCCCTAGCCAACTTGTACGCATTGCAATCAATGAAGAAGTTGTCTCTTTGATTGCCGATTTCAACGTCTGGGCACTCGATGCTCATCCAGCGTTAATCGAAGAAAGCGTATCCCGGCCGAGTTTGTTTTGGGCGAAACGATCAGGTCGTCTCTTGCGTTAGGGTCGCCGCGCACAATTACCACTTCGCCTAATATGGGGGGCAATGTCGTCGCCACAGGTGTGTTGGCGACCCGGGTACCTAGAAATCGACCAGTGTTATCCTCTAACTTGTGTTCCACACAGCAGGTCAAGTACTTCGCGGACACCTACACGGAGTGCTACCCACGTCGTGAATGTGCTGCTAGCAGTTCGTCCAGCGGACCCAGGTTTCCGGGAGTTCGACTGCGCAGCTTCACATCCACAGATTCGCAGCTCATATCAGCATAGTCTCCTCCACATCCGTGTGTTCACTCGAGCTCCGACTCATCCTCTGGTTCGTGGCCGTCTTGCCCTCGAAGACAACAGAACTGGCATCGCAGCTCCGCCATCACCCCGTTCGACTGGTCTTGCTAAACGGCTCGCCGTCCAAGCTTCTGGGTTTCTCGACGCTGGTGGTGGAGAACACATCGCCCAGTAAAGTGTATCACTCCCTCTCCGTTCCTAAGCAAGGAAATTGCGATGCAGAAGCCACCGCAACTGCGCGGCCGCAGTGACAGGTCGAGCCGGTGGGAGCAACCATGCGCGTGGACGATCTTTGGAACCGGTCGAACATGACTCCAACAGCGGATGAATTATTCTGAACAGCCTCCAGGTCCTTATTGCTAGGCATCCAATTTGTCTCGAGCACCTGAGCTGGAAGTCCTACCTCGTCTGTATCGCTGGTCTGCGAGATCGCCATCATCTACTTCTATTCCACGGAGACCAAGGGACCTACCCTCGCAGAGATTGCTTGTCCCTATCGATCAGTTCCTTCCCCGAAACTTTGGCATCATCACCGTCGAAGAGCTAAGGGCAAAGTTGAGTTGGGCCGCGACTACGGCTCGTGAGGAAAGCAAGTGAGCCGTAGGAACCAGCTCGTCTAGACAACATGGGAGGGTACTCGACGTGCGGTCAAGGCACCACGAGGGGTGGGTGTTGTCGTTGGGGAGACCGTTATGACATGGAGAGAGGAACCAGAGGATGATTGTGGAAGAGCTGCTGCACCCTGATGTGTCTGGGCGTTTGTTATTGTTGATCTCTAAATCTATGTCCAAGGCCCGTGTACATTGTTCCGCTTCAAGATCTGAGGCTACCTACCCACCCTACCTGTATGCATCTTTCGAAGCAGGATGGTGCTTCGGTAGGACACTGCTTATCATGCTGAGCTCCTGAGTTCTGATGGGCTGAATGGTTCCCGATGACTCCCCGATCGATCCCTTGGCCGCCCTTCCGACGACAGTTCTCGGCTAAATTCTGGTCAAGCTACAGTATCTCAACGTCTGGACCTTTAGATGTTTTCAACGTCGAGGCGTACCCTGCCTGTCACACCTCCAGATCTTAAGAAGTCCGCGTGGAGAGGTCTCCGGCTGCGGGGGAGGGGCAGGACTGATTGTCTGTTCGCCTGCTGCTTATCTGAGGTGCTTCCTCGTCTCAGCTGATGGGGACAATCGTTGCCCATCCATTGCATCGGTTCTTTAGCCTCCTTTTAGGCTAATAGACTCGATGGACTGATGCGTCTGCACGAGGCTCACGAAGCCCATCGCCCACTATGCTATGCGGTGCTTGGCTCTGTGCAAGCCGTTCAAATTCGGATGCTCGGATCGCTGATTCCTGATTCAGCGCGACTTATAGCTTGGACATATGGTCCTGGCCCTGAGACCAAAGCATTTGATGTGAGGACGGGAAACCCCTACGACTGATACGCAGGCAGGTAGAGGCGCCATTTTTCCAGCAACCTGACACGTCCTCATCAAGCGGAGCAGAGCAGAGGAAGGCAACATGCCGGGTAAGATTCAAGAATGGAGCGACTTCAAGTTGACGGCGGAGCAGAAGCAGCACTGGATGGACCATGGTTTCGTCAAGATCGAGAACTGCTTCTCTCGCGAGTTTGCCGACAGATGGACGAGCTCGATCTGGACGCGCCTCGGGGCCGACCCCAACGACAAGTCGACGTGGCCGACCGAGAAGCTCAACATGCCAGGCCACACTGTCATTTCGGTCAAGGACCACGCACCTAAGGCCTATGCCGCCATGTGTGAGTTGGTGGGCGGTGAAGATCGCGTTGCAGACTGGTATGTATAGTATCCAAAGCCTCCACTTGGTTACTTGACGTCCGACCGGTGTCACAAAGAGAATCATCCAGTTGACTCTCTCCTGTTCTGGATCATAGGTGCAAGAATTGGAAGGACGGCTGGATCCCAAATCTGGGGAAGCCTGAGTTCAAACCGACAGACGCGCTTGACTTCAGGGCGCTGGACAACTGGCACTGCGATGGCGATTGGTTCACCCATTACCTCGACTCGCCCGAGCAGGCCCTGCTGGTGATTCCTCTGTTTACGGAAATCAAGCCCAAGGGTGGCGGAACGGCCATCTGCACCGATGGAATCAAGCTGGTGGCCAAAAGATTGGTAAGGTCCTCTCGTCGACGATGCTTAGCCCCCTCCATACGGAAGATACCAGTGCCACTTACACCGTGATTTCGTCTTCATCCAGTATGAACTCCCACAAGGGGCGACCCCATATCTTGCTGAACGCGGCACGCCCGAAATCCCAAAGTCCAACCCGCAGCGCCGCGAGCTGTGGAATTCATGGATACAGGACCCCAATATCTGCCGTGACGAGTCCTTCCACGAGGCCACCGGCCAGGTAGGCGACGTGTACTTCCTGCATCCGTTCATGCTGCACTCGGCGTCGAAGAACCTGCTACGCGAGGTCCGTATCATCACCAACCCGCCGGTCGCGCTGAAGGAACCGTTCAACTATAATCGTGGGGATGGCAACTATAGCCTCGTCGAGGCCAAGACATTGAAGGATCTCGGCCGACCGGAAGGCTTGCCTGAATGGAAGATTACAGGTCCAAGGGAACTGCTCTACGCCGCGGGCGGGAGGATCCAGGTACGCAGCACCATGGCGGCAGCAGCAGCGCTGCGTATGAAGCAAGCACAAACTAACGGTCGATCGAAACAGATGCAAGAGGAAATGAAGAAGAAGGAGCTGGAACGCCTCAAGATTGCCGGCATCCCGATCCACACCTTGGAAGCATCGAGCGAATATAAGCTCGATTATTACCCTTCATAGCCCTCCCTCGGGCCATCGGCATACTGAAGTGGCTGTCTTTTGGAGGCGACCAGAAGACAAGGCCTTGAACCTGAGGGGAAGGTCTCGACGACAAATGCGGAAGCATGTCACCGACGCCCTTGGTATGTATATACGAAGATACATATCATATGACTTCTTTCTCTTCTTATTTATAGTGGCGTTTCTATGATGGGGGGTCCTCAAAGCGGCTGGGTTCTCATTCGAACACACTCTGGTCACTGTGCACTTGATGTCCATGTGGCGGTCTCTCGACGAAGCTCAGAGCCATGCCTGGAGAGTCCAGGCAATCCCACGATAGTTGGAACGAACACGGTATCTACTGACGCTTCTTTCTTTCGCCCACGTGCACCTGGTGGCGCGCGGTATTATATCATCACCATTCACGGGGTATATTCTCACCGTTTGCTGCTGGACATGGAGGTGGCGATGGCTTGAGTACGTTACCACCGTTGGAGGTGCCTCTCGGCGTACGCTTATTTTGAATCTAAGCTGAAGCATCCCTATTCACGCATGCTGTGTATGAATGAATTCAAGCTTAATCATCCTTGTCGACGCCTGCTTTACTATTACACTAAATTCAGGCTCAAGCGCGGCCAAACGAGACTATATTCCGGTATCCTGGGGCCCAACTTGCCGTACGGAAGACATGTGTCTAGAAGTTTAAAGTCAGAAAAAGGTACAGAAGTCGAGGAGTCGAGAATTGAATACAATCAGTACATGTACGACTCGGGATCTGACCTCTTAAGCCATGGCCGGGATAGCCTCCCCTTGGCCTTGCTTTGCCTTCTTCACGTTCTTCCACTCTAGAAAACACGCGGCAAGGAATGCCATGCACGAAACCGCAACAGACACTCGGTAGCAATCCTTCAGCGCGTAGACGTACGCTTGGATGGCCTGTCGGAGCTCACCCTCCATCCCTTTGCTCTGCAACGCGCTGCGAATGGCGGTGGCGCCGGTGTTCAGGAGGAACTGCGGATCCAGGTCCGGGGCATACTTGGCGGCACCTTCGACCAGGCCGTTGGAGAAGACGGACTGTCCGACGGCAATGAAGAGCGCCCCGCCCAGCGACTGGCAGAACATGAGCAGGACAGTGCCCTGCGGAATGTCGGCCATGGGTAACGTCGTCTGCACGGCCACGAGGGGGAGGTTGAACCCGAAGCCGGCGCCAAGGCCAGCGAGGATTTGGTAGCCGAACCATTCGCCGAAAGGGGAGTCGATGGTCCAGGTGCTGATGAGGCCGTAGCCGACGGCCATGAGCGCCGACGCGCCGATGAGGAGCGGAGTGTAGTAGCCGATTATCGTGACCAAGATGCCGCCGATGATGGAGGTGAGGACCGTGGAGAGCATGAGCGGCAGGATCTGGATGCCGGACTCGGTCGGCGAGGATCCCTTGACGCTCTGGAGGTACAGGGGCAGGTAATACATCAGGATGAAGATGCCGGCTCCGAAGAAGAAGACAAAGCCGCAGGCGGCCATCAGGGTGCGCTGTTTGAGAAGGCGAGGAGGGATTGTGGCCTCTTCACCCAATCGCCACTGGGAGATGGAGAAGAGGATGAGCATGAGACCTGCGCCGACGAAAAGGCCGATGATCCGGGAGTTGTTCCACGCGTAAGTCGAGCCACCCCACTGCACTGCGAGTAGCAGCATGATGATTGCGGGGATGAGAATGCCGGCGCCGAGGAGGTCCAGTTCCAGTATTCGCTTGAGGATGGGCTTCTCAGATAGCTTTGGGTCTTGGGGGATGCGAAGGACGAAGAGGACCACGACAACGGAGAAGGCGCCGATGGGGAGGCTGAAGAAGTAAGGCTGTTAGTTTGCAGCTCACCTACACGGGGGGTAATGTGGTGAAGCTCACTTGATGTAGAAGCACCATCTCCACGAGACTTTATCCGTAAAGACACCTCCTGCGGCGTGGTTAGCATCGGAGGACTGGTATATTTCCAGCAGGACTTACCCAGGAGCGGACCTGCCACACTGGCGAGCCCCCACATGGCGCCGAAAACTCCGAAGACCAAGGGTCTGCGAATCAGAGGCACTGTGATCACGAGCTGTTAGCCACTCGAGCGGATCGAGGTCAAAGGCTTTGAGCATATAGCGTACCTGAATGAGCGATGATGACCAAAGCTCCAGAAAAGATACCGCCCACACCAATGCCCGCGATCGCTCTTCCGACAATCAAGGCAGTGCTTGAGGGCGCGACAGCGCAGATCAACGAGCCCAGCTCGAACACGCCAATAGCGGAGAGAAAGACCCATTTGATCTGGAAGACCTTGTAGATGCGCCCGAAGCTCGGCTGAAGTGCCGTGGACGTAAGGAAATACGCGCTTCCATACCAGCCGATGTCGTTGATACTGTGGAAGCGGTCGGTGATTTTGGGAATGGCCGTGGCAATGATGGTTTGGTCCAGAGCGACAAGAAAAACAGCCAAGGAAAGCGCGATGATGAGCGTGACCAATTTGAGTCCATGGGGATAGTTGGTGTGGTCCTCAGTCTCGCTCCCGGCGTCAACCTGTATCTCCACCTCGTTTCCCTTTTCGTTTTCGGTCACGTCGGTGGCTAATTTCCCATTCTTCTCGTCCAGAGCCTCGTCGGCCTTGTGGATGGTTGAGGCAGATGAGACCGAGGTTGAGTCGACATGGTGTCGATGCGCTGTTGCCCCTTGTTGCGACTCTTGCGCCGGCACAGTCACCGTCGGCGGCGCCTGATCCTCTGATACGCCCATCGCTCTTTGATAGATATGCTGTCAAGGAGTCAAGATTAGTAGTCAGTCAACTGATGAAACTTGATTAGAAAAAGGGAGACAGATTTCTCGATTCATTTGGGCATATATAAATCGAAGCTGAACGACGTTTCCGGAAACGAATTCTGAATACGAAAACGAGTTAATGATTCACAACCCTTGGAGGCGCTTGGGCCCGCCACTGGCTGGACGGTCCATGATCCGAGATCTCGGGACAATTGAAACTCATGGTCGACGCCCTCAAGAGGCCAAAAAGGACAAGCTGCTCGGTCTTGTCCAATGACAATGCAGTCGGACCAATTTCAAGGGGTTGTTGAATGTTCGCTGAGATCGAACACTCGGATCGAAAAGCCAAACTTGACCGAGTGGATGACAAAAGCACCGACCCGGCTCAATGGGGGCCCGACTCGTCTTGGCGTCACGTGCAGGAGAACGGCGGAAGGCGTAGAGCTACTGCCCGTAGCATGTTTACGGTGGGCTGTTGGTGCCTTTCACGCACCACTTTTCTACTGTAGTATCGATCAACTTGCGTTGTGGTGGTGCTGTCTTCCTTGGATCTCACCTCGGCCAATCTCTGACGCGATTGCACGTGGACACCACGAACTGGTTGAAACTACGCGTGTTGCTGTGAGCAGAGCAGGCAGCCTAATCGTTAACTAATGGCAGAAATGCCTCGCGGAATTGGTTGGCGGACAACCGAGACAGAGTGGGAAGATGACGACGGGCGAAATCTTTGAAGCCTAACCCAGCAAGACCTATACCCTCGGGCACTGAACCTTCACCTGGACCAAAAAAAGACACAGAAAGGCGGACACACGAGGCCTCACAGCGAATGACCGGGAAGAGGGACAACAGCGTCAGTAAGCTCGTGAACAGGAAGAAGAGGTACATATAGCAGCACAAGCTATAGCACCACCTCGCCAAAGTCAGCCTTTACCAGTTTGAACGCCTACCACTCCGGAAAGACCTCGTCGGCGCCAAACGCCGTCACCAGAGCCTTCACCTTGACCCCGTTCTGTCCATGAGCGGCCAAGTTCGCTGCGCCACCAAGATTGGGGTTAGAGGTGAGGCGAGCTCATACAAAGTAGTATCCGGAATCGAGGGCTGCAGACGAGATGGCATTCCCAAGAGCTGCACAAGGCTGGGTGGCGAAGCTGAGTTTTGTGATACCACCACCAAATGGCGACGCGCGAGTTGGCGACGGCGGGGTCTATACAGAAGTCATAGTAGGAGCATGGTGCACTACAAGATAATGGGGTTTCCCGGTGTTGCCGTACAGAAAAAGTCTCGCTATAGTTGAACCAAAGTGAGTGCCAAGAAGTCTGTCCACATACCCTCCGATCAATTTGCACCTTTACGGATGGCTCTTTCCCTATAATCAAACAGAATCTGTTTATAGGCTTAGTCGTCATCTGGATCGCGGCCTCCTCGTCAGCATCGAAGCATACCCTCTCCTAACATCAGCTCCTTCAATTTCAAAATCTGATTTTAGGTATGCGGAAAACCCTTAAATCGCTCGAATAACGCCGATTGTTCGCCCAAGCCCTCGGACGTGCAAAGTCTCGATGATGGAAAACATCTGTCAGTACTGTAAGATGTGTTCCCAAGAGCATAGCACAACAGGACCAGACTAAACTGGGGTGAGTCGTCTTCCCCCTTACAAAACACTGGCTCATCTCTCCGAGACAAGGGAATTTCGGTCCGCAGCTGAAGCGGCTCATCTGTTCGGAGGGTGCCCTCATCACTAGGCGGCGCGGTTGCGGTGTCCTAAGTTAGCATCTGGCTTCCTTCGTTCTCGAAGGTGTTTCTTTACTGGTACGGTGAGAGTTTCTTTGACCCAGCCAACAACGTTCAGCTCGAAAAGGAACAGCAATAGCCCAGCGAAGGTAATTGGGCCAGTAATGACGAAGTACCAAAGCTGCGCCGCGAACTCCGGTTCGAACAATGGCATGCAAAGGCAAACTGGGTCGATTGCGAAGTTTTCCATCGAAGGCTTGTCAAGAAGAGAAGATAAGCTTCGGATATCTTCATAATTTCCGATACCTTGGTACGCTACAATCCGGAGAATCTCTCGAGCGAACGGGACAGTCTCACGTTGATCCACAGACAACGTGCTTTCGAGGAGATGAAGGGCATGCCAACTCTGGCTCAGTTCAATGGGAACCTCAGACACTTCCACCGTATACGCAGCAGAGCTGAGATGAATCGAGCTGGTTTTTCGCGTAGTACTCGGCGTGCGCGCGAAGACCAACACTCCCTGAAAATGCACCATATTTACCGACAATGAAGCCGCCATTCGAGCTCTAGCCAACCCCAAGTGCCCCTTAGGATAGTACTGGCTCAAGTCATCCAAGCACTAGACGAGCTCCGAGATCAGGAATGTAATGTTCAACTCTGTTGTATTCCCGCCCACGTAAGGTTATCCGGCAATGAAGCTGATCGAAGAAGCAGCCAGCTTCCCCATGGACGATCGCTCAATACTAGAATCGCAGCCAGAATCAGCATCGCGAGCTCGAGGGGATTGAAGACGGGCGGATCTCGCAGGCCTGCCAGTGCTGGAAGATCCTATGTCTCGGGTGATCCTGCTTCTGGACTGTTCAGGTGATTAACACGGCCACTCGCTGCACGGAGCCGGAGGACCGGGTCCCGGAATGTGTGTCCCTGAAGTAAGGCCCCAGCCGGCAACCATGGACAAACCCCAAGCAGCCAGAGATGGCCTGGCTCTGAGCACCTCAACCCCAGCTTTGTCGTTACCGGATGGTGCAGCTTAGGTGTAAATATTCGACGCTACGGGCTATATGATTGGTCAGTCTTCGCAATCCGGGGGCGATGCTCAGGTATTAGTGACGGACTAAGACGACAACCCGGTATTGTCCGTCGGAGCTCTGTAAAATACTGGCATCTAACAGGGTCAGGTATTGCGTCCCGCGGGCCACGAAACGGTAATTGTGGAGCAGGGAAGATGACGCCCTGGCTCGAGCAACAAGGCGATCGACCCGGATGGTGTTGTATCATGCGGTTATGCCCTGGTAGAGCCTGCTGGCTCGAGAGGATGGCCCCCTTGCCTCGCCACTTGCTAGGTAGATATTTGCGATACATAAAGCGCAAGGTGCACAAATGTGATTGGAAGTATTGCTATACCGGAAACGCTCTCTCGATCACAACCCACGTCTGATCGATCGCTGTGGTGCCGCCTTGGCGAACATACTATCCAACATGCCGGCCTCAGAGCACACGACCGATGTCTTGATCAGCGGCGCTGGTGGCGTCGGACTCCTCCTCGCTGTCATTCTTAGTCGGATGGGAGTTAAGGTTCACATCATCGGTAAGGATGTATTCCATTGCGGAGGTTTTGAAATGATCATGAGCTCTAATCCTGTACAGACAAGAAAGACAAAAGAAATGGCCCTATGTATGGTCGAGCGATCTCTCTCTATCCTCGAACCCTGGAGTTCCTGGATCAGCTAGGTATCTTGGAGGAGCTGGAGCAGATTGGGGTCCTTCTGCGCGCCAACGGGACTTTTGATCACAAGGGCCAGCGGGTTCCGTCGCGAGGCTGGAATCAGATGTTCAAGCATATGGAGTCAACTTTCCTGAAGTATGTCTTGAACGTTCGTTTATATTACACCGAGGAGACATTGGAAAGGTTCCTGGCGTGCAAGGGCATTCCCGTCCACGTGAACAACAGTTTGAAGGATCTCAAAGTCGACAGCGAGGCTGCCGACGGCTACAAGGTGACAGCCACCGTGGAGACGCTAGATGGCAAAGAGCATACAGTCAAAAGGTAAGAATGCCCCTCCCCCAAGCTGATCGAACTAATCGGAGATTAGCAAGTTCATTGTCGGTAGCGATGGGGCGAACTCAACGGTCCAGAAGCTCGCCGGGATCCATCGTGAGCAGGTCGAGAGTGAGTTTCGATGGATTCGCGTGGACGGAATCATGCATTCCAACATCCCCGACCAAGAACTTCCTGCCCTCAGTGTTGAGTCCCCCACCCATGGCAATACCTTCTTCACCAAGCTCGACCACGGCCGGCGCCGGATTGGATTTGCCGTCCCCCTAAGCATGACCGCCAAGTACGGCGACACGATGACCGAGGAGGAGATGAAATATGAATGCAAAAAGGCCATGGAGCCTTTCACGCTTGAGTTTGAGACAGTGGATTGGTGGACCATCTACACGTAAGTGGCCCGAAACCCCATTGTTTGCAAATCGATTGACTCATTTCTGTCGGGCAGGGTTCGTCAAGGGATAGTTGACAGTTTCTACGTCCACGACTCCGTTCTCCTTGCGGGAGACTCTTGTCACACCCATTCGTCGTCGGCGGCTCAAGGACTCAATACGGGCATCGGGGACGCCATCAACCTGGGCTGGAAGCTGGGCGGGGTGATCAAAGGATGGTACGATGCGAGTGTGCTGCAAACATACCATACCGAACGTCGATCCGTCGCCGAAGAACTGATCCGTCTGGACAAGTGGTACTCGACGCTCATCAACAATAAGATCCCCACCGACTTGATCGGCGTGTCCACTGACCCTAACGTGGTGCTGAGTGAGGCGCTGGAGCGGAGCATGCAATTTACGATCGGCCTCGGCATCGGGTACGACTTGGGTCTCTTCAGCAAGCCCCCTAGTATGGGTCAGGTGGAAGCCGGCCTGCGCGCTCCGGATGCCTTGGTCTACCGTCCTGGGAACCATTTCACGCCTCTTCGTCTGCTGTCGCTATTGCAAAACTGGGGATGCTTCTGGGTCATCGTCTTTGCGGGCCAGACGCTCCTCACCCGCGACCATCTGGTCCGTTTGCATGAGTACCTGGATAGCGACCGCAGTTTCGCAAAGTCGCTTCCCGCCGGCTCGGTGAAGTTCTTGACCGTGATGGCCGGCTTCGAGGCCGATGGCACGATCGCGCTGGGAGGTCAAGCATTCGGCAAGATGTATCAGGACTGGGACCACACCGCGCATCTTCGATATGGCGTTCCGACGTCCACCGGGGCTATCGCGGTGGTGAGACCAGACGGTTACATGGGCTTTGCCACCACGTTGGACGAGCCTGAGGCGGTGGAGGGCTACTTTCAGAGATTCATCAAAGGGTATAAGCCACACCAAGCGACCAATGGTGCGGCCAAAGCTTGACCGGTGAAAGCGTCCGCCGTGTGGCTAGTATGATAGGATCTTCGGGCCCGTTATGGCCTCCTCGTGGTTCAGGGAGTTGTCGAAGACATGTGCATTGTTAGATGTGTCTGTGAAGCAAAGTGCGGTAAAGGTCGGGCCCACCATTCCCCAGATAATATTGACCCTAACCCTGTCTGGATAGGTGCATGCTCAGGTACTGTTGCGTCGATTCTCTCCGGGGGAGTTCTAGGCTTCGGAGGTAGTCCGAAAAGATCTCACATACATTATGTACTAGTACTAGTACTCAATGTACCCCGAGGCCCATGGGCCGTGGTCATCCGTGCAGAGGTGACCTCAAGCCACGTCGCCACCATCCCGTGAATCTTCTCAGCCGAGCTGCTCTTCCCCGCGCCCTTTATTAGACTCTGACCACAGAAGCTCCTTCCCGCCCCGCCCCCAGGTCCCCACCAACAAGCGGATATACAGCAACTACGCCCATGTACTCCATAGCTCGAATTCCTCCCCCAACCTAGTGAACCTTGACGCCATTGCTGAGACCGGGCTTTGGCAATTACCTGATGGAACGGAAGTTCATCTCGGCCGAGGCCATCCGTTGTGCTCTGCAATTTTTTCTGACTTCAACTTCATTCCCTCCGAACCCTCTCTGACTTGAGGGCGTCTCCTTACCCAGTGCTGTGACTATCGGAAACAGCAGGTTTCAGGGTGTTCGATGTGAGGCGACATGACTCTCGGTTTGCAGAGCTGGGTTCCTCGCCGGTTGCCACGGCAGTCTCTGGCATGCCGACACTGCCGGACGAAACACATTCGATGTAAGTGCCACTTCAGTCGATTTTGGCGTGTTGAAGAAGATCTCTGTTGACTATACGGACAGGCGATGGTACCCAACCATGTCGGAATTGCTCCCAGTACGACATCCCTTGTGAATACGCTGCTCGGGCACGTCGCCGCAAACACTCCGAAGCCCAACCCAGCGCTGAGGACGGGTTCGGCGTAGAAAGTAGCAGCCAAGTACGACATGGCCACGATGCCACCACAAACGTCAGTCACAAGCCTACAAAGGGTATCAGCGGCAAGAATGGCGGACGTCCAGGCCTAGGTTTGAGCAATTCACTCCCCACGGCGGCGGTGGACTTCACCGATCCGCCGGGGGTCACCGTCTGGGACGCTTCAGCGAGGCACAATGATGAACAGTTGATATCCTCTCAGCAGCAAGCACCGACCTGTCATTTAGGGCCCAATGATAATAACGTTCAATACACGACACCTCAGACCTTTTTGCACAGCTTGGCAAACGATCTCAATGAAACTTCCTCCACCGAAAGTCTCGACATCGCTCTCGCCCCGAACCAACTGAATCTAGTTACAAAGTATGGGCGTGCAGGCGACAGCGAAGTCGGCGCCCCGCTGCTGTGGCCGGATGCCTTTCTGGCGCCGCGAAGCCGACATGAGGCATCGCGGCCGTTGGAGCCTACCAAGGGGCCACCTTCCCCTTCGTGCGCAGAACTGGACTGCTTCAGAACGCATGGCTCGGTGAGTTGCTTGATTTCAGGGCCGTGGACAGCTGCTTATATATCTCTAGACTAATATTCGACAAGATCATGGTAAATCTTGAGCCCATGCGCATTGACTATGTCAAACCCACTCCGGAACGCTTACTGATGACTTTGAAGGTCCACTGTCCTTCATGGCCATCTGTTCGAAGCCAGGCATACATTGGATTTCGGATCGAGTCGGTGGCACGCAGTATACCCGGCTAGCCAACGAGTTCGCCGATCAGATGGGTTTCTTGCAGCAGTTGGAATTTACTGGAGAAAAAGCGGCGGAGCCGGATGAGCAGACTGCTCGAAGGTGGATGAAGGGTGCGCACATCCTTTTGAAAGTTTCTTCCATGGCTACGGCTCTCGCGGTCCAACGGTTATTAATGACCTTGCAGCTTACTTTGCTGAATCCCTTGAAAGCCATTTCGGCGTGGTGGATCCCGAGGCCTTTGAACAGCAACTGACTGCGCATTATCGGACGTGTAATCGACAGTCCTCACCCACATCCGTCGACGGAGCCTGGTATGCTCTTCGGAACGCTGTATTTACGTCAGGATCCCGCGCTGATCTCGCGAGAAAGGCTGGCTATAAAGGTGCCACCAAGACGGCCATGGGGTTCTTTCGCAACGCCATGTCTGTGTATGCCGAACTCATCTACTCTCGGCCCAGTGTCATGGCCACGCAAGCTTTAGTTGTCATGGTATGGGCTTTCTACGCCATGGGGTGACTTGTCACGAGCTGACATGCTAATGGATATACGGAACAGATGTATTTTATTGAAGGCATGGGTAGTCCGTTCCTTGAGTACTCACTCTGCTCTGCGGCGGCCAGCCTGGCGCAATCTCAAGGTCTACACCGACAAGTGCCTTTGCACCACGGTCTGACCGAAGGACAAGTCGCGCATCAAGCCTGGATTTTCTGGGCCATCTATGTTCATGAGAAGCATGCGACCATGCGGTATGATCGGCCTTCGGTAGGGCATCTTCGTTATCGCGGCCGTAACATCCGCAACTCATGCTGATACATCGTGAATAGGCCATCGACGACGACTCTGTTACCTGCAAGATTCCGTGCACAGCGCCTGTCGGCTCGAGGCATGGCCTCAGGTTTGCCACCGCCTTGGTCCAGTATGCTCGTTTGTTTTCTGTGACGTCCAAGGAGCTTTCCGTGGAGCGCATCCTGCGCACTTCGCCCGAAAACCTCCTTGCGATGGTCAATCACCTTCAACACGCTGCTCAAAACCTGCACGAGTCTCAACCGGCCGAATATCGCCTCGACCTTCAATGGGACCCGTCATCCCGTGTGGTCAATATGTCCTATTTGCCCTTACAGTTCGAGTATTGGGGACTCTTGTGCCGCGTCCATAGCATCTTCTTGTATCCTTGGGTCAACAATCTCCTTGAACGTGTATGCTCTGGTCGGTGGGCTAGAGACCGCATCGCCAACGCCACGGATCTGGATCGACAGAAGAGCTGGATCGAAAAGCTGCGGGTCCAGTGCCAGAAGAGCTCCGAAATCTTAGCCGATGCGAGCAGGAAGCTCATTCTCACCACCAAAGCGATACCCGTAGAGGCGGGTTGTTCCAAGACGTACGTGTAGCTCCCTCGTTCTCGCCGTGGGGCCGGGGCATGTCATACCTTCGACTAACACGAGTTTGGATGGCAGGTTCGCGGTCTTCTTCCCATTGATGGCCATGAATGGTCTCTTCATGCACATACTCAAATACCCTCAGCTCAGCAAAGCCGAGTCCGACGTGTCGGTGTTGGAGATTGGCGCTGGGCATTTTCGGTGGATCGAGTTTGCGACCGAGCTTGATATTCGGTGGTCCTTTATCAAGGAAATGGCCCAATGGGCTCGGAAAGCGCTTCAGGGGCATACCCTTCCTGTGCTCGAACACAATGTACGCTCTCATCCCGCTCTTCTTCTTGTTCACGCTGCTTCCAATCGCACCTCCTAATGTGATCACTTACAACAGGAAGACGAAGAAGCGGAGCTCCGTCGTCGAACGACGCATGTGTTGCCCTCCGCCTGCACCGACCTGCCAACCTTGACGGACGTGGAGCCTCGTGAACGCGGTTCTCAGCCTTCAACGCCAAACATGCCAGCGGACACGGACCAACCACCACCACTACCAGCAATTGGTGATTCCTTTGATTTGACAGATGTAAGATCTCAATGCCTCTAGCGCTCGACTGAAGCGTCAACTGACTCTTCGATGCGCAGGATCTGTTTGATTTCGATATGGCAGATTTTGCCAACGATGGTCTCTCTATTTTCGGCCCATTGGGGGGGAACGTCGATGGGATCTAAGCGATTTGA
Source organism: Capronia americana (assembly GCA_016110215.1). Taxonomy (NCBI): domain Eukaryota; kingdom Fungi; phylum Ascomycota; class Eurotiomycetes; order Chaetothyriales; family Herpotrichiellaceae; genus Capronia; species Capronia americana. The sequence continues at coordinate 870,003 of JADWQD010000007.1, read as the reverse complement.
TGTTCGTTACGCGGAAACACGAATTGTGTCGAAGCGTTAAACTCTGGGTGCAAACCACTATGTTCTTTATACTGCTAAAAGTGCCCTTGTATGCCGCCCCATCGGCCACATCTCGCAGAACCATTACCAATCGTCCTGAATGGCCGAACCGATTTTGGAGGCCAGTTCTTTCTCCATGGCCATCATCTTCTCGATCGTCCAATCCTGATGGGCGTAGTCTTTGGGCAAGTTTCTGGGCGTAAACGGCGCGCCGTTAAGCAAGTGGTCTTTAACCTCGTCATACGCCTCTGTGGCGTAGTTGCCCGCATCCACACTGATGAGCCAGTGAGGGAAACTGAACCTGAGGTACTGGGGATCCTTTTTGACCTCTTCCCAGTCGGTCTGATGCATACGGTGTCGCTGTTCCCAGCCGATTCGCTGGGTCAGACTGGTCCGTTGGTATCTACCATGAGACATAATATTAGCTCGAGCGACACTACCGTCAGAATTCAATGGACGTGAGATTGCCTTAATACCTCAAGCGGGTGTGGATCTTCAGTGCCAGCGGTACCTCCTTCTTACCACCTTTGGCCAACACCGCAGCCACGGACGCTCCGTCCTCGATGGCCTGGCCGGCCCCCTGAGCCGACGTAGGCAGGTGTGGATGTGCAGCGTCGCCAGTCAGGACAATCCGCCCTTTTTCCGAGACCCAAGCAGGAAATGGATCCCGCCACAGCAGTTTCCAGTCAATCAGCTTCTCCGGCGGAACGTGTTTGCAGATGTCTTTGAAAATCGGCGCCAGCGTCTCCGACGACCTGATCAGCTCTTCCGGGTCGCCGCGGAACGACCACGACTCTTCGACCGTATATGTGTCCTAATAACACAGGGGAGAGGTCCTCCTAGTCAGCCGAGTGCGTTCCCCTCGTCCTTTCTTTTAAGGCCCTCAGATCGAGTCAAAACGTGGGAACCTACCTTGTGGGTGAGAAAGACGGTCACGCCGCCCAATTGTTTGTTGGTTTGTAGAATTCCGTGGGCATTTTCGCCGATCCAGATGTTCAAGCTGTCGCCCTCGTCCGGGATCAGATATTTGATCTTGTCGTCCTTTAGGAGGGAATCAATTGGGAAGTAGCTGCGGAAGATGGCAAACCCGCTGGCCTCGGGCGTGTCGACGAGCCCCGTGACGAACTTGCGCGCATTGCTGTGCACGCCGTCGGCGGCGATCACGCAGTCGGCGCTGACGCGGGCCCCGTTGACAACGATGCCCGCCTCGTCGTCGTTCTCCCAATACTCGCTGATGCGTTGGCCGAATCGGAACTCGACACCAATGGACAAGGCGTATTCGTAGATGAGGACTTGCGTGTGACTCCGATGGACGTAAAAATTGGGAAATCCGCCATCCTCCTGCGGCAGTTGCTGGCTGGCGATGACCTGATTGTTTCTGTCGATGAAGTTGCACACACTCAGCTGGCAGTCGATGCGGCGCATCTTCTGGGACGTGTCCCCCCATCTACCCAGGATTCGGGTCGCGTTCGGGGCTAGATTGACCATGTCTCCTGTTTTATCAAAATATTTGATGGTCGTATTAGTATACACACACAACTGTCTCTTGTGCCTGGATGGGAGAAGGAGCAAGAGGGATCAACGCACCTACGGCGGTCAACTGCTTAGTCGACTCGTACACTTTCACCTTCAGTCCGCGCAGTGTGCACTCGATCGCGGCCGAGAGGCCGGCAAAGCCAGCACCGACGACGATCGCCGTGACAGGCTCGTCCCTGGGATGAACAGCAGCAGGCATGATGTGTTTTGTTCTGGATGCGAAGATTCAATTGAGCGGCTGCGGATACGCAATAGTGAGTGTTATGCTGCCAAAGCACGGTTTTAGGTAGTACCTACAGACACAGCTGTCCTGCAGGGACTAATAGTTCTGTGCCTGGACCGGGGTGGAATGCAGAGTCTGCAAGATCAGCCTCTGGAGATTCGGCGATAGGGTGACCGCGATAATACTTTCATCCAAGTTGGTGTCGAGGGTCGGGGCAATTGTAATTTCACGTCAGGCCGACGCTCGTTATCCTACTCCGTCCGAACGAACATGCGCCCGGAGTGAATTCTGGGTCTCTCGCCGTCCTGATGCGTGACCAGAAGATCAGATTGGCAAGTGTTGCAGTGCACAGATGCCACAGCGACACAACCTCTAACTGGAAAGCTACTGGGGAGTCTCTACAACGGAAGTATGCTGAAGACCCACATCGACTTACTCGACAACCACAAGATCAAATTCGACGAGACGTATTCAACTCCGAAATCAGCTCGTTCGATGAATGAAGCGAGCAAATGCACCGGCCTTGGACCACGATCTCCTGGGTTTTCCGAAACCTTACGAGTACGGCTTGTATCAGGATTTTACAGTACGGTCCGGTATTGACAGCCCGAAACGGTAATTATCACAGTGGGTCTTACCGGAAGATTGTCCGAAAAGGGCTAGAGGAACACTCCCGTGACTTCAAGTCTCCTGCTCACCAGGTTGACTTTGGCCCATCCTGGGACGGAAGCAGAGCAGTATTGCAGGTATACTGTATGGACGTTGTCCAACATTAGATACACCTCCCCCGTCCCGATTGACGACGCGGCCGGAATGGCACGAGCTGGTATTGGGCTTCTGGAAACGCCGTGAGGCAGCCTGCCATGTTTTGGTCGAAGTGAATATTGAATGTTGTTGTGTTGCAAGCGAAGCTCACGTGCCGGGATTCCGGGACTCGTCTTATAATTGCCAGTTACCTCCAGTGTGGTCGTATGACAGAGGAGGAGGGGGATCGTGATTAATTCTCAATCTCCTACGGCCTATACACGTCTCACGGTATCCCAAGTCCTATTCGCAGCTTATCTCTGTTGCTTCAGCTTCCAATCCCATTCACACAGCCCACCATGTCCTCGAACGGCGAGAAATTTGTCAAACTGGTGGCCATGATCAGCCGCAAGCCCGGCATGACGCCCGAGGAGTTCGAGGACTACTACGAAAAGCACCACGTCACGATGAGCCTCGACATCCACCATGAGACGTTTCACAAGTACACGCGCAACTTTATCCAGCACGACTCTCCATTCACCCATCTCTCCGGGGACTTGACGACGCCTTGCGACGTCATCACCGAGGTCTGGTTTCGCGAGAAGGACTTTCCCAAGTTTCTCGAGACGGCGAACAAACCTGAGGTGCGCCGGAGAGTGATCGAGGATGAATCCAACTTTATGGACAGGAATTCTCTTCGCATGTTCATTGTCACGGAACATGAAGGGCCGCCGTCTCAGCGTGGGGCATGAATCTCACGCCTGGATGTCGTCAGGTCTAATAACTGACGTATATACGGATCTCATTGACTTCAAATAAGTATTGCTCTGAATTAAGACTTCATTTTTATGCCTGTAACTCTCTCTCTTTAATATCTACTTTTATCTTAATAGATTTGAATAAATGTTGGCACGTTCACCCATCAACAAATATAATGCCTTTTCTTGGGTCGGTCCCTCTACATATTGCTCGACTGGCCTTCCAGTCCCGATTCGGGGTCGTACATGACTCGTGCGCGAGACGCTTAACCTGCAACCCAACCGCCATCGATACTGTATGCGCTACCGGTAATGAAAGAAGCGTCGTCGCTCAGCAGAAAGATGACTAGGTTCGCCACCTCGGTCGCCTGACCCGGACGTCCCAGCGGCGTTCTGCGGACGATGTATGGGATGTTTTCTGCCGCGACCATCGGCGTCTGAATCACGCCTGGAGCATGAGATATCCGTTCGTATTAGAGACATGTTTGTGTGTTTCTTTTGTGATTCAACACGGTTTGAGGTCTATGAAACTCAAAAGGACGAAGGGAAAGGGGAGAGGCAGAATGTGGTGGAAAAGCAGGAGGAGGATCTGGCCACCCGGTACAATGCACTCACCTGGACAGACACAATTGATCCGGATCCCTCTTTCGCCTTCTTCAAGCGCCGCACACCGCGTCATCCCAACGACGGCGTGCTTGCTGGCCGCGTACGCAGCCAGACCGGGTGAACCGATGAGCCCCAGATTCGACGAAGCATTCACAATGCTGGCGCCCTTTTGCATTACCGCCAACTCGGCTCGTAAGCAATTCCACACGCCTTTGGCATTGACTCCCACGGTCAAATCCCAGAGGTCCTCACGACCCTCCCGAATGGGAATCCTCGCGCCTCTGCTTTCGGGCACCACGCCAGCAAAGTTGACCGCACCGTCGAGCCGGCCCAGTTTCTCAACAGTACCGCGAATCCACGCTGCAACGGCCGCAGTGTCGCGAACATCCAGCACCGTGGTCGTTTGGCCTGGCGGCGCGCCGGAGGATGCTTTGGCTTTCGCAATCTCCTCCGTTGTCGTTGTCATACCAGCGGCATTCTGATCAGCTAGCGCAAGTATGGCTCCGCGCTCACTCAGGATAATGGCAATCCTCTGACCCATGCCGCTGCCGGCGCCGGTGATAGCAATCTAAAACACCAGGTGGACAATGTCAGGGGGGCTTATTATTGATCGATTCATATTTTTCTTTTTGCTTTTGAAATATATCTGGACTTACCACCTTGCCTTCGAAAGAGGCCATGTTGTGGTGATATTAAGGTCCGAGGTTCGATGATGCTGCTGCGTGGTTGTGTGTGTAACAGTTGGATTGTTCGCGAGAACTTTTGAAAGGTGTCAATTCAAGCCGGTCTCCTGACTGTGAAATGTAAAAGTATCCGAGCCTACATACTGATATCACACAGTGGTATCCGTCGAACCCTTCCAAGCAACTTGAATTGCCTGTTCTTAGGGAAAACCCCCTTTCTTTCGGGCCGGGGCAATACTGTAGCCGGGGTACTAGGTTTGTGCATTACAGGAACTATAAAGCCGCTGCATTGAAAAGACATTTAGGGGGCAACTGCAGCACTCTGTAGTCTCGGACCGTGACGGACTGTAGCGGAGTCCTAACACTTGTGTACGTCGTGTCGGGCGCTGTAGGAGCTTGTCGGACTGCCTGGGTATCTTCCGATGCAATCAGGCCATGTGTTACCAGCGCCGCGCAGCACCTGGGTCATGCAGCAACGCTAGGGTGGCCTATCTGCAATTCGTTTCCGGGTCAGAGGTGTGAAGCTCAACGAGTTCAGACCAGCCCCGGAAAGCGATTCTGATCGTGCCAGGGGAATTTTTGAACGGAGGGGAGGGTCTTGCATCTCTGGCGGAACAGCTCTTTCGGCCATGAGGCATCCCGGGCAAAAGATGAATGAGATCTGATCTCGCGTCTGAACGACATTGCGGCGCAACGAAATACTAGAAAGGATACTGTAGCACTGCGGATACGGAGTCATTCGCTTCTTGATAATTTGCTTTTCGTGAAAAGCTACCAACTATCACCACGATGAAGAGAATGGCATGCTTGTGAGCAGGTACAGGTGCACTTTTATTTGGTGGCTATTACTTCTGGTTTCCGGCTTTGTGACTGATGAAGCGTGCTCACCGGATTCCCCTCGGATGATTTCAGACCGTCGTGGACTGACCATCAGGCCGATGATCCATGCTCGACAGGTGGCCGAATCTTCAAGATGACAAAAGGATCATGCCGGGTCCACAGCGATCTGATCCTCTTGCCGAAAATGTAGAGCGGAATCGCTAGCAGGGCCCAAAATATACAGGTTCCCCCAAAGGTGAACAAAGGCGGCTCAGGGCCAGAACGCAGGACCCAGTCGGTGATAAAGTAGATGATGCCGAACAGGCTCATGTTCTTGAAAATCATTCCCATGACGAAGATCTGATTAGCCCTGGCCCGAAAGCCGTCGAGGCCGTAGGCGTAGGTGGTGACCATGGTGATGAGGGTCCCGAATGCGCTCAGTCCGGTCACGAACGCACACAGGGCCGCCGGCTTGCCTTTCTCGAGGACATAACCGAAGCAAAACATACCCACACCGCAGAAGATGCCAGTAAAAGCCATGAAAACCAGGCGAAATTCGGGTTCGCTGCAGACACGGACGGTCAGCGCTGTGTTTTTTGACAGGTCGCTAAGGATTGTCCTATATAGAAGGGGGTGTCAACGGGAGTGACTTACTAAATTCCCTTGTTTTTGCGCGTCATGTATTTGATGAGTGGATCACTCGTGAGTGCGGTGAAGATCGAAGAGCAAATGCCGCCGATCAAAGACCCGGTGCCCACATAACCAACCTGGGCAGCATTGAAGTGCCAGGGTGGTCCCGAGAAGATCAAGGCCATGACGGAAAAGGTGCCCGCATAGCTACCATGATAGTTCAGTGACGATCGACCACCAAGTAGACGGGGTGCAAAAACTTACCAAGCCACTACCCAACCGGATCCGAGACCGATGTAGAGGGACGCCGGATTGACCATGGTGACAAATGGCTCGAGGATGAGTTTCAGGATGTTCACATCGGTATAGGTGCCAGTGAACACGGCCAGCTCTTGGAAATAAGTCTTCTTTTTTGGGATTTCTGCTTCTTGTTCTCCGGCGCCGATTTCAGCAACGTGCTCAACGTGCTCTTGCTCTTTCTGAGCCAATTCAGGGAGGATGTTCTCCTCGACTGTGTCGATGTTGTAGCGACTGTCGCGGTTAAACGTGGTCTCGGGGACCAGGAAGAAGAGGAGCAAGAAGTGAATGACCAAAAAGATCTGGTACAGGTGGAAGACCCACAACCAGCCCAGACTCTGGAACACCTGGCCAGAAATGATGCCCGCCAGATTGGACAACGCCGTCACCATAAAGTTGGAGATGGAAACGCGGAGCCCGCGCTGGTGCACAAAGAACAAGTCACCGACGATCGAGAAGTTGAGAGACTCGTAGGCGGCAATGGCAAGCCCCTGGATGATTCGTGCCACCAGCAAATGATGGTATGTTTCCCCTGATTCCCCGACAGCAGTCCCGATGATATTGAACAAGCCGGACAAGAGAAACACGGGTCGTTTGCCGTACTTGACCGCCATGGCGGCGAGAAATGGGCCGATACACGCCGTCGCGAGGAACTGCCATGACGACGTCCGAGCAACCTTGCTGATGGGGGTGTTCGAGTCCAGGGAAATCTGGAAGAAGCTGGCGTTGAGCAAGGGCGCATTCACTCCCGCGTTTAACAACGCTCCAACAGCGATAATTCCCAGAATCATGTCTCTTTTCCATAAGGGCCTGCGCCGGAGAGTCAGTAGGTCGCTCCAGCTTCGATGCCACGGTGTGCTGGGCTGGCTGGGACCGTGGGAAGAGGAGTGTGCATCTCTCTCACCAGTTGAGCGGATCATTCGGATCTTCACTCGGTTGCGGGGACAGGATGATATGAGAGTCCCCGCCCTTTGCATGCTTGAGGCCGTCGCCGACGCCATTCTGCAGCTCGGCCGCCTCACGGTCATCGAGAGCAACCGTCCCCGGTACGTGCTCGAGTTTTCTGTCTGTGGCAGGTTAGTTGGTTCAGGTTCATTTGGCTGCGACCAGGACTGCGCTCACCTTCGAGAATCCCAAGTCCCATGATCACGGAAGAGGTCTAAACCGCAGCTGATGCGTGTTTTCGGAGGAGAATATCACAACTTGTCCGTATGGGTTTGTGTATGATGGAGCAAGAGAACTAAATAGGCACCGCTGTACCAGGTACTCTTACTGATGCCCTTAAGACTGGTGCTGCACGAGATCAGCGCCGTCGAGATACACTTACATGCAGGAGGATCCACAAGTTGCAGAACCTGGGGAACCTTGGGGAACCCTGGGGAACTGACCTCATATAGGATTGGTTCAGAATCGACGCAAGGGACGCAGGACGGGGCGGAGCACTTCGACCAGGGTCAAAACATCGCCGAAAGCTCCGACTGGGGAAATGCCGACATAGTCTTGGAGTGGGTCCATGGTCAAATGACGGGCGCTTGTAACGACGTGTACTGGTTAACCCCCTTGGTACCGGAAACTTTAGGTGGGCATGGTACTGTGTCGTCCACGGAAAGGACAAAAGCTATACGAGTAAAGTCTTCGGTCGCAGGTCTAGGCTGGCCATGTCCGTCCCCTCCGATCGGATGCTAAGCACTCTCTACCAGCCCGTACTGCGGCTTCCTTGTTCTCTGGCCCGAATACAAACTCCTCCGGGGGGCTCTGATACCTTGTCATTGTGAATTGGACGCTCATCGCGGGGAAACCCCCACACTTGAGGGAGAACACATCCCTGGTCTCGATGGGCAGAGAGATCGGGAGAAGCGCAGGACCACTGCATGACGACTTCCGCGGCTCCAAGTCAAACACCTCTTTCGTACCGGTCACGCCTTGGAGGGCTTGCAGGTCTATTGGTCCTTGTATAGCTATTGGCCTTTATAATACTTCGGTGTTCTGAAATTCGAGTTCTAACCTGAACAATTCATTACAAAGCTGTGTTCCATCGTCCTCCCGCCCTTCTCGGTGTGGATTGAATCTCTTGATTGTAAGCTATCTCTGCCCGTTTCGAGTAAGTGACAACGATGTCGGTCAACGGTACTGCTGCCGTCAACGGGACCTCTCACCCTGAGGACTTTGATGCCATCATCATTGGTGCCGGCTTTGGTGGCCTCTATCTGCTACACACACTCCGCAAGCTGGGGTACCGAGTCAAAGTCCTCGAAGCGGCCAAAGGACTGGGCGGAGTCTGGTGGTGGAACTCGTACCCTGGAGCGCGCGTCGACACGCACTGGCCGTTTTACGAGTTTGCCGCAAAGGAGTTGTGGGAAGACTGGACGTGGAAGGAACGTTTCCCGGGGCGCAACGAAGTCGTGGCGTATTTTGAACACGTCGATCAGAAATGGGACGTGAAGAAGGATATTTTGTTTGACCATATGGTCGTCAAGGCCGTTTTTGACGAAGCCTCCAACACATGGACCGCCATCACAAATCACGGCTACAGTGCCAGGGCACCCTTTCTGCTCCCGGCTCTTGGGTACGCAGCCAACGTCTACATCCCTCGCCTCAAAGGTCTCGACACCTTCAAGGGCCGAGCGTGCCACACGGCGTATTGGCCCAAGGAAGGAATCGACCTCAAGGGCAAGAAAGTCGGTGTCATTGGCACCGGGGCCAGTGGCGTCCAAGTCATCCAAGAGGTCGCCCCCATCGTGGATCACTTGACAGTCTTCCAGCGGACGGCCAACCTGGCCATCCCCATGCGACAGGAGCAATATGACGATCAGGGGATTCAGAAACAGATTGACGCGAAGAAGGACTTTCCCGCCATCTTCAAGCATGTCCGCAAGACTTTTGCCGGCTTCGACTTTGAATTTCTCGACAAATCGTCCGAGGACGACACCCCGGAGGAGCGCCTGGCGGTGTGGGAGAATCTGTGGCAACTGGGCGGCTTTAATCCATGGCTTCACAATTACAAAGATGTGCTGAAGAACCCCGTGGTTAACCGGGCAATGTACGACTTCTGGCGAGCGAAAACGCGAGACCGGCTCGCCAACCTCGATCCGGCCCTGATAGAGGATCTGGCTCCTCTCGAGCCAGTCAATCCCTGGGGAACAAAGCGACCGTCATTGGAGCAGCGGTACTATGAAGTCTATCGACAAGACAATGTCGATTTGTATAACGTCAAGAAGAATCCCATCGCCGAGATCACGCCCAATGGCGTCAAACTTGAGGCCGGACAAGAGGTTGAGCTCGATGTTCTAATCTTGGCTACTGGTTTCGATGCCGTTTCCGGCAGCCTCCTTCAAGTCGAGATTATTGGTCTCGATGGCCAGACCTTGCAGGACAAGTGGGCGGCGGGAACCTGTACCTTGTTCGGCCTGGCCACGACGGGATTCCCCAACTTGCTGTTCTTGTACGGGCCTCAGGCTCCCACAGCGTTTGGGATCGGCCCCCGGGTGGCCGAAATTCAGGGCGAATGGCTGGCGGGCCTCCTGGAGGAGGTTAAACGACGACGGGCTACTCGTATTGAAGCGTCTCGTGCGGCCGAGCTGAAGTGGAAGAAGGCCAACAACGACTTGACGGCGGAAACCCTCATGACCGAGGCCAACTCATGGTACATGGGCGCCAACATTCCCGGTAAGCCGCGCGAGGCGCTGAACTACATGGGTGGACTCAGTCAGTACGAGAGCTGTCTCAAGGATTGCGCAGCAGGTGGCTACCAAGACTTTAACATTAGTTAGTTCTACGAGATAATACTTGACCAGCAAAGCACAATTGATTTTATTTGACGCAAGCATGCCGCCAATACCGCGAGAACTGAGAAATGGTCGGGGTGTGCAATTCAAATGATGCTGATTCCGCTCTTCCTGCTAGAACTACCGTAACGCAAGCAGAAATCATATGCTCCATACTGATCATGACGTGACATATTAGGGGAATGCAGACTTGACCTGTTAGATAATGTTCTGGCCTAAAAACGCCTAGGAATTTACCGGGAGGGGGAGGATGGCAGAGGAAGGCTCTCGACAGGTTAACGAACCGGGCTGGATCGGAGTGGCAGCTTGCATGTCGTGATGGGAAGCAGACTTCGGGGACCGGAACGTAGACCGGGTGATATTACACAGTGCATTCATCCGCGGTCATAACTTGGAACGGTTCCTCCATTCGATAGAGCATACCGTTTGCAGCACACTGGTCCTGCCTACCCCTGAAACGGTTGTCTTTTTTACTACCAAGATCCAAGAACAAAGTCATTTCGGAGTCATCGCCTGCACTAAACTGAAGTGTGGGATCTCGCCGAGTTTAGTTACACTCACCACTCCGAGCCCTGGACTTGGAGGACGTTCACCAATCTTTGTCTCTAAACATGAACGTGAGAACGGGAGTTTTCAAGGACATTCGCGTCCTCGACATTGGACATGTCGTTGCTGGCCCATTTATTGCCTCGGTGCTGGCCGATTTCGGCGCCGATGTGATCAAGGTCGAGCGGCCGCGACATGGCGATCCGCTGCGCCAGATTTACCGCAAGGATGGCGTGGGCTTGTGGTCCAAGGTGCAGGGTCGCAACAAACGGTCGATCACCATCGATCTCAAACACCCGCAGGGCAAACAATTGTTTCGACGCCTCGTCGAACAGTCGGACGTCTTGGTGGAGAATTTCCGCCCGGGCGTGATGGAGCGGCTGGGATTTGGCTGGGAGGAGCTGTCGGCCATCAATCCACGGCTGGTCCTGTGCCGCCTGTCGGGCTTCGGACAGACAGGACCGTATGCGGAGCGACGTGCCTATGGTCGTGTTGGCGAGGCATTTGCCGGCTTCGCCCATCTCACCGGCGACCCAGCTGGGCCCCCGTCGCACTCACACATGTCTGTTGGGGACACGGTCGCGGGTGCCTGGGCCGCCATGGGTGTGATGATGGCGCTCTACTGGAGGGACACCCAGGGCGGCGGGCTTGGGCAGGTGGTCGATGTCGGGCTCTACGAAGGGCTCTTCCGGCAAATCGAGCAGCAGATTATCGTGCTCGATCAGCTCGGGGTCAACATGCAGCGCAGCGGGAGCAACCATCGCAATGTGCCGTACACGGGCCTCTTCAAGACGCGCGACGGGCGATATTTTTCGTTTTCTGCCGTCACCGAAAAGAGCGCCGGCGACGTTCTGAAAAGCATGGGTTTGGAGAACGATGACCGCTTCAACACGTTCGCACGCTGCATGGCCCATCGCGACCTCTTCGCAGAAACCGTGGAGGGCTGGATGGCCGCTCACGATAGCGACGAGATCGAGGCTCTCTTCGTCGCGAATAATGCCCCGGGAACCATGGTGAAGGGGGCAGCCGATCTCATCAATGACCCTCACGTGCTGGCGCGGGAGATGGTCATCACGCTGCCAGACCAGGAGCTGGGCCCCGTTCGCATGACCGGAGTACTCCCAAAGCTCTCACGCACGCCGGGTGAGATCCGCCATACGGGACAAATGTTAGGTCAGTCCAACAAAGAAGTCTTTCGCGAAATGCTTGGACTGTCCGACTCCGAGATCGACGATCTTGAGCAAAAGGGGGTGGTTTGATCCTTATTCACCGATGAGGCTTGTCACGCATGCCCTTGGAGTAAATTTTGTGTGGTCGAATTTGAGTCTATTGTGTCGGTAGAAACGAGGACCAGCAGGAGCTTCTATGTATATGATGACGAGGAATAGCTTTAAACATATATATATATGTGTGTGTGTGTGTGATGTGTAATAGCACAGGGAGTTACACTGCCACCATCACAGCACACATGCTTGTTTTCGAATGCCATGATCATCCATCAAAGATTCCAGTTCTCCTCGAGCTTTTTGCCTGCGACCTCCAGCGGCTCGCACGCAATCGTGACGGCGATAATGCGGGCGGGCTCCGTGGACGATTTGTTGTTCCAGCGATGCGCAGTGCCACGTTGAATCAGATGGTCCTAGTCGTTTATCCAGTCAGTCGTTTCGATGGCCGCACTCGAGCATCAGAACAAAACATCAAGAGAATGAACCTACTCCCGCCTTCAATCGTACTGTCTCGCCGCTATCAAGCTCATGCTCCACCTCGCCATTGGTGCAGATGGCAAAGTCGATCGACACCGTTCTGTGCATGGGACTCGACGCACCGGGCCCAAGCTCGGTCACGAACAGAGTCGCCCCGTTCGGCACGACCACGGACGGTTGGGTCCAACTCGTGATGGCGGCCGCACTCGTGTAGGCTTTCAAGTCTTGATCATTATGGAGCTTGGCGGGAACTTGGGCCACCGCGTAGGTCCGGGCATATCCTGCGTTCAAGGCCGGCGAAAGTGGAATGTACTGGGGTGTGAGACAATCGACGTAGACACTTTTCCCTTGTCCGTCGAGAGCAGCAACGTGCCGCTTGTAAGAAGGGAGGGTCGTGACCTTCTCGACTCGTGCGTCCATTACGAGACGTGGGGAAAGGCAAGTCCAGGGAAGGGAAGAGTCCGGTCACAATGGTTGAAGGACACAAACGAAACTATAGCTATACTGACAACATTTCTACTATCTGAGTCATTTTCCCTCCTATCCTTTTCAATATCGTCACAAGTTGTCGAAAAGGGCAAAGCAACTGCTTGTCTCTGTCGCTATCCGTCAGGCCGAGGGATTTCGGATTTCACGGACCATTTTCGGTCTCTGGACCGGGGACTGTTGGGCAAGAGAGGAGCGGTTGTGAACCCACAGTCTTGCTGGTATGAGGTTCATGAAATATCTTGTTCGATCATCCCGCCGTTCAGGAGAGTTTTGCCTTGCCCCAGCAACTCATGTGGCCCACGTACACTATTATATTATAACTAGGTCCGCGTGACACAGAAGAAAATAACAGCGTGAGTTCGCCAATTTGACGAGGTGGTTCCTTCTGCGTCAATCGAACGTTGCCTACTCGCACGGAATCAAAAGCGGCCAGATGCCTCAGGTATTTGTTTCGCACTTTGCATTCGCCCGACTGCGAAATTTCACTAACAAAACGCTCGGGATCACTAGCAAACGAATTTGGTCTTTAACCACGTGGGCATTTCTGTGCCCAACCTCGAAGAGGCGGCATCATGGTACATCAACGTCCTGGGGTTCCGTCGCATTCGAACCGACACGGAGTCGGATCGCAAGCTTGAGCCAAACTCTCCCGTCTTCGGCATCTACGGCTCCTTGCTGCAAAAGGTCAAGATGGCCTACTTGAGCACGGGCAATGGCGTGGGATTCGAGATCTTCGAGTTCGTCGATCCGACCTACACGAAACCCAGGGAATTTGAGTATACACGCGGAGGATTCTTCCATATCGCCATCACGGTCGCCGATCCGGACGCCTTGGCTCAAAAGGTCGTCGAGAATGGCGGGAAACGAATCGGGGAGACGGTCGAGCTCTATGGAGAAAGAGCGTTGTACCTCGAAGATCCCTGGGGCAACGTGGTCGAGTTCTTGAGCTGCAGTTTCCACGAATTGATGGCAAATCGAGTCTAGGGTTGTTACGCGGGTCGTCTAAACTGGCATGAACAATACCGGCGAGTCTGCGCTTGATTCCATCAGCGACGGAGAGCCGTAGCCACGCCCCAACCATTGCTGAGGAACACGCTCCGGGAGTTGTGGGAGAGGGGGCGGGGCGGGGGAAAGGGGGGGTTACCGAATGAGGAAGGGCAAGACGTCATTAGAAATAATCCGGGTCATTGAAATTCTCAGAAAGGCTAGCGGCCGGTAAGGTACACGGAAAAGACATTGACCCGGTAATTTACACTAGTATGTATCGCTCGACCCCTTTTTGACTTGGTAACAAAGACCCTGTCGAATTCGGAGGGTTTGATCGGAGACCGTGAACCTCCGCTTCAAATGGGTGTGTCTTGAGGAGATGGATCAAGAATCTTCGCTGTCTGGCAGCCGACTATCCCCCCCTCTTTGGATTTTCGGCTTTGATGCGCCAGGCCCGATGCGAGGCAGCACAAGCTTGAATGCTCTTGTACGATATGACTGATATGACTGATATGACATTGACCAGAGTACTCGTAGTAGAGTGTCCTTGAGTCTCGCCGATCTACGATTGCTCGTGGCGCTCAAGAATTGTTTCAATCCACTGCTAGATTGGTCATCCATCCCAATTCTAGTCATGTCCTCCTTAGGCAAAGTTGCGATACTGACAGGTGCTGCGGTATGTTTTTCTCATTCAACGTGTCGTCATCTGCCTTCTTCATTCACCACCTTTCTTGCTCTTCTGCTTTTCCTTCTCACCCGAGGCAGACAGTCTCAGTTCGGTGGGAGTGTTGGGAGTCTTCCTGTCACCCGCGAGAACGGTGACTGAAGTACACTGCATGGAACAAAAACTGACCAGCTCATGCAGTCAGGCATCGGCGAAGGACTCGCACACGATCTCGTCAGCAAGGGATGGACGGTGGCGTGTTTAGATGTCCAAAAGACGGCAGGCGAAGAACTGGTAGCCGACCTGAACCGCGACGGCCCAGGCAAGGCAGCCTTCATCTACTGCGACATCACCGACTATGACCAGCAGGCTCGCGCGTATCAAGAAGTATGGGACAAATACGGGCGACTGGATGCCTTGCTCGCCAATGCCGGCATCATTGACCAAAGCTCAGTATATATCTTGAATCATAGGGGGAAACGCGAGTACGTCTCCCTCTTGCCAACGCAACGAATGCGTCCCAAGGAAATTATTGTCACTTAACATTGGGTACAGGATACCACCAGTTACCAATACCAAAGTCATTGACGTTCTCTATACTGCGGTCGTCTACGGCGTACAGCTCGCTATCCATTTCATGCGCCAAAACGCCACTCCAGGAGGTCAGATCGTTGTCACTGCCAGCACTGTCGGCGTCCATGCTCATCCTTGTTACCCAATCTACAGTGGTGCCAAAGCCGCCGTAAGTCTCGACGCGATGTTTTGCAGGAGCATAGCATAGCATCACATTCGTAAAAAGCCGTGCGGCACTGAAATCTTTCATGCTCTTGATTTAGGTCATCAACTTCATCTATGCCGTCGAGCCTATGTTGCGAGTGGTATGTACCACCCTTGATCTGGTCACCTAGGCTCTACCTCTTTGCGTGGCCATCGCTGCGACAAATGATTGACATGTTCTCATGAACAACTAGAGAGAACACATCAGTATCAATTGTGTGAATCCCGGGATCGTACCCACCAAGATCAGTCCACAAGACATGCTTGATGCTGTTCCCGACGACTGGTAAGTCTTCTGAAGATTTCCCCAAAAATGGTAAATGTGTACTGACAATATCCCGAGTCTCACTCCGATCTCGACCGTCGTTGCCGGGTACAATCATTTCCTCGACAACCCAGATATCAGCGGCCAGGCACTAGAGTGTTCGCACGACAGGCTCATTCCTCATCCGCGCGCTGCTTACGGGAATGGTCCGATCACGAAGCGCTGCCTGGCTATCTGGGAGCCTTTGTTCGTCACGATGCACCATGAAGAGTCGGGACTGCCATCCACTTTTCCGGATGGTGTGTAGGTAGTATTATTGAACCATCATGTAGATTTCGGTCTAGACTTGGAGAGAAATTGGCAGTAGATGAACCCGTCTTACAACGTACCCGATGAGGCGCTGGCACTGGCACCGTAAGAAAGACGCGTCACCCGTCACGGTCCCGTACCTGATTCAGAAAGTGAAATGACACTTCTCAATCGTTCCAGCTGTTACAACCAGACCGAAAGGGGAAGGAAAGGTCCAATACGTGGTTCGCTCCAGTCGATCGCCGCCCAGAGTGGTCCTCATTTGTCACCCGTTGAATTGAAATTGTCAGAGCTCACTTAGAGACCTACCAGTCGCGTCCCGACCAGCCTAAATGTCTTGATTGCGGGGTTCCATCTCGAGACCTCAGACGCCTCGATCCAGACACAACAGCACACGCCACTGTCAGTGAAGTCTGGCAAATTTTGTCCCAGTTCCCGGAGCTTGACGACAAAAATCTGTTTCATGTCCTCTGAGCTTACGACATGCAGGCCGGGCAGGTGTCGAGACTTGCTTGCACTCGATGTTATCGACGCAAGGCGCGGTGTGACCGGGTCTTACCTTCGTGTTCGACATGTCTTCAAGCTGGGATGGCGTGCTCGTATACGGCTCGCAGCGGTATGCCAGGCAGCGAAGACCTGGATACGATGACTCGGCGGATGCGGCAACTCGAGCACAAGAACAGTGTCCTGGCCCGACAGCTCCGTGACGCGCAGGAGGCCGTAAAAGCAGCAGGCATGGGCATTGTGCCGGATGCTGCCCTGGACGCGAGCTCTGGGGTGGCGGAGGCAGCCGAGGATACGAACGATGATGGCGAAGGGGGTCAGATGGCCAACAACAACAACGATGTCGGAAAGCAGCTGTACTCTCTGTCCCTCCACGCCGGCCATCCGAAGCAGTACCTGGGGTCGGCCAGCGGCGCCATTTTGGCGAATATCCTCGGCATCAAGGGACAATTGACGCAACCGCAGGGCGACTACAACAACGACGAGGACCAGCTGACGCGTTTTCCGCACGCCTCTTCAACCGGCGAGTTCATCAGAACAAATATCTCGGAGGCGGCCAAGGCAGGCTTACCGGCGGAAGCGATAGCACGCCGGCTATTAGCCGCATATCTGTCTCACGATCACCTGGCGTACCCGTATCTCGACCCAAAGAAGTTGATCAATATCCTGACCATGATGTACTCGACCGCAAATTATTGCGAGTCCCATCCGGTCGACGCGTTTGCCATGGACATGATCTTTGCCATCGCGACAGTCCAGGTCCACCGGTTCTCCTGGTACGCGCTCCCGGATGCTGAGATGCACCACGAGCGCGCCATCTCGAGGCTGGGGGGAGCCCTGCAATCAGGAGGCTTGATCGCCCTACAGGCCCTGATGCTCCTGTGCCAGTATCGAATGCTGAGCGTGGCCAACGACGCCTCGGCCAGTCTGTGGCATTTACTGGGCATGGCCACCAGGCTCGGCATCGAGCTAGGTCTGCACCGAGAAGCCAGCTATCAATGGCCGCCGGATGTCGCACCAGGCGATGAAGATCGCGTGAAGCGGGAGCTTGACATCAAGCGGCGCTGCTTTTGGTCTCTCTTCTCCATGGATCGCATCGTCAGCAACACCTTGGGCCGCCCGGTAGCGATCAATCTGCTCGAAATCGACACCGAGTACCCGCGCATTGAGGACGACGCTGACGAGTCATCATCGCTGTGCTCATCTCCCTCAATCGAGGACATCTTGCGAGAAGATCCGCCATGGCCGGCCAACACGCGCATCTTCATCCACATCGTCCAGCACCGCGTCATCACGGGCAAAATCCTCTCCCAACTGCACAACATGCCGCGAAGTAAGATGACGGATCCCCTGGCCAGCGTGGGTGTCAAACAACAGCTGGCGGACGAATTAAATCAGTGGCGATCCGGGGTGGCCTCGCTGCCTCTAGTCGACACAAGGTCAATCGGTGGGGGCGGCCGCAGCATGGACAAATCCAACTACCGCACGCGCGCTTGGTACGATTTGCTCTACCACAACTGCATCCTGATGCTGCACCGCCCGATCCATTCGTTACAGGACGTACCCCAGACGTCCGAGGTGCTGACGCAGATCTACCGGTCGGCGCGGGAGTCGATCGCGGCGTACTCGGCACTGCACCGGGCGCGCAAGATTAACTACGGCTGGCTGACGCTGCACGCAGTCTTCATCGTCGGGCTCTCCTACCTGTACGCCTTGCGGATCCACTTCCAAAACAAACGCCGACACATGCAGGCGTTGGCAACCGGGACTGGCAACATTTCGTCGACCCCCCTGGGCGGCCAGGTGCTCCCCGAGCCCCCGATCGGCCAATGCGTCGGCGAGATGCGAGCGTGCTCGACTCTCTTGGTCGCGCTCTCGGAGCGCTGGAACACCAACAAGGGCTGCCACGAGGTCTTTGCCTGTCTCTCGGATGCCATCCTGGCCGACCAGGCCGAGTGCTCGACCGGCATTCGGCCGCCGGGCTTGTCATCATCCTCGGCCTCGTTGTCGTCGTCGTCGTCATTCTTTCCCTCGTCCCAAAGATGGGATGCTTCGCTCGCGCCCCTTGCGGATGACGGGCAGCAGCAGCAGCAGTTCATGCCACAGACGCCCCGCGGCGGCGGGGTCGTCTTCAACACTATGATGGATTTCGACCGTAGCTATCTGGACTACTTTAAAGAATTTCAGGATCTGTTCGGTGACGGGGTGTTGACGCCCTAGCGACCTTTCTACGACCTTCAGTAGACTTGAATTTGAGACGGAACCAGTTTCAGAGTGTGAGCAAGGCTGGTTTAGAGATCAAAATGTAGGGGTGAAGAGGCATTTTCAACCCCTCCAAAACACAAACAAGATGCTCCCTCGAGATTTTAGCCATGTGACCCACGCTCGCTGCACCCTGATACAATATAAGATGACATGCTTGTCTATTTTTTCTCTTCTCTCTTCTTTCTTTTCTCTTACCAGGGTGTAGAGAGATGGCTCTATGAGATTCGGCCCCGTTCCAAGAACTTCAAAGGCATATCAACATGTCTGCTTCTCACAAACTCGCCAATGCCCTTTCCCAGCCCGTCTATGCGATGCGACGAAGCTATGCCGCCCGTAAGGTTGTCAAGGATTCGACTTGGAAACAAAGTGTCAGTGCGCGTCTCGGGCAAGCATTTATCGGGGAAAACAGCGGAAAAGAAAAGAACGAAAAGCAAGCAGCCCCTTACAAATGCACGGCCTTGAGGCCGGTAAACTCGACGCGTTCGACGCGGCGGGACGTGTCGCCATTGTACCAGTCGTCGCCGAGGAGAAGCTTGAGTCTCTCGACCGTCATGAAGCTCTTGAGCCATTCGTATTCGTCGTCGTACTGTGAGCGGGAGAAGAACCCGATATTGGAGTTGTCGGCTTTGTCCCCGGACCGGGCGTGGACGACTGATCCAAGAGGCGCTCTTCTCGTCCGTCCAAACGTCGTCAGATCGAGCGGCTCTGCCGTCTCATAGGAAGGGCGGACCTGATTGTATTCGGCCGTGTTCCGGGGAGGGGGAATGTCGATTGACCGAGGAGTCGAAGTGTCGTTGTCCTCCATCTCGACGCGGATCGGGATCGCATCCTGTGGCACCAGGGCAGGGAAAATCTCCATGAACGGTTTGGGATCCATGGTGCGGAAATCCAGGTTCATGTGGTACCCGGGATAGGCCTGCATCCGGAGAGCGTAGATGGGAACCTTGAACTGCATGGGGCCAAGATCCTCTTTTTGCCGCGCTTGCACAAAGATTCGGAAGAAGACGGTTCCCGCCTGTTGGCTGGTCGGGTCCGGTGGCGAGGTGCCGTACAGCTCGACGCTGAACTTGTGGAAGCGGTGGCCCTTGAACATAAAATCCAGCTGCCGCCTCATCATCTTCACTTTGTCCTCGATGTCGAGGCCGTTCATGTAGAAGCAGGCTTCGGCCTGGTACCCGCCGGGCGCGGCGAATATAATCTTGGTCGTGGGAGGCGGCGGGAGCCCACTAATACCGCGAACGCGGACTCGGTTGCGGGTGCCCGGTTCTGCTTCAACGGTGATGTTGGTCAGGTCGGCCACCACGTCGGGGTTCAAATACAGGTGGCCCTGGAGCTCGTAGAGAATCTGTGCTCGGACCGTGTCCTCGGTGACACGACCTCCACCGACCGATAACGTGGTGACCACGCATTCTCCCCGGCTGTCGATCTCGGCAATGGGGAACGTGAGGTCCACCAAGTCGTCCATGATCTCCTTGAATCCGGTGAAGTTGGCGCCCGTGACGTACGGCCCGCACTCGGTGAGATGACCCGCGATCAGCGCGCCGGACAGGGCCTCGTAGTCGTCCTCGGCCCATTGAAAATGCCATGCCGCGGCACCCATCAAGGGGGAGGCGTCGGTGCAGCGGCCGCAGATGACAATCTGCGCTCCAGCGTTCAACGCCTGGACGATGCCTCGACATCCGATATATGCGGCACCGCACACAGGCTTGAGCTCCCAGTCATCGAGCTCCTTGTCCGCGTGGTCGAGATGGATAAATCCATTGCGGCCTTGTCCCAGCGTTTCCACGAGGTGCGGAACATCATCCCCCAACACGGCCGCGACCGACACGTTGTGGCCTCGTGACTTGCATAACTTGCGGACCTCACGAGCCATGGATTTGGCATTCAGTGCCCCTGCATTCGTAATGACCTTGAGTCCTTGCGCCACGATATCATCCAAGCTCTCTTGGAGCTGGTCGAGGAAGCCTTGCTCATAGCCCAGGTCCGGGTTCTGCTGCTTCACAATGGCGTTCCAAGCGATGTTCATTTCGGACAGCCAGTCTCCCACGATCACATCGACCTTGCCATGCTGGACCATCCGGGCCATCGCATGAGGATTGTCTCCCGTCGTGGACGACACGCTGCCAACTCGGAGGATCGGCTTCGCGATCATTTTGGCGGATGAATGTTATAGTTTGTCTTTTGGCTGGGCGTAGATGATATAGTCGGTCTTTCAAATCAGCTGTTGGTCGTGTGGAAAAGCTCTCCCATGTAAAGAAAGGCGTAATATCTGGTCCTACAAATCCCGAACGAAACAAGTGCAGACATTGATCTATCTGGCCTGCATTCGGTCTGCCACGGGCCACTGCACGAAGGAACAGCATGACTTATCTGTCGGAGCCAGAGGCCAATCTGGGCCAATGGTTTCCGAACTTTCTTTTTTCCCTTGATCAATGCCCGTTCCGTACCAATTGCCTTCCTTGGAATATCGACTATGGTCATAAATCGGGGCCGTGTCCGTCCCGGCGGACGAGGTTCCGAGGAAGGGGAGACTGAGCACTGCTGTACATGATTTCACCAGTGAGCCGAAATAGGTGACCCGCTTAAGCCTTGATCTTAGGCCTCCCTCTGATCTCGGACGGACTTTCCAGGAAGTAATCGAGTTCCAGCGACTACGGCCCGGATTCCTGCTGCGGAGTTATACTCACGTAGTACCGGCAAGGCCGGGACATTTATATGCATCCTTTACATAGAAAGGCGATTGTCGCCTCGTCCGAAAATTTGGATTTTCAAGCCTCGCTATCATCGTGATCTTCAGGTGGCAAGATGTCCGCTCCAACAAATGCTCTGGCCAACCACATTGCCATTTCGGTCGGCGATGCAGAAGCAGCGGTGAAATGGTACAAGGAGGTCCTTGGCCTTCGTGAAGTCGCCCCTCTGCAGAAGATATCTCTATCAGATCCCAAGAGCGGCGCGACGTTGAGGAAGAGTAGGTACGTCCCCTCCCGCAAGCAGCAATGAAAAACACCAGATCAGCCGCTGACCGAAGCCTGGCTACGATCTGTAGTTTACGGCCCGGAGCTGAATGAGATGAAGCTAGCCCTCCTGACATCGGGTAACAGCGTCGGGGTGGAAATCTTTGAATTCATAGATCCGCCTTACAAGGGTCTAATGAACCCTGCCAAGTTCGGGCCAAATGTCTATGCCCGAGGAGGCTTCTTCCACATCTGCTTCACGGTACCAGATGTCAAGGCGGCCACTGAGCGCGCTGTGAGCTTGGGTGGGGAGGTATGTAACGAGGCGGCACAGCCGATCGAAGGGATAGACGCGGTCTATGTCCAGGACCCCTGGGGTAATACCCTCGAATTCCTGCCGATTGGGTGGGAACAATTCTGGTTGGAATTTATGTCTCAAGCCCTTCGAAAAAGTCAAGCTGGTGGTACGGAAAGTCTCCTTTGACCCAAGCCTCGGGACACCCTGGCGCCAGTTGCTAGGATATACTTCGAGGAACGCCTGTCAAAAGGTATCACAATGAGGAAGACGACCTGTTGCTTGCTAGGCCGGCCTCATAGAGAGACGTGGGAAAGAATAAGTGGGCGCGTGTCAAGCAAGAGACAGCCACTCCGACCGCTGAGCATTTGAATTTGAGACTCCTTTTCTATTGCCTCTTCTGCTCGAAGCTAAGCTCGTACCGACTCCTCGTTCCCAGATCAGGCGCTCTGTCCGTTGTTATATACCCGTAACTAGCCGGCAACCAGCGACCATGGATGAGGTGGATTTGCCGCGCTCGACTGATACCATCACATTGAGAGCCAACAGCTCATTAACCATTATGCCACCGATTTGCGCGTTCGTTCGTGCACTTGACACATCAATGGAGGCTTGGCCCAGAGCAGAAAGCTTCTCTGATCGTTCCATCGGCTGGACTCGGGGCACAGGTCGAATTGAAAGTTCCAGAGGAGTTTGCTGACGACCAGGCGCATCTCGACATAAGCCAAATTCCTTCCCACGCAGTTTCGTGGGCCGGTGGAGAAGGGCTGAAGGACGGGGCGGTTGTCGTGGTAAAACTCGCTGCCGGGTTCCTTCGCCTCGGGGAGCCAGCGCTCGGGGAGGAATTCGTGTGGCCGGGCAAAATTGCGCGCCGTCCAGTAGGACGAACTCTGATGTACACTGACCAGGACGCCCTTCGATACATGAACTCCCGAAATTACAGTGTCGTCCTCGACGGCGACGCGTGCCAGAAGCGACGGCACTGGGGGGTACCGTCTCAGCGACTCTTCCAGCACAGCATTCAGATATGGCAACTTCGCGACCACGCTGAGGGCGGTGATGTCGCTTTCACGTTCAAAGGCCGTTGTGACTTCGGCGACGAGCTTTTCCATGACTCTTGGAGTCCGCATGATCCAGTACATGGCACCGCTCAACAACGATGCCGTCGTGTCCGAGCCGGCCAGAACGAGCATACTGGCGTTAGCCAGGATCTCGTCGTAGCTCATGAGGTTTTCACGCGTCATCGAGTCGATGAAATCGGCTCGCCCTTGTTGACTTTCGTCGCGGAGCCGTTTGTTGACCGCCTCGGTGGTGTACGCCCACTGGGAGTTGCGTGCCGCGACGGCGTCGCGCATCAAGAACCTCGTCAGCGGTGCCAGGAGGGGCATGGTGTTGAGAAACTCGACCATCTGAAAAGTCAGAGCGAACTTCATGACGATGCGGATCCAGAAATGATAGTCGTTCGAGACGAGGCAGTTGAACGACGATCCAAAACCGAGATCTCCGATTATGTCAAAGGTGGTGAAATTGAGCCTGAGCCCTGCGCATGAGCAGTGGAAACGGTAAAAGAGTCGGACACTGAAGAGGGAGAGAAGAGTTCATGTCTTTCACTTACCATCTGACCAAGTCCGTGGGCTGCCCGCTCTTAGCCGTCTCCCTCAATCGAGTGATAAGCAGTTCGACATAGGACTGCATGATATGTTCTTGTTGTAGGAGGGCACGGTCGGATAGGCCATGGGCTAGCGACCGGCGGAAGCGACCATGATCAGCATCATTGGCGACCAGTATGTTGGGGGGTCGATCGGACTCGGCGATGGCGTCCGGCTTGGGCAGGTTGCGTTGCCCCTTTTTCTTGAATCCATAGATCTCTTTCCACGCCTCCGGGGTGGTAAAGGAAACCTCGTTCGCGGTGAAACGAATAACTTCGCCGTGCTTTTCGTGGAATTCACGCATTTTCGCGTCGAATGTGCCCCGGAGGGTATGAATCCAGCGCAAAATGGGGAAGGCAATCCACAATTTCGGACCGGGCACGTGTGACATGGGTGAAAAATAAACAGCGCGCACCGCAGAGACGAGCTGCAGGAGTACGACGACGGCCACGGCACTGAGCACCATGTTGGAGAGCCTGGTCATGTCCCAGTGCGAGGTTGTGGTGGCCTTCTGGGCCGAGCCGAAATCGGGAGACGCCATGACCTTGAGTCTTGAACTATCGTCCTTTTTGTTGTTGAAGTCCCAAACGGCTTCGCGGCGTAGGAAGAGCGATCAAAGTTCGACGTAAGAAAATAGGGGAATTGTTGAACAATCCTATATGACCCAAATATGTCGTCAGCAGCCCAAGACTGCAAATATCAAACGAAATCTCTTACGGATCCTCAGCCGCCGGTGAGAGGATGTAGAGCAAAATTGTAGATATAATAGGCCGCGCAGAAGAAATGTCCGTGGCTCGGTCGAACTGTCCAGCGAAGAGAGGAGACGTGCTGGTCATCCGAATCTGGGGGTTTCCCCGGAAAACAAGATTGTGGAGGACCATCTCTCCCCGATGGGCGCTACGCCGGTAATTTCCGGTATCCATATTACCGGGTACGATGCGGTCTCATCGCAGCATCAAGACTTGACAGACTGTCGTGCACAGGAAGTAATGCTCGGCCGACCCGGAGACGATCCCCCATTGCAGAATCCGGTATGATAGTGACCGTATGCAGAGTTATCCGATCTTCATCCACAAAACGCACGGGTGGTCGATTTCACTGATTGAATCCTCAGTCCATTTCTCAGTCTTTTTGGCTTGAATAACCATGCCGAGAACGTCATTCACTCTGAGGCCGCAACCATGTCTGTTTGGCGTCTCGGTACGCGGCCTAACGCTTTGAAGCTGAATGGGATATATCGAACATCCAGCCCTGTGACCTCTGACCGCGCGGACATTTCATCAACAGCACGCTTTCGAGGTATTCAACTTCCAGCACCGAACGGACAACCACGGAAGACGTTCGCTTCACACACGGCGCCGGGCCATTTTCATCACCACACCGATGTTCTGATTGTCGGTAGTGGCGGTGCAGCACTGGTGGCCGCGTTGAGAGCCCATTCGCATGGCCTCAAACCTCTGATTGTGGAAAAGACATCCAAAATTGGCGGCTCGACCGCGTACTCGGGCGGCGGCGTATGGATCCCCAACAATGTGGTTTCCCAGTCTGCCGGCGTCCAGGACAGTCTGGAGGACGCGCTCCAGTACCTGGAAGTTATCATTGGTGATCATCCCTCGTCGACGCCTGCTCGCAAAAGAGCCTTCCTTGGGCAGGGGCCCAAAATGGTCTCCTTTCTGCAAGATCTCGGCTTCAAATGGCACTGGACTGGTCCATATCCCGACTACTACCCATGGGAGGCAGGCGGCAAGGGCGATGGCGGCCGCTGCATCGAGCCTCAACTCTTTGACGAGAAGGAGCTTGGGCCGTACTGGCAAGATCGCATCAACCACAGCCCGGCCCCAATTCCGCCTATGTACCTAGCAGAAGGCACTCGCATTACCCGTCTCGGCGCGTCATGGGGGGATTTCACTGTTGCAACCAGTGTCATGCTACGCGGACTACTGCGCCGACTCCAAGGCAAGCGGCCCGTCCTCGGCGGACTCGCCCTGGTTGGACGCCTGCTCGCCCTCAATTTGCAGCACAGCACGCCCATTTGGCTTGACTCACCGCTGGTTGACTTGGTGACGGACCAGAATGGGGCCGTCATTGGTGCTGTGGTCGATCGGGAAGGCCTGCCGCAAAGGATTAGGGCCAGCCGGGCGGTGCTGCTGGCTGCCGGCGGCTTCGCCCACAATCGCCACATGCGAGCGGAACACATGCCGGCTCCCGCCAGTACGCGATGGACGAGCGCATCGAGGGGCGATACGGGAGATGCCATCCTCGCCGGGGTGCGTGCTGGTGCTCAGACCGCGCTCCTGGACGATGCGTGGTGGGGCCCTGCTATCATCGATCCGCGAGACGGCAGCAGCATGGTTTTTGCCATTTTTGAACGGTCGCGACCCTTCAGCATCATCGTCGACGCTTCCGGACGTCGATTCATGAACGAGGCGCAGTCGTACTCGGATGCCGGTCAACAGATGTACCAGCGGCAAAAGGATGTCGGAGCAGTCCCTGCGTGGATGATAATGGACTGGAATCATCGAAGTCGTTACTTATTTGGGACCATGCTTCCGCGACAAGAAAGCCCGGAGTCCCTGGCTGGCGGCGCCTATTACAAGGCCGACACCATCGGAAGCTTAGCGGGTCAAATCCAGGTGGACGAGGCGACCTTGCGGACCACCATTGAACGGTTCAACACGCAGTGCCGCAACGGTGTTGATGACGACTTCGGCCGCGGGTCCAACGCCTATGACAACTTTTTTGGGGATCCGAAGATCGAGCCCAATCCCAACATGGGGCCCATCGAGACGGCTCCTTTCTACGCCTGCAAGATCTGGCCCGGTGACCTGGGCACCAAGGGAGGCCTTCTGAGTGACGAGTTCGCCCGCGTGATCAAGCCTGACGGCCAGGTGCTCGAGGGCTTGTATGCGGCGGGAAACACCTCCGCGAGTGTCATGGGCAGACGGTATCCCGGGGCGGGGGCGACCATCGCGCCGGCCATGACCTTTGCCTATATCGCTGTGGACCATGCCAGTGGACGGTTCAGCGTGTCTGGAGCATGAAGAGGGCCACCCATCTTGTTCAGCATGTAAATCGGCTGCAGGAGTGATTCAACAAGCACAATATTCCATGCCGGCGTGGCTTGCCCTGTCCATCTAGTCACATGAATACTTCGTACATTCTGTAAGAAAGGGGCATTCAGTGGGTTGAATGGTATAGTTACGAGTATTATAGTGCTCAGGAGGGTAGGTTCAGGTGAGGGTTAGGTGAGGGCTCGGTGAGGGCTGGGTGAGGTGGTTCAGATTACTTGGGAAGCACTAAAGGCGCCAAGCTTTCCTTTCGCTTGACACGTGATACAGTCAGCGCTTGCCAAATCAAGTCTAAGATGCGGTAGCATGGCTACGGTGGGGCTGCCGTGGCTGCTTTTCGCTTCCACTTTTCTTGATCTCTCAACCCGCGCCTCCCTAAGTCAGGCCTTCTATCGAGAATAGGTTGCAAAATCACGGCCCTCAAAGCCCAGCTATGCCTGACTATGCTCTTCTCACTTGAGAAAGAAGACCCCAAGCGACCATCCCGCGTTTGGCGTCGGTGGACGAGGTCAGCGTTTCCACCCCGTGATTCAGCTTGCTCCGCAGGCAGCCGCAATGGTGTCCCAGATATCAGCAGTTTGATGTAGGTTCACAGCCAAGACGCGGACATCTCGCTGTAAGAATCAGGCAAGCCACCAGCGTCAGGTCATCGGCGCTGCTCACTCACTAAATCAATTGTCTCGCTTCCCAAACCTTGGTGGACGGTCACACAGCCGGGCGTCCAGTCAGGCGACCAATCCGGTTCGAACTCGATCTAAGGCGGACTACGGAGCATGTCCTCAAAAGGGTCTGCAGAGGTCAAATCATCGGTTAACAGTCTATAGGCACTCGCAAACGGATGTTATCACCATGACGACATACGATCTCCAGCAACTGAACCGCCTGGTGCAGGAGCTCTCGAAGACTGTATCAGCTCTGGCGCGCGGGACGGAGCTACCTGCAAAGCAACGAGAGGATATTCTTCGAATCAACCAAGCGATCAGAGATGAAGTGCAGCCACCCGAAGACCATATCATTGCCACGGCATTTGGGATCAATCTCAACATCTGCATTCGCGCCTGCAGTGAACTTGGTGTCTTCGAATTACTCCATTCTGCGGCACCAAATGCACTGTCGGCCCTCGAGATATCGAGATCTGTCAATGCACAAGAGCTGCTGATTGTCCGATTTCTGCGGGGTGTTTGTGCTTTGGGCTTCGCCGATGAGGTTGGCTCCGAATTATATGTCGCCAACAAGGTCAGCCATGCGATGGCCCAGCCGCCACTTGCAGCTGGGTTTTGCCTCTCATTCGATAATGCCGCAAGGCCGAAGAGCAACTTGCAGTCTCACATGGAATTCTTCCGTCGACGTGGCTGGAGATGCCCCGCCGATGCAAAAGATGGACCATATCAAGATGCAAATGACTGCGTTGGAATTACCAGTTTTGAGCATTGGATGGCTGATCCACCAGAGAGTGCCCGCTTCAACACATACATGAAAGGTGTCAGAGGAAGTCGGCCTATCTGGTATAGGTGGATGGATGTAGGAAGGATCGTGGGGACGGGCTGCGCGGAAGAGGAAGGAATATTCATGGTTGACGTGGCAGGAGGTTATGGACACGACCTAAACGGCTTTATAGGGCAGCTCGGCGACAAGTTCTGTGGTAGGATGATATTGCAGGACCTCCCAAGCGTCATCGGCAGCATCCAACCGGGTTCAATATCGAGCAGAATTGAGAGACAATCACACGACATCTTCTTACCCCAGCCTGCCAAGGGGGCAAAGATCTATTTCATGCATATGATCCTGCACGACTGGCCTGACGATGATTGCGTGAAGATCCTGAGCCACCTTCGAGATGCGATGACGCCGGGGTTCTCCCAGATACTGATCAACGATGCCATTCTCCCGGACATTAAATGTCCGCTAATGTAAGTGTTCAGCACTGTCGATTCGATTCGATCTGACCCAGTGGATAGTGCTACTGCCTTCGACATCACAATGATGGCCCACCATTGCGGCATTGAGAGAAGCGAAAAGATGTGGCGAGCTCTCATTGAGAGGGTCCACGGTCTGGATCTCATCAATTTCTGGTATCCTCCCGAAGGTGAAGGGGTCATTCAACTGGTTAGGTCTTAGTACTACCGTGTGGTCTCCGTGCAATCATATATTGCAATGAGTGCTTCACAATGACGTGTCCAAGATTGCAAATGTGAATGCCCTATCGAGTCAGTGGCACAACCGATGGTGCGTGTATGATTGTTAACTAACCGCCACGGAGAGTGTAGGGCAACTGGAAGACAGGATATTTCGACCACACCTTCTCCATGCGCGGTATGGCATGTTCGATACGGACGTTCTGCCATTTCTTGCTTCAGCGGAAGTCCACATGCGCATTACACTGACCTCTCAAGCCCTCTTGACCGTAACCGATGAGCTTGCACCAGCTACAGGGACAACAAGGAGCCTTCTTCTTCCCAGCTCTGCGACGGACTGTGCCTATCATAGCAATGATGATTGAGCATGCGGAATATTCCCAGGCTCAGAGGTACTCCTGTCCCGTGAGATCAGCTTCTAACAAAGAACATACCCAGCTCTTGCCTCGAATCCCTTCGTTTCTTTGTGGACGTCACCTGCAAGGGGGTCGACGCCATTCTTTCCTTTCGTTTTAGCGCATTTCCGACGGGGCTCCCGGGGTTGCCACGACAAGGTAAGGGGGACTCGAGAGGGAATCAGCCTGTGCAACCATTCTGTTCTACTACGTAGTATTCGCTGGGGTTGGAGATCAGGTAGGCCATGCAAGTTGACAGGCGAGACAGGTTCAGCTTCGGCTCTGCTGGCCAATGTTAGTGATTGCCTACCCCGCCAACTTAGGGCCCGTAGCCCCGCAGTCACGCGCCTAGAGCGGCTAATTTCTTGTCTGGCACCTGAAAGCTTCGTCTTCTCATGCTTATTCGCTCGATCATTCACTGATGCACGTTCATGATGCTCACAGGAATTGACATGTCTTTGGCGCTCGGGCAGGGTCGTGGTCGAGGTTGTCTCGGCGGCGTAGGAATGCACAGCTTCCTTAAGCCTCCTTGACTCTTTCGCTATCACGACCGGTGGCCCATGATCTCGCACCAATATGATGATTTCTCAATATGGTATAATTGCGGCAGCTATATCCGCCTTGGTTCTTTATGTATATCAGCGAGTGGTGGTCTCTCGGAAAGTTCAGGCAAGTGTGTAGGAGAAGTCTGGAACGTGCGACTGACGTGGGCAGGAGGACAAAGCCCTTGCAGACCGATATGGTTGTCTTCCGCCTCCGAGACTTGAGAACCAACGACCGCTTGGGATCGATCGCCTCGAGCAGATTTTCAGAGCTAACGCTGAATCTCGACTCATGGAGCTATTTCTGTTCCACTTCCGACAGACAGGGAGCACGCTTGAACAGGTATTTCTAGGAACTAAGGCTTTTGGTACCATCGAGCCTGCAAACATGGAGGCCATACTGAGCACCAACTTCAACGGGAAGTATGATCCGCAGTTGTTCCGGACATATACTCATAGCCATCCAGATTACAGTATGGGGCTAAGAAGAGAAATCACCTTTCCTATGTTTGGAGACGGCATCTTCACCCAGGAAGGAGCTTCATGGAAGCATTCACGAGAATTGCTGAGACCACAGTTTATCCACCAGCACTATGAGAACCTGGACGTGTTCCGTGACGCTGTTGATGACCTCCTTACTACCATCCCGAGCAATGGAGGAGTCGTCGACTTGCAGCCACTCTTCTTCCGTCTCACGCTCGACACCACAACTGCATTCTTGTTTGGTGAATCCGTCAGAAGCCTACGAGCCCCCGAAACAGCAGGCGAACAAACCTTTTCCGACGCGTTCAATACTGCTCAGGGATTTGTGGCGAAACGATTCCGTCTTTTGGATTTTTATTGGTTGATTGGTGGTACGAGATTTGAAGAAGCCTGCAGCAACGTTCACAAGTTTGCGGACCAGATCATTGAACAAAATTTGTCTGGGGAAAACTACGGAAAGGAAGAAGATGGCACTTCTACTTTCCTGGACAAGTTGGCGAAAAGTATGCCCGACCGAAGTGCTCTTCGAAGCCAAATTATAAATCTACTGGTTGCCGGTCGTGACACCACTGCTTGCCTTATGGCATGGACGTTGTACGATTGGAATTCGGTTCCCTCTTCATTAGACTTTTGCTAATTGCGATACGCAGTTTTACACTGGTCAGGTATCCGCATGTCCTTGCCAAATTGCGAGCAGAAATCAGCTTAGCCTGCGAAGGCAAGTCAGAATTGAACCGCGACGATCTCAGCAGCATGAAGTATTTACAAAATGTCATCAAAGAAAGTAGGTGACACACCGGCATATGTGGTTCCGCCTTTCTTATCTATGTACTTAACCAGCACTTCGTCTGTACCCATCTGTGCCAGTCAACTCTCGAACAGCCGTCAAGACGACCATCCTCCCGACGGGCGGTGGCCCTCATCGAAACTCTCCAGTCTTGATTCCCGAAGGCTCCTCTGTTGCGTATAGCGTCTACTCCATGCACCGAAGACTCGACCTCTACGGAATGGATGCTGAGCTCTTCCGCCCGGAAAGATGGGACGAGGACATGCCGTTGTACAGAGACTCTACAACCGCAAAATGGGGCTACCTTCCCTTCAATGGGGGACCAAGGATGTGTCTCGGAAGTATGTATCTTCGTTTCACGCTCATCGACATACTGACACGCATCCTAGTGGACTTTGCGTTGACCGAAGCCGCCTATACGATCGTGCGACTCATCCAAAGGTTTCCGGTCATTCAACTGCCGCCGGGTGAGATCGTGGAGCTCACTGGTGTGGAGAAGCAGACAATGACACTGGTGATGTTCATTACTCAGGGCTGCAAGGTTGATTTACGCTGCTGAGCAAATCTTGAACAGCGCCCATTGGTCGTCTCTTCAACCTCAGGATCTTGGTTGCCTCGGTCTCCCACATCGTGCTATTCATCCTTGTTTGCTCTGGAAAGGAAAAGGTGTCGGTTGCCGGCACGCCTGAGAAATCAACGCCGTGCGAGACGAGTTGCATTCAGAGGGTATACTGGATTTGAAACAATGAGCACCTTCCTCCCAGATTCGTCCTGTCTTCTCAAACACTTGCACGAGCCATGGGTGGCGCTCATCAAAACCATCATTGAATCTTCGGAGCTTCGTTGTTATCCTGCCCAACAATCCGATCGGATAGGTAGATGCCCGGGCCTTTCATCGCAATGGCTCAACTATCGTTGACCACCTTGTTGCTTCTCTTAGCTACGACTGACTGCCCATTTGGCTGGTAATGTTCTGCTACATCAACATCGGGCGGTACGCTCGGAAGTCACCTATGGCACTTCATCACCTACTCCGTGGAGCGAAATGTGGCAGACGATCACAATGGCTGACGGATCCCACAACCACCAGTGTTAGGTGGACTGCGACTCTCTCCACGAGAACTTTATCCAGGGACGATGGTATTGATTGAGTTTCCCTTTCCAAATCTGGTGGTGTCTCGGGGATTCTGTGCAACCCAGGAACTGATTTAGGTTTGTTAAACCTCCTGA
The DNA here is from genome assembly GCA_016110215.1 of Capronia americana. Taxonomy (NCBI): domain Eukaryota; kingdom Fungi; phylum Ascomycota; class Eurotiomycetes; order Chaetothyriales; family Herpotrichiellaceae; genus Capronia; species Capronia americana. The sequence goes on along the minus strand of JADWQD010000007.1, from coordinate 837,836 downwards.
AATGTCTTATACCATTCCTTTGTTCGCACGGCAATAACCATGGTGGATGGCCCTTTCCACCGGCAAGTCCCTCAAAACCCTCATACGATAGCTACACGTTGACCCGTGCAGACGCCTATTATCCCGCCAACCGGCCCACCATCATGATCGCCCCAGACCCTGCCAACAACTCACCATCCTCCTGACACACCCACTTCTTCCTGGAGTGCATGTACACCTGAGCGACGATCAGCTTGTTATCACTGGACGCCCTTGCCAACAGCCACAATCGAGCGGACGACGGGTCTCCCCATGAAATGCGCCACGGCTACCGCCGTGCAGTCTATCAGCGCCCTGCCCACCGCGTGGTCTCTTCCAAATCAAAATGTACAGCCCTTTAGAGACGTCGATGAACCCATAAACTACTTCTGCAACAAAATTGCTGGCCGGAATGCGACAACTTGGGCTGGCAAATTGGACAAACCTGGCACTTCTATGGGAGAATGTAACCAGTTTTCGAGCCACAACAATTCGATGGTCCCAATCACCCAGATCGGTTACCACTTGAGCATTGGGCTTACCTGTGTAAACGGATGCGTTTCGGACACGGTGTATGATTTCCGGATGCCCATGGCAAATTACACCGCCGCTCAATGCGAGAGATACTTCAAGTATATAGTCAGTTCATGTAAGAAAGACTGATTGCAATCTGTGACTGCGTGTTGCTGACGATGCCAAGCACCCTTCCAAGCGACTATGCAGAGAAAGCAAGCCTAGGAGACTATTGGAGGCAGGCTTTGGAGAGACTGTATGTAATGGACCATCGCGGCTGCGGATCCTGCACATTCGGCCTCTGAGACATACGGCATCAATGATGGCGCGAAGCCTCCGCAAGGCAATTTCAACGCCCGAGATGCTCTGCAGCACTTTGCAAGTACTCTCCTTGGATGGCACTAGCAATACGCATGATTTTAGCATTGCTTAAAGAGCCCGAATTCCACTCGCTGGGGGAAAGAGTCAGACAGTTTATCAGTCGCCCTCGGGTATGCAAATCTACACGTGCTCAGGAGATCGGGACTTATCTGGATGGAGCTCAGAACATAGGATTCCTGCGACAAAGCTTTCCTGCTGGACCATGCTTTATGTGCTCTTGATCACAGCGTACTGTGCTCATGGCGCACGAAACTTCACAATACTGTCCTCATCTTCTCGGCAATTGGGGGCGGATAGTGATGGATTCGACGAGAGACAGGTCAAGGTATACAGTCTGAGGAACTGAAGACAGATATCTGAGTCTGAGTGAACATCCCTTCCAGCAACTTACCTTGCCCAAAGGGTGCAGCAGAGCGATGGTAACAGGCCACAACGATGCAGATGCTCCATGGGACTTCCACGTAGCCCATACGAGTCGCATTATCCAGTTTGCATCAGGCTGCCGCAGAATTGATTGACTTGCACACCAAGATGGCATCCAGATGAATTGGCCCTCCCACTTTCTCTCTGGACACTCCAAGGCCTATCCAGGCATCTGTTAGCAACCCTTCGCAGGCCGGCTGCTTTTCGGCCTGCATTGACGGCGTCCATGTGAGAGAAAGGACGAAACGAGACGACATGAAGCCCGAAGAAAGGGTCCGACAGTGCTGTGACCGACTTCAAAATAACCATCTCATCTCGTCCTCCTCTCTGCTCCTGTCCGCTCCACTCTCTTCCCATTGACACTATCTGCTTGTACATGATCACCCACTGTCTCAGCTGACGGCGACATCATTCGGAGTAATCTCTTTCCTGGAGTCGTTGAGAAGCAAGCTCCTCTTGTCGGGTGGAAACAAAGCGTCTGGTGGACGTGGTGAGGGTCTTTGTCGGAGGTCAGAAGCTGAGTACTGAGAGAAGACAGTTCAACAGAATTTCCACCTTGCATATCGACCTCAACCGCTCCAACATAGTCGTCGCTGCGAAGCGTTCACCCAGCACACACAATTCCACGTCACCACATCGCAGAGGAGCGTTCGTCTCTGAGCCGCTCAAAAAGCCAAGATGCCTGCACACATTCCCACAGAGAGTTATTCTTTGAGAAATCGATCTCACGCTCGACGAGACTCAGACTCACCACCACCGAGCTTCAGCAACCTCTCTACTCCTCCACCAAGCTGGCACCGTCGTTTTGATCACCGCCACTCTGACGAGTTCGACGACCAACCTTTCATACCCAGAATGGCTTCCACCGCCACCACCGTAATTGGAGGTCCTCGCGGCTTCGATTCCACCGCGAGACCTCCGACCCCCCCAGAAGGCGTGATCATGGTCACCACTGAAGCCACTGTCGAAGGTGAGTTCTCCGTACCTCCAAAAGGCTGTGCCGTCCTCTCCAGATTTGTCCGTGCTAACAGAAATCCGCAGAGTACTACGAAGATCCTGGAGCTCGTCCTCAAACTACCCACAACTGCAATGCCAACAACGCTGCAACCGACGCCATCTTCGGAGATTCGAGTGGTCATTACCAAGCCAACGTCTGGTCAGCAGGGTCACGATGGGCTCGGTACATGTGGAATGGACCAGAGATGAACAACGGACAAGGTGGAGATCACAACTCTGATACCAATCTCAGCATTGCTGGAACCCGCAAACCTTCAATCGACTTGCTCATGGCCTTGGTGAATCTCATTGCAATGATGACCGAGGCGATGTTGCCAGTCATGGTCCCCACACTCTGGTACGATCTCAACATCCAGGGTTTTCAGTGGCTGATCGCCGGTCCTGCCGTTGGTGCTGCTGCAACCGTTCTCACCGCTGGCCATCTCTATGCAGTCTTCTCCTTCAAGACGGTCTACATGCTCTTCGCAACCATCCTGTTGACCGCGACAGTTCTGCACGGCAGCTTTACCCCAAACATGGTGTACCTGTTTTTTGCACGAATTCTCCTCGGCGTAGGTCTGGCAGGTCAACAACTTGGCGCGCTCATCTATCTCGAAGGCACCGGTACATTCAAGAACCAGGTGCGACGCGACTTCTTCGTCACAGTCAGCTCTGCCATTGGTTTGGTCCTTGGCCCGATATTCGGTGGCGTCTGGGCTCATCGCGACGAGCAATGGGCCTGGGGATTCTATACCGTCAGCATCATTCTTGTCTTGGTCTTGATCTCTTTGCTCTTCGAGCTCCCGGACAACCTGTTGACTTCCGCGAACTCTGAAGCTTGGGCTTTCGGACCATCTCTCAACTGGAGTCAACGACTAAGTCGCATGGATGAGTTGGGCATGGTACTCAGCTTTTTCGGCATCATCGTCTTGTTCGTCACCTTCAACCTCGCCGGCACTCAAACTCCCTGGACGAATGGATATCTGTATACTCCGCTCAGCATCGGTGCCTCGTTGGTTGTCCTGTTCGTTCTTCAACAGAGCCTCAAGATCCTCACCTCACCGGCAACTCAGCTCTTCCCGGTTTCATACCTGCGACACCTCAAGACCACGATGCTCTTTCTGCTCACCTTCCTGACGGCCGCGACCTTCTACACCGCAATGCCTTACACAGCGCTGTATCAGATGATCACTCGTCCTGAGCCTTCAGCTTTCGCCACCGGCTTCTATCTCTTCTTCACCACGACGGGACCTCACTTGTTCTTCACAGTCGTGATTGCACTCTACATCGGAAGTGGCATACTCACCGCGCACCCTGTCCTGCCCAGCTACAGCGTCTGGTCGATGATCTCCTCGGTCTTCCTGCTCGGCGGCACGGTCTTGCTGTTTGTCGATACGCCGTCAATGCTCTCTGGCAATGCGGGCCTCGCAGGCATTGCGAGGATGTTCGCCCTCGCGTGCATCGGCTTCTGGTCGCCAATCACGCTCTCCGTCGGTCACCACCTGGTGGACCTGTGGCAACACCCGTCGCTGCTGTTGTCCAACGGTTACCCTGCCCAGCGCCACCCCTATCACAATAGGGTGTTTATCCTCTTCGCCCAGTACCTGGGCGTCGCTGTGGCTCTGACCGTCACCGGGTCCATCTTCATGCACACCGCCACGTCCGCGCAGCTCAGTCTGACTGAGTCTGTTGCCGCGCCGGCTTACCCGGCGACCGGGGACAACGCGTTGTTCCTGCTCCAAGGGTATTCCTTCATCAACGGCGATGTGCCGGAGAAGCTCTTCTCCGCGTCCATCGCCGCGTTGAGGGATGCCTTTGGCTGGGCCTTCGTCGGTGTCCTCGGCGCCGCAACGTTGGCGGTCGTTGCTGCTGGAGTGCTCCTAGTGGCCAAGGTGGTGGCTGGCGGTGGGTTGGCGGCGTTGCGCGGGCCCGTGCCACGCCAGTGGCGATTGGAAATGGGTGGTGTTGCCCCGAACGGCGACGTTGAGTTGACCGCGGTGCCGGTGCCGCCGCCGGCGGGCCTGAGTGGCACGACGCTTTAGGCGTGTGCGTGTGCGTGTTTGTGTGTTGTGTTGTGTTGGTTGGCCGTGGCTGGGGGCGGTTGGCGTTGGCCGCGTCGGCGTTGGCGTCGTTGGTCGGTGTTGGTGCTGTCGTCGTCGGTGGGACGCGAAAGGCGTCAGATGTAACGACGAGATGAGCCGAGCCGAGGCTCGAACGCGCGCCTAGACGCGCAGTGAAATGAAAAGTCATTGAACATGAATCCTGGCCTTCCTATTTTGTGCTGTTAAGACTGTTATGCGCACATGTCGATGGTGTACTCGGTATTCTATTCCGTATCCCGCGCCGTAGGAGTGCTATTCGTAGTATGTCCAGTAAATGCCCCCGCGGATATCGCTATCGTTGGTCCTATCGTCGTCCTCCGTGCCGTCATGGTCGCCGCGCCCCTTCGCTACTCGAGCGATACTCGTTCCTGCGTACCTACATGCCTACGTATATGCATGTAGTTTACGTACGTGGTTACGCCGCGATCTCGTCGTCGATCGAACGTCTGCCCCGCCTGCCTGCCTCCTTGCGTAATACAGGATCTACTTGCCGCCTGCTGGGGTGGCTAGCTATGTAGCTATGTTGCTATACAGTTCCATCCACGCTGATGTTCTCGTGTGTGCTGCTGTAGCGTGGCTGCTCTGAGCTTGTTTATTGACAGTACTGTTCTTCTGTACGGAGGACCTCGTTATTTCTTCGGTATGTGTGGCTGTATGGTTGTTGGGTGTATGCGGCTGTAGAGTACCAGGCTCGCAGATGTAGATGCAAGTGCAAGATCAATCTATGTCGTCTTCATCCTCTGGAATGTTTTCACTGGCGTCTATGGGTGTTTTAGCGGCCTTGGCTCGGTCGTCCTCTAGATCCTTCGCGGCCCCGTGCTCCTCTCCATCATCCTCTACGTTGGCCCCGCCATGCTCACGCTGTGCTTGCTCCAGCTCCTCTCCGAACAACAATGTGAAGACCACGACGCCGTAGACTTCCCCGGTCCGTCTGTTCTTCAGCGTATACCGCAGTTCGTGCGTCTTCGAGTCGATGTACCCGACCACGTTTAGACTAAACCCCGGTAATTTAAGGGAGAAATCGTTGAAGTCGAGGTACGGGTTCCCAAAGTCAGCCTGATACAGGCGGCCGGCTTCAAAGGTGAAGGCATTGAGGTTTGAGGCCGTGAGGAAGTGCTTTTTCCGCGCTGCGCTGTCAGCAGGGATGGATAACGAGGAGCGCAACTCGCAGCCCGACCCCTCGCATCCTTCCTCGACAATGGTATCGTGGAATTCCTCCGCCGAGGCATGAGGCGCCTTCCATTCGTGTTTGGCGTCGCGCTCCTCCTCCTCCTCCCCGCCGCTAGGTGTTTGTAATTGGTCTTTCGGTATGACATGGTCGCCTATCCGTAGGATATTCCAACTGCTCAGCGCCGGGCCATAGAGGTACGGTTTGTCAGCGTACATGTCGCCATCCAGCCCAGGGTCGATCCACCATTTCACGATCCTCAACGCGTGGTTCGCCCCCGGCGGTAGTCTGTCTCGGAGAGGCCTATCAAAGTCGTTCCCAAACACCAGGTCTTCGCCGGGGATGTCTGCCTTCGGGATGAAGCTGAATGATATGCTGTATTGGTCGTACTTGTGCGGGTCCGAGGTAAAGTATTTCTCCGCAGTGACGGGGGACTCAGGAGGAAAGCCCGTGAAATGCCGTATGCGAACACAGAGCGAAAGGATGATGGAAGGGGTCTCGAACGTGAGCGTCTCGGAGGCATTGACTGGCACGGTTTTATGTGTCGACGGGTCATATGACGGGCCGGCTGTCACGCGCAGGCGGTATTGCGAGTAGTGGGAGGCGGTTGAGGGGTTCGCCGCGTCGGACGGGCCCGCCATGATGGAGCGAGCGAATAGGTTATTCAATTAAATTTCACACTTGGACGCTGAAGAATGATGTAAGGTAACCAGAGTGGGAAAATGGTAGGTGTGGGTTCGAGTGTGAGCATTTGAGTGTGAGCTTGAGCGTCGATCAAAAACATTTGTTCGGAAAAAAGATGGTGTCAGTGACGTCAATCGCAGGTTCGGGTTGATGGCATCCGTTAAGAGCGAGTTCACTCACTTCACAGTCACCGAAGTATCTACAATTAATCACCATCTCGTGCAAGCGCGTATCGACTCAGCTCGGTTCATTTACACGTTGCCAACGTGCATACGAGAGGGAGTGATAAGGCGTCATTGGCGTGTCCATGGTCCTTTCCATCCCTATGTCGGGAGGTCACAGTTATTTCTCCTGTGTACTAAGTACAAACATTTGCCAGGGTCCAACTTTGTCACCTCTGACAGAATGCGATACAATCGCCAATCTTTGGCCGTTTCATTTGGCATGAACACAACTAGGGCCTTGGTCTCGGTTGTTTCAGCTCCCCACCCGGTGGCGTAGAGGGCAGCATCACCGTCAGCCTGACCGTGTGCGAAGCTCTACCAACACCTCAATATAGAAATGCAATGCTAGCGGTGGTGGCAGCTGTTCAAGTGGCGTTCATTGTTGTTAAAACCATCTATCATTGAAGCTTGTAGGAGAGAACAACTTGGACTTGAGTTCTACTGGGCACGGCACCTCCCGAAGCATCGGCTTCGCCCGTAATTTTGCGTGGCAGCTCAACCAGAATAAAAACGGCTCGGTGCTCACGCACCCCCGACCGGGCCGCTTTTGAAAACCACAACTTCACGACTCACCCTTCCTCTCACGATCTCACCCTCTACTCGCCGGTCTCCCTACCATTTGCCCTTGGCCTCGTCTTCGCCTAGATGGTCTCAACTTGTCCTACGGCTATATCTGTACGCCAGGCACACTGTATGTGGCCCGTTCAGGGAGGTCTGACCAGGTCGATCTGGATCGGCATCGACAGCTCCCTCGGCGGACAAGCGGCTTCTCCCTCAGATCCGACGTCTATCCATGTGTGTGTGCCGCCTCAGTATGTTTTCCCTGTTGCCGAAGCACCCCTACAAGACTTTTCATAATGTCCAGAAAGGAGAACATCGATGACTGACTGGCTCTAAATCAAAACCTCCGATCCTGGTTTTGTGTTGGTATCTTTATCCTCTTTCACTTTCGACGCGGGCCCTTCGAAGGTTTTGCGGACTGCCCTCTCCCACGCTCGGCCGCACCACCCTCCGGTGCTGGCGGTTGTGTGCCAGGGAACATGCCTTGATGGTTACCACCCATCATAGCAGCGAAGTGGGCAAACCCTTGAAGTTGTGCAAGCTGTTGGGCCTGCGCGTACGAGGCGGCGTTGAACTGTGAGGGCTGGCCAAACCCTGGCGGTAACAAATAGGGGTAGACCCCGCCGCCGCTCGCCGGGTTGAAGGGCGGCCAAGCTATTGTCGGGTTGGGATCTGATGGCTGCTCTGTCGTTGTCGGTGGAATCTCTGAGTCATGGTGCAAGGCAGACGTAGGGTTATTCGAGATGTCATCTGCATTAATTAGATCAGACGAAGCAGGAAGCATACCCTGGGAGTTTTCTGCTTCCTCTTCTTCCTCCTCCTCGTCAACCTCATCGTCGTCATCATCGTCTTCTTCTTCGTCAATCGGCTCTGCTTCTTCTCCTTTGTCAGCGTCCTCTTTTTCCTTTTCTCTCAGCGCCACGAATTCACGGGCGCGAATGCCCAGGAATTTAGCCCTTCTCTCGGCGTCTCTACCGTATATCGCCCTCAAATAGTTGATGAATTGCAGATATGCCTTTGCGACAGTTTCGAAATGAGAGACCCTGAGCTTCACTTTGGCCAACACATTTACCCCTCTCTCGACTTCGGCTTTCGCGTCGGTGACCTTGCTGGGGAAGCCCCGCTGAGACTCGTACTCGGCAAGCGCCAGAGCGGTCTGGCAGGCGTTGCGGATTTGCCGCCCATTCCACCTCTTACTTTTGTGCTTCTTCCAGTACTTAGAAGCGAAGCCGAGTATGGACTTCTCCTTGAAATCGATTTCCAGCCCCTTGCTTTCGATGCGTTGTCGGATAAGTCGCAGGTTTAGTCGGAAGATCCGCTTGGTCATGATACGTGTGAGCGGAGGATAGTATAAACTGATGTGAATGCGCGACGAAAATGCTTCGTCGAAGTCGCCAATTCGGTTGGTGGTCAGAAATAGGATCCCGGCGTAGTATTCGAGCACTCTGAGGAAAACTACGACCCCGTTAGTGTCACAGGGCAGCCCAGGACTCGGTGGAAAGTCAGACCTGCTACTAAGCTGTTTCGCACGAAGTCTTGCGGCGAACGTTCCGCTAAAAAAACATCCGCCTCATCGAGAAGAAGTACGCATCCCCATCTGTTTGCGAGGGAAAAGTTTCTCTCGAGCGATGCTTCTACCTCGATGGCGTTGGTTCCCAGGTCGCCTGAGTGATAGAACAAAGTGTAAGCAGATCCAGGATAAACAACCTGATGCTGGGTTCAAAGTGACTGCTTACCACACGTTATTTGAAAAAGTGGCTTGTTAAAAACCTGCGCGACACCCTCTGCACCAGCCTGAAGTCAATATTGGTGAATCATATCGGAGACCTAAGCATATGGGAACCCACCAGCGGTTGTTGTTTTGCCAACACCGGGCGCTCCGTGGAGGAGGATAATCAGGCCCTTGCCTGTTGATAGAATTGGTGGTTAGCCAAGCTTTGGATTTGATTTCGGATAAGATTGATGTGAAACTTTTTACAGTACCTTTGCCTCGCACAATATCGGTCTCTTCGTTTTCAGTCGTTCTGGACTTTTTGTCTTGAAAATGCTGCGCAATTAGAGACAGTACTATCTCTTTATGTCCACGGGGAAGAACCAGTTGGTCGAACGCTATGTTTCGTCCTTTTCTTGCTGCCGTACTCTGCTGCTGTTCGCCATCATCACTATCGACTTCGAAGTCCATATCCTCGCCAGCATCTTCGATTTTATCGCCCATTTTAGATTCGACTGGACTGAGATAGGTCATGTCAAGTTTTGCTTCCAATCGCACGGCACACGTTAGCTTTCTCTGCGCTCTCGCCTCTTTTTGGTATGGCATTTCTGATTAGCGGGAACGGATTGAAACTTACCCCATTTACGACTGCGAAGGACAAAGCCATAGACACAGTATGACATAATGACCAGATCTTCGTTGGAAAGTCCATTGTCTCGCGATTTGGCATCCTCAAGGTCGCAGGGGTGTATGGCCACAGAAGGCCCCTTACTTTGCTGTTCCGGACCGGGAATGAGGGTGGAAATGTAGTCCTGGTTCCACTTCGTCTCGGCGTACGCGTCTAGGTGTACCTCTTCTCCTGCGCAACAGTCGGCAGAGCATGGCTTCTCGTCCTTCGACTCCCCGATCGGTGTTCCGATTAGCTCCTCGAGAGTTGGCCATTCATACTTATTCTCCTGAGACGAGAAAGCTTCCTCAAAATCAATCACCACTTGGCTGTCCACCTCATCCCTCGTATCCAGCGTAAGCCCGTTGTAGTGCATGGCTTTCACGCCTACCACCTCGACAAACATGCTTCCCCTAGCAATCAATCTTTCGCGGAACGTTTGTTTGGGATTTTCTGCAGCGCTGAGATCTTTGGCAAATCTTAGAGGATAGACTGGAAGGGAAGCGATGTCCTTTTCACCCTCGAACCTGAAGATGTGGATGTTTTTTGTGCGCGGGCCAAGTCTCTTGCCATCAAAATCCACGAACACACAGTGAAGGGTGACGGAAGAATCCTCTGACGTTGCCGAAGCCCCTCGCGCTTGCCACTGTTTCCAAGGCGGAAGGACCTTGTGACCGGAGCTGGTAACACTGAGGATTCGGTATGCTTGCCGTCGGTCTGGGCCAATTACCTCGTCGCCTGGCCGGAAGAAATACCAGATATCGGCGAAGGCAACTCTGCTGCAGCGGTCACTTGATAGGTACCGGATCTTGGCACGGGTTGTCTTGTCGATGAACTCGACAAGGCACTTCAAATGTTGAAACGAAGCGAGTGAAGCAGGTTTTCCGTCACTTTCGCCACCTTCAAATGCACGAGACTCGTCTGCAGCAACTGCTTTCAGCCCTTCGAGTTGATTGGCAAGCTCTTTGAATTTCCGGCGGATCTGCTTTTCGTAGTACACCAAGGCCCTGAACGGTCTGACCATAACAACTGCATTGCCATTGATCGGTTTGCCATGTATTTCCTCCAAGGTTGTAATGATGTGCTTGGAATGGATGCGAATTCGTTCTGGAATAGGTGCCGGCCCGGAAGAAAGCTCCAGTTTCTTTACAACATCAGAAGCCTCTCGTTTTTTGGCCTTGTCGTCTTCCTTTACCTGACGGCTGGCCCACCCAGACCACCAAATAGATTCCAAGTCATCCATGTCGAAGGAGAGAGTAGGCTCTCCGTCCAGGACGTCGATCGTGAAACAATCTTTGTCTCGACTTTTGCGAGCCTCCTTGAAAGGCTCCCAGGCAATAAAATTCAGCTCTGCTCTCGCATCAGAGGACAGAGGAGAAGCTAGAACGAAGCTTGTACTAGCTTGGAAGCTGGTAGGCATATGTAGCGTGTCGGCTGGTGGTAGTAGAACGCCGAGGTTTGGGACCTGGCTGAAGGACTGCTGGGGCTGGATGAGGGACTGCTGGGGCTGCTGATATAAGAATTGCTGGACCTGGCCTGCATTCATGGCCAGATTATTTTGACTTGACGGTGGTGTTTGTTCGTTTTGGGTCATTACCTGTGATTTCGAGGAAAATCCTCTGGCGCTGCCAGCCTTGATAAGACCTGAAGTTTCATCCAGATCACCCCAGTCGGGCTCATCCTGCCTCTGCCTTGCCCGGATACCCTGCTGCATAGCCCTCCTTTCTATGCTAGCGCCGTAGATAGATTCGAGATATCCCATGAATTCCAAATACGCTTTCGCTGCTATCTCGATGTGTGCTAGCTTGAAGTGGACCACAGGGATGTCTGCTTCTGCGGGCCCTGGCCCGACGTTACTGGAGTATGTTGCCTCTGCCTCCGCAAGAGCTATGGCAGTATCGAAGGCATTGTAGATTTGTCTGCCATTCCATCTGCTCTTGTGGTTTCGCTTGTAATAAGAATGCGCAAATTGATGTAATTCGTCTTCGTCAATTCGAAATTGAGCCTTATTCCTTTCAAAATGCTTCCGGATCCGTTGAATATTGATTTTGAAGACCTCCAAAGTCGCCTTGAGGCTCAGGGACGGGTAGTATAAAGCGACGTGGACACGGGACGCGGCAGCTTCATCAAAATCGCCAACTCGGTCTGTAAGGAGAAACAAGACTCCCGAGAATGAATCTAGGATGCGGATAAGGACTGTCGACCAAGTCAGAGTTAGACAATTGCTTGGATGCTATCAATCCATTGGAGACATGCCTGTGACAAGACTATTGTGTTGATCTCCTCGTTGCCGCGCTGCGAGGAAAGCGTCAGCCTCGTCGACGAGAACTATGCAGCCCCATCGAACTCCCAGAGCGAAGTGGGCTTCAAGGCACTTCTCTGCATCTTGCCCCATAGATTTGACGTTCACTAAATATTGTTTCTCCAATCAATAGGAGCTCTGATATCGGTAAATGGGGTAATCGGCATGTTGGAGCACTCACCAAAGGGAATCCGGAAAAGCGGCCTCTGAAAAATATTCGCAATGCTTTCTGCATGTGGAACGACTCAGTCAGCTGGTAGAACTTTTACATTGGAAAGAAACGCACGAAAGTACAAGAAGAGGAACATCGGAGCCAGAATAGAATCTCACCAACAGTGGTGGTTTTTCCAACCCCAGGTGCTCCGTGCAAAAGAAAGATCAAACCTCTTCCTGTGACCACGTTAGATTGAACAACATTCCATGATTGTTTCGTGCTGATTAAACTGGTACCTTGACCGTGGATAGCGTTGAAAGAACCTCTTTCCGCCGAAGAAGTCTTGTGGACAAAATGCTGCCTGACTAGACTTTTTATTATTTCCTTGTGGCCATCAGGTAGCACCAGGAAATCAAGGCTGAGCGAAGAGTCGTCCTTGATGGACATGACATGAGAAAGATCCAACTTAGCTTTACTTTTTTGTCAGTCATATGTATCATAAGGTTCTAGCAGGAGCGAGAGAAAATCTTACCCCATTTCCTACTGCCGAAAATAAATCCGAAGACACGATAACTCATAATCGAGAACTCGTCGTCGCTTATGTATTCGATGGCATCTTTCGGGTTTTGGGAACGAACGGCAAGGGAAGGGATCGGTCGCTGCGATTCGCTAGGGGCGAGCTGCTCACGGATGAAATCGTTGCTCAGCTTCGTGTCCACATACGTATCCTCATGAATCACCGAATTTAGGTCGAATTCGGCCATGTTTTCGTGCTTGTCCACTTTGGCCTCTCGATACACGCTAGGACCAGTGGCATCGAGACGCTCAAGCTTGGGTTTCCACTCGGTACCCTCTTTTGATCTGAAAGCCTCCTCAAAATCGATCACGACCGTGCCGTCAACTTCTATTCCGGAGTCAAGGGTGGGACCGGTATAGTGCATTGGTGCAATTGCGGTAACTTGGACAAAGGATCGGCCCCTTTTAATAAAAGCCTCTCGATCCTTGGCAAATCGGATAGGGAAAATGTCCAAGGATGTGACTTCGCACTGCCCGTCGAATCTCGGAATCAGAAACTTCTCGGTCACAGGACCCAGGTTCTGCCCGTCGAAATCGATATAAACGCAGTCAATGACGAAAGAGTCAGCGTCACCAGGCCTGAGATCACGCCGGTCTGGCCTTTTGACGGTAAAGCTCGGACTTGTAACCCTAATGACGCGGTAGGCTTGCTGTTGGTCTTGTCTAGCGACGTTATCACCTGGCTTGAAGAGATGCCAGATATCGCTAAACGTCACTCGGGGACAGTCCGAGCTTTGTAAGTAAGACAACTTTGCCTCAAGGTGTCTGTCTATGAAGGAGACTAAACACTTCATATCGTCCAGAGATGCTGGCTTCTTGATGTATTCGTCTTGGTCTTCGTCGATCTCGTTTGGACCTTTGACTTCGTCACCGTTACTCTTCTTGAGGTTATTCCCGCTTCCAACGGTCCCATCATCAGCGTCAAATCCGGCCGTGTTGACTTCTTCACTGAATCTCTTTTCGAGCCTTGAAACCCAACGGCGAATCTCGCTCTTGTAGAACACCAGGGCTCTGAAAGGCCTGAAGAAGGTGACCGACTCATCTCTCGGAGAAATATTCGACTCATAGATCTTACTGAGGATCCTCAGTACCGGTTTCGAGTTGATTCTAATTCGCTCAGGCAGAGGTTGCTGTCCAGTGACATTCGACGCACCTCCGTTGATGCTACGGCAGGGGCTTGCATCTGGCCGGGACATTGCAAGTCCGGGTATGTACTTAGGCTCTTCGATCAAGACATCGATAGCAGAGGGTTCTTCCTGCTCAACACAGGCCTGAAAAGCTTCCCAGGTCACATAGTTCAGTTGCGGCTTGACGTCCTTTCTTGCCAATGGCTCGATTGGAAGCTTCTTGATGTTATTAAAGTCATGAGCAAGCCGATTCACTAGCTGCCGATGGCGGAAAAAGGATCCGATGCCCTGCTGTTGGCTGGCTTCCATGTATCTCTTCGTTGACTGGTAATCTCTGTCGAGGTCATCACTCATCGCTTCCCAAGTTGCATCCCATTCCCTCTGAGGTTGCCGGTTATTGTAGCCGTCCAGGCCGCTTTGAGCCTCCTCGAGCTCTCGGAGTCGTTGATGAAGACTTCGAATTTGAGTGGCGAAATCTGCCTGGAGTGTCTGCTGGTCGCCTTCGAATTGCCGTCCCAGCCTCACGTCTGACTCTTCGTGACGGGAACCTGCGGCTAGTTCCTCCATCCTCCGGTCAACACCGTCGCTTTGGGCCATCGATGAGAGATCCAATGTTAGTGTGTTCACAGGGACTCGACTTCGAGTCCAGCCATGACAGCATCAGCAGCAAATAGCCCATGTACGCGAATTCCTATATCTTCCAAATTTCCCACGACCCAGAGAAGATGCGCAAAGGAGAGTCGTCCGCCTGATAGTCGGTGACACGTCAGCAGCTGCACAGTTCAGCTCATGCATGCACTGCTAGCCTGATCATAGGACGGATTGGAAGCCATTCGTGGATGGCTTTCCCACCCTGCACCGATGACAGGCGATAAGAACAGCTAGCACTAACAGGGCGTACAAACATGCATTGGCCATTTCAGGTCTGTCTCTCGCTTGTTTTCGGCGGACATTAGGGAACGTCTTCCCCTAGACAGGGTATTCTGCCCACGCCTCAGGCTTGCTTCGGTCATTTTGGATATTCTTTCTGAGCTTTCTCCCAAAAGATAGAAACCGGTGAGAATGCGGCGGCCATGTCAACCCTTTTACTATCGCTCCACTCCCAGCCTCTGTCCGTCGATTTCATCGACAACCGTCTGCCGGACTTCCATGACGCTTTTAAGAATCCCCAATCGCGGTACGACCGAGCTGCGGGGAAGTATACACCTATGAGCATGCAAGCCCCTCCTTCGGCACCTGGGGCTGGGTCTAACGCAGCCCCGAGCGCGGTGCCTGTGACAGCGCGGATGGCATTCTGGGACAAAATCTTTCGAAAATCCATGAGCAAATTCAAAGACCTCAATCCCGAGGAGCCTAGTAATCTCTTGCATTCCGGAATTAATTATGGCATTCGGAGTGCGACAACGTGGGACCTTGTCTACGCGCAACTCCAGAAAGCACGCGAGGTTTATGACGGGGACAAGAAGGGCTTTTGGGGCCGATACAAGAGAGGCAAGAGATGGATAGTCGATCATTCGGGTCCTATCCTGCGGCAGGGAATCCAGTTTGTGCCCAATGTTGACTACACGTCTCCAGTATTGGCGGCGGTGCAAGTTTTTCTCGACGTGAGTTGGCCCTCAACTTGCAGTCAGAGTAAAATGCGTTTTCTAACTTCAATGGGAGGCCGCGGAAATCACGTCTCGGGTGAGGGAGACAGCAACCTCAAGCTTCAAGTACGAAGAACTCGAACGAAGATTCAACGACATTGAGGTGTTCTTAGCGACTTTCCCGAAAGAGCCCCGAATCAAGGAAGCTTCAATCGAGTTGGTTGCTGCCACCTTCAAGGCAATTGAAGATGTCATTGCATTTTTCCTCAAAAACGACTGTGAGCTGGTCACCTGTTTCTACGTCTTCAAGAAATTGGAACCATTACTGAGACAAGCGTGCACTCGGTAGTTCAGAAGATGTTCTCTGTGGGTTTGCGTGGGAAGGAGTACCAAAAGTCTCTGCTCGCAAGCATTGATCAAATCCAGACTCGCAGCAATCAGTTGATCCATGAGGCTCAAAGCACGCACATAGCCAAGACGAAAGAGGACCTAGAGGCAATCTTGAGTGGTACGCAGCGATAACCTCGGATTCAGAGAGCAATTTAATGGTTTCTAGACAGAAGCTAACATGTGTGATACAGGCTCGGCGAATATTGTCCTCATGCACAAGAAAACCGGGGAGAAAGTGGACGATATGACCAAAACATTAGACTCCATACTGAAATACGAGGTTGTCATATCAGAGAAAATTAACCAGCGCGAGGCTCGCGACGCCGATATGAGAAATGGAATCATGAGCCTATTGAACGACTTGGTGGGCAATATGGACAGAAAGCAGGAGCAAAGACAAAAGCACGACGAGATGGAACGGGTACAAATGCACAAGAAGTTGGACGGTGAGGCCATATTGAGTAGAAGGGTTTTTTATGTGGACGTTTGCTGACGGTTCAATGCCAGACTACTTCGCTGACGTGAAAGACCAGCTGGATGAACTCAAAAGGACGACAACACCAGACCCAGAGCCGCAACAGCCTTTGCCACAGCCCTTCCCGTCCGCCTGGGCCCAGCAGGCGCCCCTTCTGATACCACCACAGCTTCAGAGTGCGCCGCCAAGCATACCATTTCCTCCCTTTCTGCCGCCAGAGCTGTTAGCATTGTTCTTTCCAGGGTCCCAGTTCAAACAATTCGCTCCTACCGCAGCCCAAGCCCAGACTCAACGAGCATCTCGCTCCATCGACAGCAAAGAACTGCTCAAGCTGCTCAAAGTCCCTGCAGGCTTCGACGAGACCGATCTTTCCGTTGTCCTCGAAGGCTGCGCGTGTATTCCCGTCACTGAGCGGCGCAAGGCCGATGTGGCCGTCACCACTCCACAGTTCCGCAACTGGCTCGTGGCCCCGACATCGCGCGAGCTGCTCGTGCACGGTGACCTGCGCGGCCGGCGGCCCCAATACATATCAGCGCTCTCACGGCTCTGCGCCAACCTGGTCCGGGCACTAAGGACCAAGGGGGAGCGGTTTGCTGCGCTCATCTTCTTCTGCGGCAACCACGTCGAGGATGACGATCTGCACAGGGGCGGAAAGGCCGTGATGCGCAGCTTCATAGCGCAGCTATTGCGGTGGGGCTCTTTTGACCTTGCTCTGCGGCAGGGGGATGGGCTCGATTTGGACATCGAGCGCCTCCGGAAGGGGAATGTGGCCCAGCTTTGCGCATTGTTTGCCTGGATTGTCCGGCGGCTGCCGGAGGGTGTGACGTTGGTCTGCATTGTTGAGGGGATTTCTCACTACGAGACGGACGAGTTCGAAGTCGGCATGCTGAAGGTGCTGACATGCTTGTTGGATCTGGCGAGGGATGACAAAGTGGCTGCTACGGTCAAGGTGCTAGCTACTAGTCCGACCTCGACGGATTTGGTACAAGACCAGTTTCAATGGGAGGATGATTCTTGTTTTCTCTCGCTGGCTGAGATACACCAAACGGGTCAAGGCGGAGACATAGCTCTCTTTGAAGGACAGTCGGATTACGACTCTGAAGATTCTGAAGATTCTCTGTCCTTAGATGAGGAGACGGATTCTGAGGACTCGGAGGCCTCGGAGGAAGATTGATATCAAGCAACAGCAACCGCCCACTCTGTCAAAGTATAACCACGAGAGTTTGTCAAACCTGGCCTGACATCGTGGTTGTTTGAGTCTTGACAGTTGGGAGAAGTATGTAACGAATCAATACTTATTCAAGGGCGATGCCTATCTCATTGGACTGCCAGCCCTTCCATCCCATGCAGTGTAGCTGTATGTTTGTATGCGCCTATCTCCTATCCAGGTATGCCATCCCAAACTCTACGCTCTTCCAAACTCAGTTCTGCGAGATGTTTGTAATGCTCGACTCGCTGTCCTCGCCGCCAGACCCCAGGAGGCGATTTGTCTTGTACATTATCGTGGTCAGGTCATAAAAATCCATAACCGACTTGCACTCAACTCGCTGATTCTGACCATGTGCATTTCAATTCCTTAAAACTCCAGCACGCGCTCGCTCGGTTCCTTCAACGTATAGGCATCTATAAAAACATGTTCCTGCATTCTTGGTATCTCATCCAGCGCCACCGCTTTAAAACTCTGGTGATTGATCCACATCCAGAAAAGTTTCGCTTCCTACTTTCTCTTCATGAACAGGCTTGGAGCCTCACGCTTCTTCTTCGCCGGCATGAGTCGGGGAGAGCTTGCCGGCGACAGTTTCAGTGGACTGTGTGAAGCTTGTGGGGGATTACCACCAGAAGGCTTGAGCATCTTCCGTGGTGGGTTGATGGTGCCATTGGGGGTTGGCTTGGACATCTTCGGTGGTGGAGAGATATCGGCGTCGTCGTCTTCCTCTATCTGTTGTTGCCATGAGAATCCTGAGCTCGTGGACGAGAAGCTGCCGGAGTCTCTCGGCCGTTTTTACATCGGCTTCATGTCGTCGGAGAAAAGGTCGTCATCATCATCTCGCTGGCATTTCTTCAAGGGCTTCTGAGGGGCAAAGACTTCATCATCTGAGTCGGACTCTAGGAAGTCGAGGGTCAAGCTGGCAGTCTTATCTTTGCTCGACTGTGCTGGAGCTGCTCGGTTGTGTCTGGATGTCGGGGCGCGAGGAGGCAGCGGCTTTCCAGATTCCATGACTCGTAGTCGAGCTTCTCGGTCTGCCATCAAGTCGTATGGCTCGACTCCACTGGCTTATGCACGTTAGACCTTTGATTTGTGCGGTAGGTCCCAAGGAGCGATCGATGCTGGTTTTGTGGTGCGTATAGTTCCATTCAAGCCTGGTTTTACGCCGGGGTAAGTCAGTGTTGCTGTTATGGCAACCTTCATCTTCACAACCGGTGCGCCAGGATAATGGCGCCGGGGCCTTGAGAATATCGTTATATAGATCCAGCTTTATATCTCGCCCTTGATACCGAATTCATCCTTAAAGACCGACTTATTCTCGTAGGGTTAAGGAGGTAATATACTGTAGTGCACTTCTAGGGAACCCCCTAAGAGCCTCGTTTTAGGTCCTCGTTAAAACTTAACGGTCTGGAGGAGGGACGACTCGTAGGCCACCGCCCCGATATAGTCAGCAAGGTGAGCTGGCCCAGCCGGCCCTGAGCCGAGGTTGAGCCGGACGCGAGCCAGCCTAAGTAAAAGCGGCGCAAGGTCACGTGGGATAAAAGGGGGACGGGCGTCGAGATTCCGGTCAAGAAACTTCTTAGTCTTTGTTGCTCGGAGGATAATCCCAGCCGAATAGTATGCACGAGCGCTCTTCTCCAGGCAGTCAACCCAAGGCAGCCGTGGATTCGCATGCACAACAATGACCAGGACGAGTCTCGAAGAAGCAAAGGCAGCTCCGGAAATGCCATGGTCACAAGTGATGCCTTTGTCTGCCCACACAGACGGTCTTGGACTGCCTTTCATGGGCAGATTGATCACGGCCTATGATGCAGTAGAGGCTGAAAGATGTTGAAACACGCTTCACTCGTTGGGAATAGCAGCTCCACGGCGGCTCACCTTGGCGGCTCACTGCTCGGGTCTAAACTGCTTTGGGAAGGTTGTTGTTCCACTGCCATTTCGGGGTCCCTTTGTTTATATGCGACCGGCTTCCCGACCACCTTGGACCACGACATTTCTGGTTTCTTCATCTTGTATCCTTATCAACGACTTGCTGTTTGCTGCATTGGTATTTTGCATCATCATCATATACGGCAATCATGGCAGATGCCGATACACAACCCCCGCGTCGTTCCAAGAGACCGGCTGCCGCCATATCTCCGGTCAAACCCCAAGACACAACAACACCGTCAAGACAGAGACTCAAGAAGAAAGCTCGTTTCTCAGAGCCCGTTCTATCTCATGATACGACCGGCCTCACACCAGCTGTTGGAAAAGCCTCGTTGAAAACGCCCAAGCGAAGAGTCTCGACTCCGGCAATAACCAGATTTCGAGACCGTGATGAAGTCCAGTTCACCCCGTTCCGCGAAGAACTTTCCGCTCGAACAAAACGACAGATTCGACGAATCGGTCTGAGCGACGAGCAGAATCAATTCTACGCCGAGAAGAGATCCGAAGCACAGCTGAAACGCCTAGTCGATCAGAAGAATAAGGAGCTACAGACTCTCAAAGATGAACTGGAGGCATCTAGGCTACGTGAGGCGCACTCGGTGCAACCTGAGGTCCCTAGTAGTCAGCTTCGAATCAACCAACTTGAGGCTGAGGTTGCGGAGTTGACGCAGAGATCCAACCATGAGGCGTCACTTTTCCACAGCAGCTCCTCGGACTTTGGCGACGATTGTGGCTTTCAGATTTATGAAGACGATGCAGTCAATAACGAAAACAATGTTCCTGGCTCGGAGGACGATGCAACAGTTGACTTGGAATTGGAGAGCGCACGTCAAGCAAAAGAGGCTATGTTCCGGTCGAGCCAAAGCTTTTCAAACAATGTGGTCCAGTTTGAAGACTCGCCTGTCCGCTCATCGGGCCCAACCCGGAATATCCCACCCGCACCTCAGCCACCTACTCACGATATGTCAAAAGAGCTGAATGCAGCCATCAACCGTGCCGAAGAGGCCGAGGTTGCTCTCCAAGTCATGGCCACCGAAATCAAATCCTTGGGGTTCCCTACGACCAGCGACAATGCTGCAGAATGTATCTCCGCTATCAAAACTCACTACCACAACATGCGGTTTGAGTTCGAACATACTCTCCCTGGGGAAACATCCATATCCTTCAACAATCCCCGCCTGATGCCTGAGATGCTCAACAAGCTAAAACTCGTCTCGGCACAACTTCGCGACCGCGAAGCCGAGCTGAGATCCATGCATGAACAACAACGTTCGCTAAAGGGCAACTTCGACCATGCTCTAATCGCCACAGAGAAGGCAACCGCCAGAATCAAAGAACTCGAGGATGCCATGGACAAGAACGCCGAAGAAATGCTCGAGCAGCGCATGCGATGCCAAGCCACGGAGCGCGAGGCTAGAGAACACGAGCAGAACAACAAGTCCCTTATTGCGGCAATGGAGAAGTACAGAAAGGAAGTCAAGCATCTGGAGCAGCTGGTCGAGTTGATCGAGGGGGAACAAGCGTCTCGACTGCATGATGTGCGGACCGCTACGACGGCAGAATTTACTCAACAAGTCTCCGACATGGATGCGAGGATTGCTGCAGAAACCCGTGGGCGTAGAGCGGCTGAAGAATCCGCAGTTGAGCGCCTTCGAAAAATTAATGAACTGGAATCCGCCCTCTCCGCGGCGAGGCAACAATCTGAAGATGTGGAGGAAAAGCTACAATGTCTCGAAATCCAGTTTGCCGCAGCGGGACGGGCACACGAAGAAGAAGTTGATGGGCTGACCTCACGAGTCTCTAGCCTGACTAGTGAGCTCACAGCAGTCAACGTGCGAATCGACAGATTGAGCAAAGATCGCCGTCGTCTGAAACGTCTCTACAGACAACAAGTCGAACATAGCGAGGAGTTCGCGGAGCAGCAGCACAAGAACGTCTTCCTCATGGCGAAGCAGAGCGCAGAGGACAAGAAGATGTTCATGCGTGCCACTAAGGTTCGCTTTGCGAACTGGGAACTCGAGAGCGAACAAGATGATCTTCCTTCCGACCCTGTTGGGCCAATGACTCCTAGCTCCATGGTCCGATTCAGCGAGTTCTCGGAGATGGAGGATGAAGATCGTAGCACCTACGAGAACTCGAACGACAGTGATGACCACGTCGAAGGGCACGTTGAGATCTCAAGGGGGAAGCGCCATCGAAGACGTTCGTCGATCAGTTTGCCTGCCAGTTCGCCATTTTTGGGGAAAGGGATACTCAAGAAGAAGCCTCGAAGACGGTATGATAGTGGAATCGGGATGGACAGCTTGAGCGAGGCTGAGGATGAGCGCGAAGGTGTTATGACGCCGGAGTTGAGCTCCGAGGCGGACATGGATGTCGGGGTCGAGAATGGAGTGCTTGTTTGAAGCGTGCCAGGGACGTGATCAATTTTGATGGCTGCCACGGACGCCCGCAGCGTTCTTTGGTTGCTTCCGCATTTTGGCGGCATGGCAAGCGTGTTGGGATACACTACAGATGGTCACTGTTGGCTTTTTCTTTTGTCACACTTTAGATATGGCATGAGGCGATGCTCTACTATGGACAGAGCCAGTATTTGCAAAGCTGGTCGAACATACTCCGTACCTAGGTTGTCACTTTCCAAGAACCTTTCCTTTGCTAGAAGTGGTGGCAGAATCGGACGGTGTCAACACAGTTCAATACATCTTATGATGAATCTGACGTTGTTAACAAAATGTTGGCAATACTCAGAGATGGCGGGTGGACGGCGATGAATTTCGAAGTACTGCGAAAACAGAACTGGCAGACAGACGTTTGCAACAGAGACGGCGGTTCCGTATTGCAATAGTGACTTTGGCAAGAGAACCGGCGCATGATAAGTGACGTGAACAAAACGAGTAGCATCTGTGGACAGGGCGCATGTAATCAGTCACATGCCAGTTCGCCTCGATAAGAGTTGGATGCATTGTAACAGGATATGCCAAAACCAAAGCAGATATCATCCCGGTATCCTGCTCGACTGTACTCCAGATACCCTGTCGATTCTGGCGGATGCTCCTAAACGCCTCGGGATGCCTCGTGCTATCTCCTCTCGCTTCACTGTCTCCATTGTGGCGCTCAATCGTTCCTTCTCCTTGTATAAGGGTATCTGTACTGCGCGGCTTCGCAATCGAGCTTTTATGTGTTTTTATTTTTTCATGTTCGATGCGCGGTTCAACAGGTCACTCCTCTCGTACGGACTTCATCGCCTTCGCTCGAACCAACTGCTGCTCCCCATAACGGCGATGCTCTGGTCCATTACCCACTCTCCGACACCTAGGTAGCGATCTACCCAGGTTTGTACCTCTTTGCTTTCTCCGAGGGAGGAGGCTTTGATACTGGTTGGTCTGTCGTGTTAGAGAATTAGTCCAAGATGAGGACGAGGGAGATGGGCGCCAGCAGGCAAATGAGCTCTGACGATGGGTGTGTCCCGAGCGGACTAAAAGTAGCTTGAGGGAAGGGCAACGTACGTGAGACCAGTACTTCTCTTGACGCCCGCAAGGAACGCAGAGATGAGGACAGCGTCGAAAGCGTAGTGAGTCAGGCGACCTAACTGCGAAATATACTCAGTCTCTTCGCCGTCAGAGCTCTTGTATCGACTTACCACCATGGTGAAGACGTGGGTATGAATCTATGCTCGTTCCAGGCACGACAGGTATTCGAGATCGGCAACAAACGACCATAGAGTGTGGCCTGTTGTTCACATGTGATGTTTGGCGCGGATACGGGGCGATGTCGGATAATGGTTATTGCGTTTCCGCGTCGCCTATCTTATCAGCCTGATTGAGGGGCACGGCCGGGCAGCTTGCATGAAAGCTTGAAGTGGGTTTCGGACCCTCCTTCAGCTCTAACGAAATCTCAATGGGCCGTCCCCATCCATTCTATTTGGGCACAACGAGGCCGCAACAACCCTCATTCGCTGTTGCAGATGCTGAGGCTCGCCTAGTAGAGACAGTTGTAGTCCGATAAGCGTGACGTGAGAGCTCCATTCTTTATCCAGCAGCTTTCGTAACTCAACCGTCTCTGGAGATGCAGCCATAAATTTTTTGGCTAAGCGGTGATACATTGACCCGCCTGTTGAATCCCGCATCTCAACTGAACACTTTGCTTTTGCTACAGGATATCTTTCTTCCAGTTGTGACAACTACGTTTCTTGCCTCCTATCATCCGTCTCTCCTTCACTTTCAACTTGTGAAACAAGCATTGTGACTGACGGACATCCTCCTAACCTATTAGCCCCTTCGGCGGCCGGCCACCGCTTCTTGATTGAAATCCTACAGCACCTGCACTCCGCAGCCCGACTTCTTCTGCCCAAAAGCCCCCCAACCAACTCATACCCATACTCAAGAGGTAGAACACTCGTAACAGTCGGACAAGATGGGTGACGCTCTCGACCATCTCGCCAACCGCACCAAGCTGGAATGGCAGTGCAACCTCAACATCGACTACCAGCCCAAGAAGAACCATCGCCGGACCAGCATCATTTGCACGATCGGTAAGGCCTTCAGAACCAGAAAGAAATGAGTCGGTTAGAAAAGGCAGAAACACTAACCTGCTCGTACTTGACAGGTCCCAAGACCAATTCTCCCGAGAAGATTACCATGCTGAGGAAGGGTACGTGTCGCGGAGCCCATTGCGCAGGAAAAGAGACAAAAACTTATTGAGTCGCAGCCGGTTGCAATGTTGTCCGCATGAACTTCTCTCACGGCTCCTACGAGGTATGGATCATGCTGTGAAGCGCAGGAGCAAGGTAGCTAACAATGTACGCAGTATCACCAATCTGTCATCGACAACGCAAGGCAGTCTGCGAAAGAGTACGAAGGGCGTCCTGTCGCAATTGCCCTTGACACCGTATGTGATCGAATCTAAACAAGAGATCAATAACTGATTTCGGAAAAAGAAAGGACCAGAAATCCGAACGGGCAACACTCCTGGAGACGCAGACATTCCGATCAAAGCTGGTCTTGAATTGAACATCACCACCGACGACAAGTACCAGACCGCCAGTGATGATAAGAATCTGTAAGTCTGCAGTCCACCATGGGAGGGCTTTGTCTGACCTCTATCAGCTATGTAGACTACAAGAACATCACCAAAGTCATTGGCGTGGGCAAGCTGATCTATATTGACGACGGCATTCAATCCTTCGAAGTCCTCAAGATCGTCGATGACAAGACCCTTCGAGTCAGAGCCCTCAACAACGGTCAGATCTCTTCCAGGAAGGGTGTCAATCTGCCAGGAACCGACGTCGACCTCCCTGCATTGTCCAAGAAGGATGTCGCGGACTTGGAGTTTGGTGTCAAGAACAATGTCGACATGGTCTTTGCCTCGTTCATCCGACGAGGAGACGACATCAAGCATATTCGCAAAGTCCTTGGCGACAAGGGCAAGGAGATCCAGATCATTGCCAAGATCGAGAACCAACAAGGCATGAACAATTTCGATGAGATCCTCAAGGAGACTGACGGCGTCATGGTTGCCCGTGGTGACTTGGGTATCGAAATTCCTGCCGCAAAGGTGTTCATTGCCCAAAAGATGATGATCGCCAAATGTAACGCTGCCGGGAAGCCTGTCATTTGCGCCACTCAGATGCTGGAGTCCATGACCAACAACCCTCGACCTACTCGAGCTGAAGTCTCGGATGTTGCCAACGCAGTCCTCGATGGAGCAGACTGTGTGATGCTGTCTGGTGAGACTGCCAAAGGCAGCTACCCCAAGGAGGCTGTCAACATGATGCACGAAACCTGCTTGTTGGCAGAGGTTGCTATTCCGTATGCCAGTGTGTTTGACGAGTTGAGAACCAACGCTCCTCGTCCTATCGATACGGTGGAGTCAATTGCCATCTCTGCTGTCGGCGCAAGCATGGAATTGAACGCCGGGGCCATTTTGGTCCTGACTACTAGGTGAGCCCTCTAGTGCGGCGATGACAGGTACATAAGCTGACACTTCCGATCAGTGGACAATCGGCTCGACTTGTTTCCAAGTATCGTCCAGTCTGCCCGATCATCATGGTGACACGAAACGCCACTGCTTCACGCAACGCTCACCTGTCTCGTGGAGTCTATCCCTTCCTCTTCCCTGAACCTAAGCCCGACTTCAGCGGTGTTGACTGGCAACAGGACGTGGACAAGCGTCTGAAGTGGGGTATTGCTCAAGCCATCCAGTTGGGGGTCTTGAGCAAAGGAGACAGTGTTGTTTGCGTGCAAGGATGGAGAGGTGGACAGGGTCATACCAACACCATTCGAATTGTGCCGGCCGAGGAAGATCTGGGTCTTAAGGATTGACTCTCTATGGATGACTTCTTCTCGGAGTCATCCTCCAAAGTGATGCCAATCATGTCATCGTTTACTCCACCGCAGTCCCCCACTAGGGGCATGAAGCAAGGGCGCTTCCTGAGAAAATGAAGGAAACATAAGCCCCCAGCAGGCAGAGAGGGTACACAAGGTGCACCGAGTTTGTCAGTTTCTTATGTGGAAAAAGGCCGAGCAAATATTGCGGGTCGCATGAAGAGATCCAAGGAAGGGTACTCCGTATCATGGCTGTGGTTGTCCTCTTACTGTGCTTAACGACATGAAATATGAACACTTCGGGTGATAATGGGCCATTAGCTGCCAGTGCCTTTTGACACACTTTTACCAACCGAGCCAGCCCTGAGCGACGGCGCCCGAAGCGACCGCGAACCAAGGGAGCTGACGCGAAAAAGCTTGATCACATTTAACTATCAGGACTGACATGTGCCCGTTTCGGCGCAGAGTGGTATGGAGTCCTGGGTGACCAAGGCCTGGAAGGATCAGCTGGTTAATATCACCCCCGTGGCGTTATAGCTGCAGCGTGCCCAATGAACGAATTGCGTGTTTCACGGATCCAAGCAGTTGCTATTCCTGGCCCCAACGCCCATATCCAAGTTCAGTTTCAGATTCAGCTATGAATTGATCTAGCATCCACACAGAACTGTCCTTCATCGGATACCGTCCGCTTTTCCCACCCTTGGAACTTTCTGTCCGGGTCTGTCTTCTCTTGAGCCTCAGGCGCGTTTGCGCTCCCGTCGTGAAGACCGCGTAACCTCCCCTCCCCTTTACCCCGAGATTGGATCTCCATCTCCACGCCGACAATTATAGGGGACCTCCGTCACCAGATCTCGCATCTGAGTGCGCCGTCTCTCGCCCACTCTTCCGACACAGTTGGTGTGACAGCGACTGTCAATCATGGCAACTGAGAATGCTCCTCCCGCGCCGATCCTCAAATCGAAGATGCCTGGCTTCACAGATTCATTCTGGTCCCCAGACTATGCTGGAGGACTTGGAGTGCTCTTTCAGAAGCTACAACAGGGTGTTGTGGAAAATCAGCAGGTGCTTACCATCGCCAGCATGAGGGCAGACTCAGAGGAGATGTACAGTGACCGACTGGGGGACATTGCGCCGACCATTGATCGGATGGCTGGCGGCTTTTCGAGAGACGATGGCGCCAGCACAAGAAAAGTACTCTGCACAATTCACACCGACGGGATCTTACTGACACGCGGTTTCGCAGGCTTACGAAGGCGTCCGAGGCGAGATGGTCGAAGCCTCCAAAAACCACAGAAAAATCGCCGACAACATTCGCGAACTCGTGGTCAATCCTTTCTCAAGATGGTGCGACGCCCATGCGGCAAGAATACAGAACTCGCAGGACGACCTACAAGCGAAGATCAAGGCACACGATAGGCAGGCGGAAGCAGTCAAGAAGCTGAGGAGCCACTATTTCAACAAATGCAGATTGGTAGAAGACCTGGAAGAGGAGAACAAGATGGCCTTCGCAGGAGCGCCGAAGGAAAGCCCTAAGCCACAAAGTCCTCCGCCGCCGAAGATCGTTCTTCCCGAGGAGGAGGTCGTAGAGCTACCGGTCGACATTGGCGACCAGACATATCAGCCTGAGCAGCTAAAAGCCCTCATCACGGACATGCTCGAGAAGATCCCCTTGGGTGAGCACCGAGTACCTATATTGGGTCTCTATCAGAACGTCTCCGCCGGTACGGATATCACAGACTACATCCTGAAAGACATGAAGGCGTCAAGCGTAGGATATGCCGAGAAGATCGGTCAAGATCTAATCGACCGTGGATTCTTGAGGCTCATAGGCAACATGGGCAACACATTTGCCAACAGTTCGAGGATGAAATATCAATGGAAGCCACGAGCCTTTCAGGTGTCGGGCGTACCTGACAAGAGGAAACCGTTGAGCAGGTCCATTACGGGAGGGTCGGCGGATGGAATCTTGGAGTCACCGACTGTGGGAAACATCACGGAAACCCTTTCGAGCTGGAATCCATTGAACAACCCGTTCCCGAACGAGACACCAGCCGACCGACTGAAACGAGAAGCTCGGGAAGCGGATGAAAAGTATAAAGCCGGCGTTCAGAGACTTGACCTGCTCAGATGCAACCTGGAGGAATCCATGATGGACCACCTCAGATTCCTTGAACGGTGTGAAACAGACCGATTGAGAGCGATCAAGTCTGTGATTCTGGACTTTTCGGGCGCCATCAGCAACAGCATCCCCTCTTTCCAGAGCCAGGTCGATCATATGATGTTGTACCAAGAGACCATCCAACCACTTGGCGATCTGCGATATTTACTGGAAAACTATCGGACTGGTGCATTTGTGCCTAAGGTCACGCCGTATGAGAACTACTACGGCAGTGTTGACGACCAGGTTTTCGGCGTCGACCTGGAAGCGAGAGCGAGGGCGGATCGCAAGAGAGTGCCCGTGATCGTCACCTCAATACTGACATTCCTCGATAATCACTATCCGGATTTGGACGGCGACGAGGCAAGACGGAATATATGGCTGGTGGATGTCCCTCTAGCAGCTACGCACCATCTGAGGAACCAGGTCAACAACGGTAACGCAGCACCGAGAGAGGTCCTCGAAAAGTATGAGATGCCCATCGTGGCAAGCGTGTTGAAGCTATATCTGCTCGAGCTGCCTGGTATGTTGATCGCTTCGACGTGATGTATTCCTGTTAACACCAGCAGACTCCCTCGTCTCTTCACAGGTTTACGAGATCATCAAGACCATCTACTCAACAACCCAAGACGCAGCTCCCAACCCAATCTCAACCGAGTCAGTAGATGCCACTCCCCGAATAAAGGTACTACAATCCACCCTGGGTCAACTTCGTTTGAACAACATTGCCACTCTCGACGCCATAACCACCCACTTTACTCGTCTTATCGACCTTACGTCCGCGGACGAAGCGTACATTTCTGCCCTGGCGAATACTCTTGCACCATGTATCCTCCGACCACGAACGGAAAGCTCCCTGACCCTAGAAGAACGTTTTGCGTACCGTCTAATCCGCGACCTTTTCGACCACAAGGAGGCCATCTTCGGCGAATTGAAGCGCCAGTCGTCGACGCTATCCGGGTCAAATAGTTTGTCTAACCGACAACGCGCTGTCTCTACCGCGGACGAGAGCTCTCGAAGGGCGAATATGGAGGCCCGCGCACGGGCAATCACCGAACAGAGAGAACAGAGACAACGGGATAAATCTCCCGGCCCGGCGAACCGGCACAGGAGGGACAAGAGCACCGATGGGTCTGTGGGACGGTTCCCTGTCGTTGCGAGTCCCAGGCTGGATGGTGGTCATGGCCGCAACGTGAGTAGCGTCGGATTACCCAACGCCACGAAGCGGTCGAGTCTCGAGGTTCCAGGAAGCAACGAATCCAGTCCCGTCCAACCAAGAAATCAGGGTGCCGTCGACAGAAATGCGGCGGCCAGGGAAGCCAATGCCTCGGCATCCACGAATGTAACCACCAACGGTCACCACCATCAAATCTCTTCGCCTGATTCAGTCTCAAGTCCCGGGATGGGCCTCCCTGGTACATTCAGCGGCGGTGGCCCGGGACCACATATCCCACCACCACTAGATGACGATGACCATTCTCAGGAGTCAGACAATTCGCCCACAAGCGCTGCTGCGTCCGCGGCGTCGAATGCCGGATCGAGACCTGGCAGTTTCAAGAGAACGGCCGCAACCAGCGAACGTAAACCGGTTGGCATGTCGAGAGCGAGTGCCGTTAGTGGGAGTTTGAGCCGGAGACTCGCGAATTTGAATGACGGGCCTGGGAGTCATCCTTCGACTGAAGGGAATCACGGTGTGCAATTGAGCGACAAGGCTATGGATGATTTCTCATGAGAAACGGACAGGATGCGAGAAAAGAAAATTGTGTGTGGGCATGAATGAAAACCCTTCTCCTCCACAGAGTCGATGTATCTTGAGGAAACGATGGAGCGAGCCTCCTTTTGGCGCTCACGGTGCCCCACGAACGAGTACAAGTGTTTGGCGAGGGGAGGACTTTCGGCGTCCTTTCGACGGGAGTATACTTGGTAGGGGTCACCAGGATTCTCGAAGCCGAGCCCTGGGCCGGCGCCCTGGACAGATGAAATGGACGATGCTGAAACCATGGGCCCTCTCGCACTGTAGATTCTTTGTCCTCGTATACCCACTGGGTGTACGGAGTCCATGGCGAATATTATTACCCCGTACCCGTACCCGCTCCGAAAGTTCGACATGGCCTGTCCGCGCACAATTCGTTCCGCTCTTGCGCCCACGGGGTCTTTCTGCATCCATTCTCTTCCTGCTGTTCGAGTCCTCCCCCTTGATCCGGTCCCAGACATTCAGAAACGCGAAAGCCACACAGCACTGCACGGCACGGCACATCCTGGCACGTCTATGTGATTCCCAAGCCTACAGATTCCAAGGTGCGCGCAACGGCTAGATCACCACCGCTGAATATACGCGTGCTCTCATCTCCCCGGCGTTCGGGGCTCTCTTAGTCGTCCAATATGAGCAGACTCTCATCTCGCAGCCCTCCGGACTCTCTCAAATCGCCCAAACATTGCGTACGGCATGGCGTCATAACTGGCGTGCTCCCAATTTCCCAGATGGATGATAACAAATGAATGATGATAAATGGTAGACTTAGCGCTCTCTCGATGCCTTCAGCTTCACTTTCCCTTTCACCCGCTCGGTGAGCCTCCTGTTTGCTCGTCCTCCCTCCGCCTGCCTCCGCCGCGGAAGGTGTCGTCGATCAATTCGTCGAGATCGATCCGTTCGTAGAACGAGATATGCCCGTACGGGACCCAGTACTGGGCCAGCTTGTTCGGGCTCATCAGGATGAGTTGCGAGGGGATGAATTCGTCTGTGTGGTGCCCATGTCAGCCCAATCAGTCTGTCAGCGGGCCCCTACTCTGGCTCTGATATACAGGTTCACGGGGGTGTTCGCCTTGTTCTCTTCTGTTCTGTTCTGTTCTTCTGTGATCTACTCTGCTCTGCTCGCCAAGGGTCAAACGCTGGACTTACCATTCTGGAATCCCCGCGCGGCCACATGTCCTCGACTCCTGACGACTCTGGCGCCTCTGAAGGGATATTCCTCCGCGATGCGGATCAGGCCGCCTGGCCCGATGTCGTCGGCCACAAAAGTATACTCGCCCCGCGGGATGTTGGGATCGCCCGTCAACTTGACGGCCTCGATCGCGCCGTGGTAGATCCCCTCGGCGACCTGCGCGGCGAGCACCTCGCGCTGATACTCGGATTGGGAGGAGCCGGACCGCTGCTCAAGCAGCGCTTCCTCGAGTTCGTCCTCGTCGCCCACGGGGGGCAGGCCGATCAGACTCCGCAGAAACACGTCCGTGGGTCGTCGCGCGGGCAATTCGGGCGCCTTCTCGCTCTGCATGACGAGCAGGAATTCGCAGCCATGGCCGGCGTAGTCGCCCACGTAGATGCCCTGGTACGGTTTCTCGCGCGTGGGCGTGTACAGGCTCGGATCGATGGTGCTCCAGGTGCTCACCTCCTCGCCGATGCGGATGCCAAAGTGCGCCATGCCCGTGGAAAATTGGCTCCAATGGCGCAGGCGGAAGGCCGTCTGGGAGATCTCGTCGTATTTCTGCGGTTTGTGCCCCCTGCTGCGGAAGCGGTCGGAGCTCTCGGCGCGCACGCGCGGCATGTTCGGGATGGTGGGCGGCGGCCACAGCGACATGGCCGGGTTCTCAAGCTGGGCGGGGATGTTGCGGGCGAGGAAGAACGAGGCCGACGTGTTGTGGCCGGGACGGCCGACGGACATCTTGATCTCGGCCTCCCACCAGCCTTGGCGGGTGTTGAAGGGGACGATGTCGTGCGGGAGCTTCATGATCGGGTCGTCCAGCCACAGGTGCACGCGCGGTCGGAAGCTGTGGATCACGACCGAGGCTTCGTATGGCCAGAAGATGGCCACGGTGGGCGTCCGTTCGGCGAGGAGGCGGTAGCCTTCGATGCAGCCGCGGCGGGGATCGTAGTGCGCGATCATCACGCGGCCGATGTGCGGTTCGTCGGAGATCCATATCCGGGAGCGCGGCACGAACCAGTAGGGGTGGTGCGTGATGTACAGGTCGCGGTACGACGAGGATGGGTACGGATCGGGGGGGAAGTCCTCGGGTGGGATGTTCGGACGGAGGAGGTTCGCCCATAGCAGGTCGTTGGAGGCGAGGCCCCGAAGCTGGCGGCATGTGCGGGCGAGGGAGACGAGCGATTGGGGCGGCAGGTAGCATAGGATCTGGTGAAGGATCTCAGAGGGGAGTTGAAGGAGCAATGCGTCTTGCTGGTCGACGGCGAAGTTGACGGAGACGGCGGCGGCGTCACTTCCGTCCGGCGCGAACATCTTCCTTCTCTCGTCTTCCTCCATCATGTCGATGGTGCGTCTTCCGAAGAGGCCCATTGTTGCAGAGATATGGGGCCTCGGCGTGGATGGTTTCAGCTCAGCGATGCGTCATCGACGTCGCCGCGATAATGGAGCTGCTAATTATTTAAGACCGTACCAGGTCAGGACGAGTCGATCTCGATGGTAGTCAATGCGGTCATATTCGCTGGACGACAGACAGATGGCAAGGAAGTGCAGTCAGAAGGCTGAGAAAGGCTATGCGACATGTATGTATTGCCCCGCCATCAAGCAAACTTGATATTATTGCTTCCTTCTGTTCTGCCATTCGGCTGACGAGCACGCGATCCTCCCGCACAGAAGCAGGCGATCTCGATTGGAAGAGGCAGCCGACGACAGAATGCATACTTATACAGAAGTGGAAGGTGAGGTCCCGTAAGCGCAAGCAGCAATCGCCCAGCCCATTCATGGATTTCGCCGGCCTCGGAAGCCCCGCCATCGTATAAATGACAAGCTTCTCCGAGCTATACTATGACCGCTATAGAAGGTGGTAAGAGCCAGGCAGTGGGAGATCGTGAAGGATCCATAGCCTCCTGCCTCTCTGGGAGCCCCGTTCCTGCAGGTGCCACGTTGCCGCAATCCTTCCCACGTTGCTAACCTGCTCAGGCAGATAGCGTAGGACGAGGACGTCCTGATATGCACCCACCGTGTGCCACCGCCCTTCCACTGTGACCGATCTTCTCTCAATGATGGCTGCACGGTAATCGCCTGGTCGTCCGATAGATTGTCACGGTGGCTGATCGGGCACGCCGTGGCCACTATATCTCTCCGCGTGCACCAGCTTATATTTGGGCACGCATCTGCTCTCCTCGCTTTCCTGATGCGAGGCCAATGACCGATTACGTTCTCGTCACCGGGGTATAACACCCCGAAAGTGGATTAATCACGTTCCCCAGCCAGCAGATTCGATCATGCCCGGCTCAACAGGGTGGCGGATTTGCTGAACACGGCCAAGTCCCTGCAGAAGCGCATCCGATACTGTGAGAACGAGGTAGTTACCCGGGGCGAACGCCAGCCAGCAATCTTGACCGTACACCGCAATTGTGTGTTGATATTCGCGCTTCAAGGACGCACTTCAATCAGCCGCGTTTTCGAGTCTCGTCAATAAGTCCAAATCGATCCTTTTCTCTCGACGTTGTGGTGTGCGTAAGGTTCTCATCTTCCCATATCTCGCGTTCAAGATCCTTCAGACTGTATGGCTTGATATTCGGATCCTTTGGTGGATCGGGGATGAGGAATTTGCCGATAGGCTCGCCGAATATTCTCGTCAACCAGGTTTGTCGAGCCTTTCTGTCTTCATTCATCGAAACAGAGTACTTGAACAGATCTTCGGCATACAGGTCTGTCAGCCTGGCTTCTTGCAGAGCTGCTCGTGCGGCTAATTCTCGTTCGTGCGGAGGATAGTCGTGGAGCGGCTTCTTCATCTTGTCCTCCATGGCCTTGGGCAGAGCCATTTGCTCAATCGTCGGCGCAGGTCTGTTGGGGTTGAAGAGGGATGAGAGAGGCGGAATGGGCTGGTCATTGCGCTTTGCGTCTTCCACCTCGGCTTCGTAGTCCATCATCCGGTGGTACAGCTTGTCTGCATGCATCTGGATTTTCTCCTCGTCTTCAGCGGAACTCGTCGAGCTTGTCATGTATCCCAATGCCTGCAGAAACTTGGCTTGCAGCTGGTAGCAGCGGTTGAAGGCTTTGGTCTCCTCATGACACATGGTCATTCTTCCACGCACCCTGCTGGATAGGTTGCCGCCTTTGAAGCAGATTTGTTGCATTTCCTCCTCGAAAGCGCAGTTCTCCAACGCGGCCTTGTGTATAGATTGATTTCTTTCTTTCCTTGCTGAGAGCACTCTTTCTACCGGGGTAGAAGTGGCCGCAGCGAGGTCGTCTTGGGGAACGTAGGACTTCCAAATGTGCTTGTATCGGCCATCTTGAAAGAGGGACTCCTTCGGCAGCGGCTTGTCCTCGGGAGACAGACTTGGGTCTGCAACTGCCGCTGATGGTTTTGGAGTCGGATTAAACTTCTCTTGAGGCTTGGGCTGTTCGACGGGAGGGTCTGCGGGGACATACGGCCGTGGTTGTTGCTCCTTCAAGAATTGCTTCAAGTCATCGTCAAGGGCCTTCGCAGGATCATCTTGACTATTCTTCCCCCAAAACCAGCCCATGACCTCCAGTACGCGATCTTTGTGGACTAGATTGGCGGCGACAGTGGACTCATGGTGCGACCGGCTCAGGAGCCTGACGAAATGTAATGCTCGAGATTCATCTGAGATCAAGAAACATTTCGAGAACATCTCCGCAGCTCAATGCCAAGGCGTGGTTC
Source organism: Capronia americana (assembly GCA_016110215.1). NCBI lineage: Eukaryota > Fungi > Ascomycota > Eurotiomycetes > Chaetothyriales > Herpotrichiellaceae > Capronia > Capronia americana. Next base: position 803,558 of record JADWQD010000007.1, on the reverse strand, counting down.
CCCATCCGGCGGAGGGTGTTGCCGCCCTGTGCTCACCCCCAAGTCAGGGCGAGCCGGGTGAGCGACCGCCCATGACTTACCCGTCGTAGGGCTACTGTAAGACGCCTGGCGTCGTTGACCCACATGGTCGCTGTGCCAACCATGCTCACCTTGACGAAGACTGGGTCCTCGATACAGTCTTATACCCCGAGCATCAATGAAGACGTGAGCCTCGCTGAGAGCAAGCGCCGCATAGTCCACGCCAACACAAAGCCCTTACTAGAACGAAGGTATCATGGTTCGTCCTGATGGTAGTAACATTGAGCATGTATAGTTGCGCTGAATTGGTTATTTGGTTACCGTCTAAGCAGACAGCGTGCACACTGGTCAATCTTATCGACAGTTCCGGGCAGCTTCAAATACTTGGACGTGTGTTCCTTCAGCTTTCCCATTTGCTGCCAATCATCAAGATTGAATTCTGTCTCACCAGTCGGCGCATTGAACCGAAAATACATGGTCTGCTTCGCTGGGTCTAGCCTCAGATTCATTCTCCTGATGTTGCGATCAAAATCTCGGTGTTTTGCTTCGGTATTGGTTGCGAATGAAACAGCTTGAGAAATTGTGTTGAAGTAGCCAGAGCCCAGTTTCTTCGTATTCCAGCTGGTGCCTATGCTGACCACACAGGAGACGGTTGGTGTCTCCTTTGCATCATCAGCGAGATCGAATCTTGTGTCCCAGACTTGGTCAACAGGGTTGTTGTTGAGAAGGCCGCCATCCCAGAACCGTAGCCCTTTGATACACATCTCCGGAAGATATGTCGGTGCAGCTGAGGTTGCTCTTGCGGCTTGTTTGATAGTTACGCCATCAAGTAATCTGTTTCTCTCAATCTCGTGGGGCTTCCAGTTCTCATCCCGCGGCTTGTATGAGCGAAAAAGAACAGTCTCACCTCTGTCGACAAGCGTTGCACACATGAACCTGGACGTATCAGCGTCAGTAGCTAGTTAGTCATCGACATCCATCAACCATGGGCTTACATTTTAGGTTTGCTCTCGTCCACAAGAGGGGCATCACCTTTCATCTCCTTGTTCGAGTCGCCCACAACAGCGTCAATGGCTGTCTCCAGTGGTTCCGCAGCAAAACCAGCCAGGCCGACAAATTTTTTCATTTGGAGGACCCCATTTCCGACGTAATATCCAAATTTGCCCCATGAATGCAGATCATGCCCGAAAACTTTTGGCCTGAAGATCTTCTCGGACAACTGCTCGTAATTTTTCATCGTATTTTCTGTGCTCATGCCAAGGCGAAACATCATGAGAGCAGCTAGAGCTCCTGTACTTGTTCCTCCTGCCAAGTCAAAGTATTTATGGGGAAAATGCTCCTTCTCCTTCTTGGGGTTTGTCGGTTTACCCTCAAGTTCGCTGACCCGTCTCATGATCGCATCGAGTATCATCACGCTTGAGATGCCTTTCACTCCACCACCATCCAAGCAGAGCAGCCTCACAGCACCGCTGGCTGGTGCCGTTGGCGATTTGCTAGGTCCAGGATTCTCAGGTTCCATTGATGAAAGTTGGTTCTATTTTCCCTGTAGTCTTCGGTGTCTATAGACCGTTTTCCTGTGCAACTGTCAAGGTCGGTAAGTTAGGAAGTTAAAGGACAGACTCTGGAACGCAAGAACAGATAAGAGATAGAATGGATCAGCCAGAATCACGATAACATTATCTTATTCATTCCTAACCAATGGCAAAATTATCTCGATTTTGCAGAGACGAGTCTCTTGTTGTGCATGACGGACTTCGAGAATACATGTTCCGTGAAACTAATCGTGTTGTTGTTAGGCAAATGTTGCCAAGGCACAAGATTTAGTCAGTCTTCTTGCTGAAACCTAACTGGTGGAGAGTGGAAAAGATGGGGCTCGTGAAGCGTTAAAGCCTCGAGGCATCGACCGGGGTATCGCGTACTCGTACGCCCACGAATCTGTTCCCAACATCTCTTCTCCCTCGCACAACACCGCATTCGTATCTTAGAAGACTGGCCACCAAGAACGTTCGTGGCTTCTTTGCGGCCATTCACATGTCGCCGTCGAGATCCATGGCAGAAAAGGCGCTCGACTGTGTAACATAACCACGCAACTGAGGGCTCTACCCCACCTGAGAACTCGAGACATCAGAGACACATCAACCAACGACGCACTCAAGGCCAAGATCTAATACGATATGTATGCACTCGATCCTGAGCCATGCGTCTTCCTCTCGCTCTTCGTTGTCACATCCTCCGCGGTTTTCAGCCTCACACGCAAGGACACATGACTTTTTATGGTTGGCAGGGCCTAGTGAAGCCATTACATAGGCTACGACGCAGTGGTCCAGTGGCCGCCATGCTGATCTTGAAAGCATTCGAGACAACAGAATAGGTGTACACCGCACAGGCAGATGCGAATAATGGTCCAAGAATCATTTCAGCCAGCTCCCAAACCTCTAGTCATCTCGTGTTTCATTCCAGGAAACAGATTTGAGAGCATCGTCCAAGAAATTGTTGCTGGGAGCTGCTGAGGTGGTGATTCGCTTGGTCGTATCTATTAAGTCAAGACGGAAGCACGCTCGTGTTTCCGGGTTGCATGGTATTGGCTTCTCGGCGCAGCATTTTCTACGCTAACTTGCCGACATGCCAAGTGCAATTCCCACACGTCCAAGCCATGAAAGGATATCTGCTGTCGAGCGAGGAATCTATCGTGTTGCTTTACGGCCAAGTCCACCTCCAAGGGGTATATTTCAGCGCTTTGGTGCAGAAACAGGAGACCAGACTATGGCCACGTTCGGCTCTCTTCGCCTTGACGCGAATGAAAGATGAGGCTGAACCTTTGAGAGGTGGGCAGCAGGTAAGGTAAGCAGCAGGCAGCAGCAAATCACATACTGACCCACCTATAGCATCCTTGAGCGTTATTACACGAGAGCTGGCCAGGGTCAAAGTAAGACGATAAAGTGGCTCCCACAAAGCGCACCCATCTACAATTGCCAGAACTGTACGGAAACCAGCAGAACTAGACCAATCTGCTTCAACACCGGCAGCATAAGAACAGACGTGTCACTCTAGCCGCCGTGCACATCTGCAGAAGTCTTTCTCTGTTGAGACTCACTGACCACTTCTTCTCTGTAAGTCGATTGAGACGGTCTTGCCACGCAATACTGGAGCACTGACGAAATCATACAAGTTTCAATCACCACATTAAACGGCTTGAAAATGGCCACCCCACGACAATTAGTGGTATCTGGAACGATCAGTGGAGTGGACGATGAAACCTGGCCATTCTCGGACGAGCTGATGCACCAGTCGGTCCAAGCCAGGATTGTCCTTACGGCACAGGACGTTCCACAGGACCTGGTCAATTTCTCAAAAGGCTGGGGCGGTGAATGCCGCCTCGAAGTAACCATGACGGCGAAGCTCCAGACAGCAGGCTTTATCCGTGTCGAGGTCAATGGGAAACTGTTTGAGGGCACCTCAGAAACGACAGATGACTTGGAGGATGAAAAGACTCTCACAGCTCTCGTACCAAGAGGTGGCGTTCCGGTTCCGTTCACGATGCAGTTGCATAGTACGGGCCTTGGTGGCGGGGACGCGGGAACCGTCAACGTAACGTTTGTGAACAGTCTCGTTGACGAATAAAGTGGTCTCACACCTCTATACTGCTGGCTCCGGAAGAATGTAAGGTAACAGAGTGTAATTGGATATCGCAAATTCTGTCAGTTGACTGTAGGAGACTTGGGCTGAACGCGTGGGCTGTCTCGATTTTCCCCTGGCTTCTAACAAAGCCTTTCGGGGACACCGCAACCGAGTGGCTGGCCCGTGTTTGACGATAGACAGTCAGAGGCTGAAGGCCCAAGCAGGCCGCGAGACCGTTCGATGGCAGGCGTCTTGCGCAAAGCAAAGGAAAGCATCTCAGTCGTGTCGTCTCCTGTCTCGATGATGCGCTTGATGGTCATGTCATTGCAGCCGAGTTATGTCAGTATGAAGCATTTCGGTCCAGGATTGAAATGAGTCTCGTGGACGATCATCAGCTCTCACTTTCCTGGTGACCACGAAATCATCCACATATCCACACGGCCAGTTGATCCGGGGACACACCGAAATTGTTAGTCTCTGTCCAATAGCCAGGCCAGATCAGGAGTCTACATTCAGCGCGAAACTGGAGACATTCCTCCTTCGTCTTCATTCTGGAGTCCTTCTCTACCTTTCCTATCATACACCAGGAGGGGTAGTCGATGGTGAACTTCCAAACCGCTATTGTTGCAAGGGCACTCCAGATGTGCCCCAGCCGAGTTGTTCCAGGCCGCTTGAGTTGACAGTCAAGCACGAGATTGTTGGAGGGATTGCACAATTTGCAGTAGATGCTCGTGGAATAAGTGCACCTGATTCTTCCATCTTCTGTTCATTCTCTGCTGTTTTCAAAGACGGCCTGAAACAATTTGTATAAAACTAAAATAGAAGGTGCAATTCTGCAGCCTAGCGGGATAGGAAAGTATCCGAAAAGATCCTAAGTTTTGGTGTGAAAAGAATATCTTGTAGGCCGAAGGTACCAATAAAATCGTGAAGGCGAAAGATGACTGCTCAGAGACTTCCGTATGTCGCCGTATATGGCTGGCAACAATATGAGGCTGCGATTATCGTCAAAAAAAAAGGAGATGTGATGTCTCTCGAACCGGAATCGAGCTTCGATATATTAGCAGATGTTACAACGACAGATCGATGTCATCGCATACCCGGTGACCTTTCGGTAACAATTTAAGCAATTACAGCCGAACGTGATAGCCAACCTGTACAGGTGTTAATGGATATTAACAAGACAAGCTGTGGTCGAAACTCACTACACCATCGAGAGTTTGATTGCCTTGGATAGACAATGATGATTTTGGGCTGATTGTTGAGCACTTCTTCATGCTTACTCATTCTATAGACAAATTTTATCCTTAGCCTCGGAAAGCCGGCCCAGGTCGGCATAATCCCTGCTCGAACTGCCAAGGCAGAATCCCTGCTTCACTCGGTCGCGTTTCCCCTCATTCGACGCGTCTATTGACTTGGACTTCATCTCGCAAGGATTGACACACACTATACTGGTTGATGTTTTCTATCGCATGATATTTTGACGGCGTCTGATGATTCGTACTGATGGTCATGGCTGTGCCTACTCGAGAGGATCGGGCGCTGATGCGCGTCCGCGGTGCCGGGTTTGTTTACGTTGGTCAGATGTGGTTGTATTGAAGCTGATGATGCCAGATCGCGCAAGCCGCCAACAGTTGACTTTGGTTTCAATTTCGGTTTTGGGAACAACAAGCAGGGACGACAACAGATAGCCACGCCAGCACGATCGCTTCGTTCGAACACCAAAACCCCGCAATCAAGACGAGCGTCTTCGAGACGACCATCTAAAACATCGGCTAGCCGCAGTCGGGAATCACCTGCAGCAAAGTCTATTAATCAGAGTTTGGCCACGCTCGACAAAACGGAAGGCGCTCAGGTGGTGGTGGAAGTGTCTACACGACCAGAGGAAAGCGTACGGTCGAGCAAGAGAAGGAAAATCACGCCCGAGCTTGCGACCCCCAAGCAAACTATATCGGTGACGATACCAAGGTCAATACCCTCGACTCGAGCATCGCGAAGAAGATCTGCCAGCAGGATCTTTACTATTGCCGAAGACGAGGACGCGCCGCAGGTCAACGACCCAACTCCGGATGGGGAGGAGGAGCAGCAGCAGCAGCAGCAGGAGCAGCAACAGCAACAGCAGACATCCCCTCTCTTTGTACCCCAGCACCAGCAGCAGAAAGAGAACGAGACGCCCAAAGATCCAGATTCGAAATCAACCATTCGAGACTCGATTTTGCAGATTACAAAAAGTGGTCGCATTTTGCTAGACCCCACCACTTTGCCTGAAGACATTGCTGAGGAAGATGTTGAGGCGCCCCAATCGGAACATGGGGCAGCGCCTCCCTCGGTCTCGGAAAGTCCATTGTTACATGTTTCGAAAGCACCAAGCATTTCAAAGCAGAAAAAGCCGCGAAGACGCCAGCCTTTGACTCTCAACAAGAGGAGGGGGCGCTCATCCACGCCGGCTCAGTCTACGGTTGTGTCCCCAGAGACCTCGACCTCTAATCTGCCCTCTGGGGTTCCATCAGAGGAACCACCGCCATCATCTATCCTACCGCTAGCGGATCGAATCAGCAAGTATAGCAAACTTGCGGGGAAAGTAAGAAAGCACAAAATGCAGACTCCAGCCACAGAACGCGAAGAAAGTCCGAAAGAGGCGGATAATGAGGAAGAGGATGGTTCTTACATTGAGGAGAGTGAGCCGGAGCCCGAAACGCCCGCGACAAGCAAAAGGGCAAGCAGGCAGCCTCGGAAACATCGCTCCCTTGGTAGATCCGCAGATGTGCCTGATGGCAAGAAGGGCAGGGCGACTTTTCCAATTCTGACTCACAGGCTTACGAACGTCTCGACACTGCCGACGATCAATGAGCAGGATGAGGAGGAGTTTCCTGGAGACAACTCCCTCGACTCTACAACCGGACGCTCTCAGCCCAATGCGGTAGACGTGCTAGCCCAAATCTGCCGCGAGACAATCTCAAACATGATTGAGCGAGTCGCCGGATCAAGCCAGACTCTCTCGAACGCCACAGCAAGGAACAGACGGACAGCACTTGAGGCATTCGGCAAAGACCTAGACGACGAACTTTTCGCCATGTCAGAAGCCGTCGAGAACCGCACTAATCTGGAAGCCCGCGTGCGGAAAAGCAAACGAGAGAAGGCAGCACTGCAAAGTGAGTATCTTGAGCTCCGTCGCGAGCGGGAACAAATCGCTCTGAGATGCGACGCGGTTAGACGACAACATTGGGAGAACGAAGAGGAGACAAGGCAGAAGTGGACACTTAGCGAAGCTGCCCGGCGCGTGGAGCATGAGTTGGAGAGAAATGAGGCAGACGAAGATGAGGGACTGGAGTTCTTGCTGCGCAGTGTGACAGAGTCAGTCAGCAGCGCTTCTGGTCAAGGTGGGATTCTGGATAAGATCAAGTCCTTCAATGCGGAGTTGGAACACATGGCGCTCTTTATGGAAGGAAGGGATATGCGATCCATGAGCCAGGATATTTCTTGAATTTCGTCTGGAAGCGGATACCAGGGATGAGCGATGGCATTGACAGTGGTTGGATCGCATGGCGGATTGGACATACATGAACATGACTGAATACGATGCCGACGACAAAGTAATGGATATGAACATGTACACTATTCAACAGAGGCTGTAATATATGTAGAACTGAGAATACTGCTGAGAGGTGGTCTTTGTTGTAATGCATCGGTAACAGTGCGACTTTTGTCCATCGCACTCCAGGTGGCCGCCAAGCGAGAAGCTCTGGTGATTGGCTCGCCCGGTGGATATACGATGAAGCGGACGGGCTTCGTGCAAGTGGCTGTCCCATGCGCGCATCATCTCGAATCGAAGCTTGGATGTTCCCTCGCTGTCGCTTCAATCAAAACCACAGCGATCACCCACGCCATGCGTCTACTCGGTCTATGCGCATTGGCGCTGGCCGCCGGACGCGCTCACGGATACCTCGACACTGCGCCGTTTTTCATGTTCTCGACCTCTGAGTATGCAGTTCCCGAGCTTCGATGCCAGGCACACTCCGAACTGACCATATTCCGCATAGACTCCTAACGACAACCTCGCACATTCAAGCCGCATCTCTTCTCACATCTGACGTGGCGTTATCACTCTCCTCGTGTCCTTCAGATTACTACATCCTCGTCTCACAGCAAGGCGTCTCCCTCCAAGACTACTCCAATTCGAAGAAATCAACACCTTGGCTCTCCAAAGCATTATCACCGTCCCAGGCCGCGGAATCAGGCGTTCGAAGTAGCTTGACTGTGCCTGATGTACTTGGTCCGCTAGATTCATCGGCGTGGATTGGTGTCCTCAGGACGAAATGCGGAGTCTCGACAACAACAGTTGTCTCAAAACACGGCGGAATTCCCACGAACGACTTGACGACCTCGCCGCAGCTGATCCAGCTCAATATTCCTGCTCCTTCATCAGAGAAGAGAGCAAGCGACCTCTCGGCAAATGATGCCTTTCTGGCGTCTCTGATCGATCTGCTCCCCAAGCAGAACTATACGGTCTTGTATACGACAACCCGCTCCGCGGACGGCATGGTGGTCGCCCAGGGGAAAGAGCCTCTTGAATATGACATGGAATCGCAGCTACAAGAGAGCCTTCACCTGGATCTCAAGCGAGATCTCGGCGTGCATGCCTTGGCGAACAAGACGGGCAATAACCAGACTATGATTGATGGTCCTTTGTTTGATAAGTACCAGTTTTTCACTCCAGGTACGTATCTAGCATCGTTGTGGTCCGATACGAAATATGCACAATAGTCCTGACGCAGCCTTCTACTCCTCCCTGTGGGTATATGCTGATACTGATGGCAACTCGTTCTGCAGGAATCTTCATGGGCTTTCTCGTCGGTTTCCTCCTCCTGTCGATGCTATATGTCGCCATTTCCGCCGTGGCAAGTCTCCAGGTCACATACGCGGCGTTCGATAAAGAGCAGGGCCCACTCGCCGGGAAGAAGTAGAAATGAGAAGACTGGATATGTACCTTGTTTGAGTGCTGGCTCGAGGAGGGACACAGAGATAGGAATAGGAATAGACGGACTTGTACCGAGCAAGATCTCGTGAACAAATGGTCGTCTGCCCTTGCCTTGCCTTAGCCTGATGCCGTGTTAGAGGCGCCAGTGAGGATCCTTTTGGCAAGCATCCTGCCTACTAGTCGACGTGAGCCTCCGGAGATGGAGGTGGTGGTGCTGGAAGCAGGGCTGAAGCGCGCTACACCCAAGGGATGAATGTATAGCTATCTATTAGTACTCCTTACCACTGATGTCAATTATATTCATGACAGACAGACGAGAGGCACGGAGACTTAGTCGAGATGTCAAGACGCTTCCTGTTCATGGTCCTGGTAACCACTCTTGTTTCTCCGCCTCCATTGTGGTACTCGTATAGTACTGCACGACGGGCTGGAGGTTACGTGGAAGCAGACCGAATGAGAACACGTCCGGCTGGCTTGGTTTCGTTCAATTGCGCCTGTATTGCCACCGAACCTGCCGTGTCAGATTGGGTATAAGTGTGATACAACTTTTGGGGCTGCCCGTTCCTTTACTTCCTGCCTCGGGGGTTTTGGTGGCACAGTACGGGCTCACGCCGTCGCTTTGCATATGCCAAAGGGACCAACTCGCTAACGGGATGTGCCTCCAGCTCCGTCCATGTTGAGATTTCCTCGTCGTCTTCCCCGACTCATTCATTCAGCTGCGAGGATAGCGCACCCCCTGTCGAACTGACGTATTCTCCGCCCAACTGGGAGCAACGCTACAGCCTCTTGACTACATCCTCCAACACCTCCTGAGTACTTGCCTTGCCTCCCAGGTCGGGTGAGATAAATTTCCCCTCGCCCAAGGACGCGTCCACGGCCTTGTAGACCACTTGAGCGGCTTCGGGCAAATCCAGAAACTCCAACATGACGCCCACGCTGCGAATGGTGGCGATCGGGTTCGCAATACCCTTGCCCTCAATGTCGGGCGCGGACCCATGACATGGCTCCCCAATGACAATCCCCTCGCCGACGTTTGCCGAGGGCACAAGGCCCAACGACCCAACCAGTGCGGCGGCCCCGTCGCTTAGCAGGTCGCCGTACAGGTTCGGCGCGACGATGACATCGTAATACTCTGGTTGCAGGAACAGCTTGTACACCATGCTGTCGACGATCTGTTCCTCCACCCGCAAGGACGAGAACTTTTCTTGCGACAACGCTTGCCGGGCCGTGGATCGGAAGAGCCCGTCCGTTTGGCTGAGGACGTTGGATTTGTGGGTGATTGTGACCATGCCTTCGTTCCTGGATGGGGAGGACTGCGATTGGGATTGGGAGCGCATCTTCTGCCGCCGCAATGCGATTTCACCGGCTATGTTGGCAATGCGCCAGCTTGCTTTGGAGCTTATCCTCTTGATGGCTTCGGCGATCTCGCCGCCTTCACCGTCACTGTACGTCCTCTCCTCTTTCACGTAGAGATCCTCTGTGTTTTCGCGCACAATGACCAGGTCGATAGGATGAGGCGTGGGCGATTTAAAGGCGGGGGATGCCGTGGTCTTGCAGGGCCGGACGTTCGCGTAGAGAGACAATTTTTTGCGCAGCGCCACGATCGGGGATGTGTAGCCTGCGACTTTCGTCGTGGGGGAGCTTACCGCTCCGAATAATGCGCCGTCACATTCCTTCTGCAGCGTCTCGACCGTCTTGTCTGGTAGCGCGGTTCCTGTGCGCTTGAAGCATTCGAACCCGGCGTCGAGGTCGACGAAGGAGAAGTTCAGACCCAGGGATGAGGGCAGGGATTCGAGAACTCGTTTGCCGGCCTAGGGCGCGTCGGGAGACGATAGAAGTTAGCCGCCTGAATGTTATAGAACGCGATCCTAAGGGAGAGGGCTTCTTAAATTCATGGTGCATACCGGAATCACCTCGCGGCCGATGCCATCCCCGGGAATGAGGCCTGTCGAACAGTTATATTAGACATAACCTTGACACCTATACACAGAACGGCACACCCTACCTATCCGTAACGTCCGACTAGCTGCCATAGTGTAGTGTACTGCGAGTGCCTCCAGAGAAGAACGACGCCTGCGCTTTTCAGAGCTGTTTGGAGAAATTCTAGCGCTCAGCCTCCGATTGCGGAGGATGGGGACCTAAGCTTTTGTGCCTGGAGGCTAAGCCCGAAGAGATGGGCGCCTGGCATGCCACTTGGAGCCCCGGTCGCCAGCCGTCGTTCCGCCAAGATCCGGCCGCTTTTAACTGTGGCGGCCCTTGACCGCAATAGACACGCTAAAATCGACTAAGCCTTGATAGAGCTAGTGACAGACATTATTTTTTTAAACACCGACTGGTAACGATTCCACGTCGTAGAGACCATCTGCCTACTCGGTACATGTTGTTTATAATATATGAAAGCTCACATGGGCACCTGGCGACAGTAGTGCTCTTCATGATGGACAAATTCAAGTAGACGAGTTTTCAGACATTTCCGTTGGCGCCGAGTGGTTCCATCTTCTATACACCTATCACTCGGCGAGGCCCTCGGAAGTTTTGCTGAAACCTAACCTCTCGTTCGCCAGTTGACGCATTCGTCGCTGTCCTAGTGTCAGCCCTTCCTCATTCGTGTCGAATGGTGCCAGGCCCATGGCGCGCAGCCCCGGAAGCGACAGGATGTTCTCGCGCCGAGCACCGTGGTCGGCATGGTCGCGCTCCAGCTCGTTGTGAGGGTAATTGGCGTGGTCTTTTGGCGGCAGGACATCGAGGAAACTCTGCCGCATACCCACGAGACTCTCCAAGTTGTATGGGCAGAGCGGCGCGCAGCCGTTGTAGCAGACTGACGAATCGCGTGTTCCGGGGTGGAACTTGTCCACCTCGTGCACCAGGTCGCAGTGCCAGAAGACATAGTCACCGGGCTTCACCGGCGGAATGCCCACCATACTCTTCTCCATCAGCAAATGTGGATGGAGTTCTCGCGTGGGCAGAAACTGTGTCGCCCCTGGCGTCGCGCCTGGAAACAACGGTGTTACCTCATCGAACGTCTCATCGAGGATGAAATACGGCCGCAGCAATTGGTACGCCGTCGAGAGCTTGAGCTCTGGCAGGAGTCTCAACGTTCCTTCGCCGGTGTTTGTGTGAGACATGCTGAGCCAACCTTGCAGCGATCGGAATACCGAACACGATGCTATTCAACAGGGCGCCAGTCGTTAGTCAATTTCAGGCTACTGTGGAGAGTGGACTGGATTCTTACTTCCTGTTTGGTACAAATCACTCTTTGCTTCCGCGCGATGGTCGGCATTCCACGGGTCATACTCCTCCCAACGACCCTTGAAGATCGGATCGTAGCAGGAGCGATATGTGGGGTCCTCCCATCGTTCAATGGAGCCGGTATCCTGGTGAGCGTTGAGAGTGAACTCGGAGTCTGCTTGACGGTTAGTGGAAGGTGGTTTTGCAGCCCGGGGAGAGTGTGGCACACCTTTTGAAGGATGTCTGATGCGAAATCTGTCGGCATATACAACTTGACTCGACATGTCGAACAAGGTGTCATCTCGGGTCAAGTGCCATAGTTGACTGACGGCGTCCATCGCCTGGAGGACTTTGGGGTGACTCCGTATTTGCATTTGCGGCGGCGTCCAGAACAAGCTGAAAGTTTGGGGATCGTGTGTGGGAAATCCTCCTATTCCAGGGTGCCTTTTCACGTAACTCTTCAATTCCTGCTCCCAAGCTGTGGCCTGCTGCTCTGAGACGACGTTACGGATGATCACACATCCCGCCTGGCGTATCGTCTCAACCAAGCCTTCTGGCAGTTGACCACCATTCTCCTCGATTGTCGCGAAGTCAACGTCCGGGATCGCTTTTGGACCCTGCTTGGAGATTCTCTCAGCCTCCACCTCTAGAGCCGAGGTGAGACGATCGTAAGACTCGATAACTCGCTTTCTATCTTGTGGTTTGACGATCGACTGCTTCAGGATCGAGAACCGTTCCTCCAGCAGCGGACAGCTATTGCCAATCGTGAGCACCAAACCATACCTTTGGGAACTCTCACTTACGGATATTGCGTCATGGCCTGTACCTGCGTAATGGTAGTGCTAATACCCATGATTGGAGACAGCCTGGTATGTGTTTTGCACTGTAGACCGTGAGACTGGCGAAGGAAGAGAGATGCGAAAGGATACAAACAATTTTAAGACAGATACTATAGGCCTATTCCGGGGTATTGAGACTGCATTCTGGAATGCCACATCAGGCCATCACAGTACGTACAATTCTTTTAGTACCACCATCTCACTCCGCGTACTTTGATGCTATTCGTGTTTGCCACATATCGGCCGCGGGGCGATGAGATGCCAGGAGCGGACAGAGACTCCGTGGGTCGTCCGAGATCGGTCAGGATCTATCGCCTACCTATATGGTTCCTGGACAGATCCACTCCAAGGCCTGTCTGTCATTTACATGTGTTACTAGGTGCGCGCTGATAAGGGTTGCACCAGACTTCGCTCTACAACTAGACTGTCATGGGGTAAGCGAGAGAAAATGGCTGGATAGGACGCTAGAATGGGAAACCATACTCCCTCCCCGTGTTATTGGCATCTGCTGAGATGCCTGGTAACTCTTCTTACCCGATGGCGAACGAGTCTCAATTGACTGGCAATTTCATACATTTTCGAACAAGATCAATTCTGCCTCAATGCAGGATCTATTCCAGAGTCACTGCTGGAAAAGCGTTCCACGAGGAGATTGAGGCGCAAGCGAGGGAGCGCCGCAAAATCCAATCTCTCCGCCATTCGATCAAGTAAGCCACGATACTGGTCTAAAGCTGACCGACGAGCAATATATACCTCATCATCCGTGCTAGAAAGAAGAGCCGTAATCATGAATGTCCCCAGTATTGCAATGTTTGGCTTACAATCTACGCTCAAATAGTCATCAGTTATAGTCGCCACACCAGGGTTGTGCACTTACAACTGAGCCAAAGACCCTCGAATTCTTGCTGTAGGAGTTCGTCGAAGACTGCAAATAGTTGACGGAACAGCAGACCCTCGCGTTGAATGTCGTAATAGGAAGTTCCTCCGACACATGAGAACAGAGCCCGTTGTATGGAGATAACAATGCCATAATACGCCAGCAAAAGGACGTAGTCTAGTGAAAGGTTAGGTCAATGTTGACATAGGAATGTCTGAAATTGTCAAACACACCAGTGATAACTTTGTTCGGCCGTGTCAGGAGAGCGTGATGCTGTGACTGCCATTCACGTAGTTGAGATTGACATTTCCCTGCATGCGAAAGTACTTCTGCTGGTGTCATGGCGCCCGGGCCACGCCTTACTGTGTAGAGGCTGTCGAGAACGTTCGATAAAATTGTGGTCAAGTAGGTCAGTTCCACAAAGCCTTCGACGGATGGAGCTAACATAGCGTCAATCTGCAACTGTTCGCTGAAATCGTCCATGTTGAGCGGTTCAACATTGAATTGGTCGTTTTTGATATGACTGGGCATCCCAAGCCAATGTGCGAGCCTAGGATGGTCAGCGAGATGCAAAACCAATTTCGGTTGATAACCAACCATTTGTCCTGCATATACGTTGCCCACCACAATACCCGCCGTATTTTACGCTCGGATGGAGCTATGTTCCACTTCCCTGGGTCGACGTGCAGGCCAATATCTTGAGCGAGAGCAACAACCTTTAGAGCGTGAGGATCTTGAAGACTGTTGCGGACTAAAGATTTGATCTACTTACTTGGCTTGTTAATGCCCAGAATCCAGGATGATTGGGCTCCCGAACCCTCAGCGGTGGTAACTGCATGTAAAGGAGGATGGCCTGGATCGTCCGTAGTGAAGGGGTCCTCGCTTCATAGGTCACCGATTTGAAGATGAAGGTGTACATGTCCTCGAGCGGGACAGCAAACTCGGGAGGATGGTCGAGAAATGCCGTGGCTGCGACGTACATGCCAGCAAGGAGTGAAGACGGAACCGAGCGGGCTTTGATCGCTCTTTCCAGAGTATCCCGGCTCTCTAAGATGGGGTACTGGGGATGCACATATGAATAGTACAGATCCATCAGTGAAGCTTGGTGTGGGTGGACCATTCCCTCCACAGTTTCGAGGTCATAAATTCCAGCGTGACAGTCGAGGAGGAAATCTGGATAGGACTGAAGTGGAGATTAGTCCTCCGAAAAGCCGCCACGATTTCGAAAGCAACGGCTGTTGGGGATAGCACGAACCGTGAAATAGGCAGGGGCAGTCTCATGGGGGAAAGCCTTCCACACTCGCCAGTTGTCGGTTCCGAATGATTGAGCCTCATCAAAGGGCAAGTGCCGCAGCAGATTGACATCTTGGTCGCTGCTGAACCCTGCGTACAGAACTGTACGGCCGGGCACGTACGTTCTATAGTTTGGTTGAACATATGATGTTGTGGCATCATCTGACTTTGACGGTGAGTGAGTGCGAGCAATGTCGAATATAGGCGGATCCCTAGCATGTGTGATCTCTTCATGGCTAGACTGGCTGGCTGTCACCGCAGGGCTCCTATCCTGGGGTGTAGGTGCTCGCTTCTTCTTCACA
Organism: Capronia americana; assembly: GCA_016110215.1. Lineage (NCBI taxonomy): Eukaryota > Fungi > Ascomycota > Eurotiomycetes > Chaetothyriales > Herpotrichiellaceae > Capronia > Capronia americana. The sequence goes on along the minus strand of JADWQD010000007.1, from coordinate 788,408 downwards.
GGTGGGGCTGATTCGAAGGTGCACTCTACACCTCGGTGGCGACACAATGTGCAAGCAGGCTGACCTTGCTCCAGGAAACATCCGACCCGACGCCGCCGACAGCCGTCACAACTGCAAAGGAACAGGATCAGTCACGGATAACTTGGAAAGCATGTCCGCCGGCAAGGTGATAACGGAGACCCTTACGGACGTTGTTTCTTGGATCTGTAACGTCGATGGCTGGCATCGCTGGTCCGATCTTGGGTCTGGGCTGGTGGACCAGTATTCCCCCGCGGGGCTCGGCTGGCCATGTGGCCCAGACTGCCACTACCGTGAGGTCAATGATTCCTGGCAACAGCCCTTGTTATTCGCCGCATCATACTGATCTTTTCAGCACTAATCTTACTTCAATAGATGCTGGACGACGAGTCAGACTCAACAACAACAAAGCCTAGCTCACATTGGAATGGGTAATCGCTTGATCTTCTAGGGTCTTTCCTACACTAGCTGTAATTCGTTGGAATTGAGAGACAATCCCGTGCTTTGGGTATCTTGGGGATCGGTGGTTGCCCGATGTCGCGTGCCTTCCGCGTCTGGAGCGCAAAGATGGCCTTGAATCGTCGAAGTCGGTGAGATGGGAAGTCGAAGAAAAGTCGCCCGCGGGGATCTTTAGTGCAGAGGACGTGGTCGGAAAGAAGGTAAAGAAGTCAAAGCCGGAGTAGGCACTGTCAAGCCTTCCGAGCTCCACAGCTCCACGCAAAAGACTCTCGTCAAGGGCCTAGAAAAGTATCCACCTTCATCACGAATTCTCGAGACCCGCATAGGATAAGAGCACAGAATGGCGTACTAGAGCTGACTAGAGTTGCCCGCGGGGCGACGTGCAACCGAGCTGACCCAGACCACCTTATCAAACCTATACTCCTGCGAGGTACATGTTCGGCTTCGACAAAAAGAGGTCCCAGCCTTCTGTGATGGTATTAAATGCCGTCGACGGCCTGCAATTGCAGGTACAAGCACCTCAACAACTCCAATTCTGTGTCCTGAAGATCCGGCCACACTCGCTTCATTCTGGCCTTGCACATTGACATTGTGTCGTTTCATCATTCAACTATAAATCAAGATGAAATTGATAAAGAGTTCCGTGGTTACGCCACGGCTGCTGCGCATCTTTCTCTTCTGCTCGGTGAGTGAGACTACTTAGTTCATGGGATGCGAACGCTGACTATTGACTTCCAGATTGGTGCCATGGTACGTGCGGCGCTACAGACGACATTGCTATAATGGCTCGCTGACAGCTTACCCTGGCACAGAACTTTGGCTACGACAACACCTGGTGGGGTGGAATTATTGGCCTTCCAAGTTTTGTGGCAGCTTATGGGCGTAAGAATGGTCCAGGCGAGCCAAGAACTCTTCCATCATCCTGGTTGTCCGCTGCGAGCGGTACACCAGTTGCCAGCTGGATCCTTGGTTGCGGCATCGCGGGACTGCTCTCCGACAAGCTGGGAAGGAGAAAGACCATCGTCATTCTGTGCATCATTGCCCTTGTTGGGATGATAATCCAAAGCTCGGTCCGCAACTATTGGGGCCTGATGGTCGGAAGAATGGTCAACGGTGTCTCCATGGGTAAATCATAAGACCCTGACCGGTGACAAGAATATATCACTGACTCCTGCTAGGAATCGAAGCCAACTGCATTCCAATGTACATGGCCGAACTTGCACCTCCGTCGATTCGAGGCAATCTTATCAACTTCTACCAAAGCTGGCTGTTTCTTGGGGCAATCATCGCTTCAGGCGTGGTTGTTGGCTCATCAAAACACTTGAGTGGCAAGTGGGAGTACTTAACTGGTGAGTTGCTGCAGTAACTCCGTCGTCTGGCGAAGAAGTTAACATTGCAATCACAGTAATCGTCGTACAGTTCGTGCTTCCCTGCCTGCTCCTCTGCGCGGTCTGGTTCATTCCCGAATCTCCCCGCTGGCTTCTTTCTAAAGGAAGAAGAGACGAGGCATGGAAAGCCTTGGCCTATGTGCGCCATGGCACGCTGACCGATGAGCAAGTCACTGAGGAACTGGATCTGATTGACCAAGCCATGAATCAAGAGAAAGAGACTCATCAAGCGACGAGCTACATTGACTGTTTCAAAGGCACGAACGGCCGACGCACCTTGGTAGCAGTTGGTGTTCAGGTCTTACAACAGGCTCAGGGCAATTCGTTCATGATGACTTACCTTGTCATCTTTCTGGAACAAATCGGTGTGCAAGATCCTCTCACCATCCAGCTGGCCAGTATATGCTGTGGATTTGCCGGAACATTGGTGGCCTTTGTTCTGAGCGACAGAATCGGTCGGCGTCCACTCTTGATCGGTGGTGCTTTCCTGATGACTGCTCTCATGTGGACCGTGAGTGGTCTTGCATCATGGCAGTCCGGAGGTGTCAAAGGAGCAACTGCGCAGGGATGCGTGGCAGCCATCATGCTTTATGTGAGTACAGTAGCAATCCTCCCAGCCTCAGGCGAGCAATAGACGCTGAACTTGACCCAGGAATTCGTTTCCGTCGCCTGTTGGGGATCAGTTATGTGGACAGTGACAGGTAAGTCCATTCGCTTCTACAGAGTGTTGCCTTCGTGAATTGATGAGTACTGCAGCGGAAGTTGGCACCACGCAGCTTCGAGAGCGCACCATCGCTCTGGCCACCATGATCGGGTTTTCGAGCAGCGTGTTGATCACCTACGTCAATCCTTACGTCCAGGGAAGTCCGGGAAATCTTGGATCCAAGATCGGTATGGTCTATGGTGCCTGTTCTATCTTGACTATGGCCTTTGTCTATCTTATCGTGCCAGAGATGAGAGGCAGAAGTTTGGAAGAGCTTGACGAACTGTTTCACGCAAAAGTTCCTGCCTGGAGGAGCAGAAGCTATGTCGGTACCGGTATTGGGGCCAAGATCACCCAGATTGAGAACGCTACGCTCCATGGCAAGTCTATTGAACAGGATCAGGTCGTGGAGACTGTTGAGTTTGAAGAGACTCAAAAGCCAAAGGCGCCATGAGGATCAACACCGGCGACCCATTGACATTTGGTGCGCAGTATGTCTTGCTGGCCGCTGCAAAGAACGCCCGAGTCTTTTCCCAGAGGCGAGCAAGGAAAAGGACTGCTAGATATTGTGGTCATCGATGCAAACAATCAAATTTGAAACTTGAAACGTGTAGTCCACGTTGTCTGATAATAAGGTGGCACTATCCTATAGGGTCCAGTGAAATCTTTAGTCTACGTACCAGATAATGTTAATCGTAGCCTGTATCTGGTCCATAGATCAAAGACCAAATTTGCGAACCATGTCGCGGATGCATCTCCAGTAAATGCTCAATCCAAATTCTATGGACTTCGACCTTGGGCCGAGCGTTCCGTTAGGTCTAAAGGGTCTCCCACTCTTCGAAGCTTCTCATAATTGAACAAATTGCCCGCGGGGCGATTCTGTTTCGTGTTGTCGAATATCCTTAAATATGCACTCCTCGCTACCCCAAGACATTCATAATGTGCAAATATAGTCTCAGCAAGATCAAAAGCCGCCTTTGTTACAGCCAAACTGCTGCTTCAATGTCACCTCCTTTCCAAATTAATGATTGGCGTCAAGCAGCAGCCGATGCCCGGCGTACTCTTGAGGCTTCCATTCCCGAAGCGTGGCGTCTACCATCGGATCTGAAGATAGTGGCCGAAGAGGAAAAGCTTCGTCCCGAAGATCCAAGAGTCCTTCGTTGTGGCATACTGGATGCCCTCGATCTGGAGATAACGTCCATTCGAGAGGTCGAGCAACTGCGGTCATCGTTGGCAAGCGAGAAGTATACTGCCGAACAGGTGGCTACTGCTTTCTGCAAGAGGGCAGCAATCGCACATCAATGCACTTCATGCCTTACCTGCTTCTTTCCCGAGCAGGCGATTCAGCGGGCTCGAGACTTGGATGCGCATCGTGAACAACATGGAACAGTCACAGGTCCCATGCACGGTATCCCAGTCTCACTCAAAGACATGTTTGATATTGCTGGACAACCAACTACTCTCGGACTGGTTTCTTGGCTTCCAAACATTGCCTCGAAGAATTCCGACGTCGCCGACGCTATACTGGCAGCTGGCGGGATTCTATATGCCAAGACAGGATGTTCACAAGCTTGCCTTATGGTTGAGAGTATCAACAACATTTTTGGAGCCATTCGAAATCCCTACAACCTGAGTTTGAGTGTAGGGGGCTCCACCGGAGGTGAAGGTGCTTTGATCGCATCTAAAGGCAGTATAATCGGCTCCGGGACCGACGGAGGAGGAAGTCTTCGCTTTCCGGCTATGTTCTGCGGCTTGTGGGCATTGAAATGCTCTAAAGGGCGGTTGTCATGTCGAGGACTTGGGTTAATGATTGACGGCAATGAATCGGTCAATGCTGGTCTTGGACCACTCGCAAAAACTGTCTCTGGCCTGGAGTGGTGGATGCGGATACAGTTGGCAACCGAGCCATGGAAGGTCGATCCTGGGTGTGTCCCGATGGCCTGGGGAATACAAGAAGCACATCTCCCGACTTCAAAATTGGTGATTGCGGTGCTTCGGGATGATGGTGTGGTCGCACCGACCAAGCCTGTACGGGTGAGAAACGACTCTGAGAACCACTGGAGACGAAAGTGCAGGATCATGCTAACCATATGCAGAGAGCTTTGGAACAGGTTGCCTCTGCACTAGTGGCTGGTGGCCACAGGGTTGTAGAGCTGCCCGCCGAAAAACTGAAGACTTTGCATCGACGGGGAACAGCATGTGTGATGAAATCCAACGTGCAGAACGGTGGTCGAGGAGTCATGAAGCACATTCAGGCTTCAGGGGAGCCAGTTGTTCCGCGCACAGCTACCGGATCGTCGGACTCGTTGTTGACGACCGAGGAGGTTTTCGCAAACCATATGGAGAGGGGACAGGTTGCTTACGAGTATGCAACTCTTTGGCAAGAGTATGGAATGGATGCCATCTTGGCTCCTGCCGTTGCACATCCAGCTCCGCCACATGGAAAGTACATCAGCAATTCATATGCTACGATATACAACATGTTGGACTACACGACCGGAAGTATTCCTGTAACCACAGTCAGCAGGGACGATTTGCCAGAGAGAGAGTGGCTGGACCAAACTCCGTATCCACGCATCGAACCTGTGAGGTTCCCTTATGACTTAGGGGACAACGAGATGAAGGGATTGTGTAAGTCTACCAGCCACGACCCCAGCAATGACACTTTGTCTAATCGTGCATAGTTACTAGCGCAGAGGTGTTCGAGAATGCACCCGTTGGCGTGCAGATCGTCTGTCAACGACTGCGAGAGGAAAAGTGCATTGGAGTGATGAAGGAGATCGAGCGACTTTTAGAATTTTCTAGTTGATTGAGAACGTTCTACTACTACTGTAAGAATGTGGCATGCAAAGTTAGATTTCATGGCAAAAGAGTCATGAGATTATCAATAGGGCATCGGGTATCTGTGTATCTCGACCCCCGGATCTCCTATCAGGAACAAATGTTCACAGAACTGGAGGTTTCCGACCCTGGACGAGTTGCTCCACTCCATATGCTAATTCCAGCAGTTTCTGCTCCCGATATGGTAGAGAGACCAATTCCAAGCCTACGGGTAAGCCACTCGGGCCCTGGGTCAGGCCAGCAGGGATAGTGATAGAGGGAAAAAGCGACTGTGATGATACCAGCGTATTTGTAGGGAAGTCCGCCGCTGGCCATCTCTGAGAAAGGACATCTTCCAGCAATGGAGCGGGGATCTGGACATCTGGGAAAGCTAGTGCATCGAGGTTGTGTCTAGCCAGGGTAATCGTAATGGCCCTTTGAAGCTCTTCTCGGGCAAGGAGGCGAGCAGTGAAATCGGGATCTTTCTGGGGTGTACCAATGCCTGTCGCAATGCCCTCGAACAAATCAAGCGCCGGATGATATTTCTTCGACTCATAGATCTCCTGAGTATTGGTTTTGAGGAATGGATGGCGACTGAAGAAATCATCAAGGTCGGATCGGGAGCGCTGATGATATGTGAATGTAATCTCGAGCAGTTTCATCAAGTTCGGGATCTCGACGTCAACGAGAACCGTGCCGTTGTCTTGGAGCGTTTGCAGTGCCGCAGTAATGACTTTGTTCACAGATTGGCTCTCTGGATCTGAATCCGGTCCAAACACATCTCGGAGTACACCAATTCGTGCCGATTTGATCTTGTCCACGGACAGGTTGGCTCCATAACTCCCTCCAATAGGCGGTCCCGCGATCACCGCTGCTGCTGTATAGGAATCCTGCTCGTCGAAGCCCGCCAGTACATCGAGCATCAAGGCGACATCTGTAACGGTTCGGCACATAGGCCCCGGTGTATCTTGCGGAACCAGGAGAGGTGACAATCCACTTCGGCTGATGATACCGGGGGTACATCGAATACCAACGAGCCCGCAGAATGAAGAAGGTACTCGAATGGAGCCACCAGTATCTTCACCCACGCCTAGGAGACCAAGGTCGGCTGCTATAGCGGTACCTGTGCCAGAGCTTGACCCTCCAGGATCTCGTTTCGTATCGTATGGATTCTTCGTCGTCCCCGATAGGGATGACGTCGAGTGCCAGGACGTCGCGAAATCTAGAGAAAGGAATTTCAGTCATACATCATCTAAGCACTCGTGTTTGGCCCTACCTGGCATAGTAGTCTTCGCCAAAATTATCGCTCCTGCCGCCTTCAACTTTGTGACCAAAGTCGCATCTTGCTCCGGAATATAGTCTTTGGCGAGAATCGACCCATACGACGTAGCAAGGCCCTTTGTGCTAGCCTGGTCTTTGACAACCACGGGGATCCCATGAAGTGATCCTTTCAATTGCGACGTGGATTTGAGATACACATCTAACGCATCGGCCTCCTCGACAGCTGTTGATGAGACTGCCAATATACTGTTCAACCTGTGTCCATCGTTGGCTTGGTCGATGGTCTTAATCCGCTGCAGATAGTATTCGACTACCTGTCGAGCGGTGAATGTGCCATTGCGATAGCCCTTCTGTGCGCGAGCAATGGTCAGCTCCTTCAATGATGTATCCATGGTATGTCGCGGTTTCCGATTCTCTGCTTGTTCTCTGGCGGGAAGACACTATTGGTAGGAGTTCGTATCTCTCGGAATTGGTCTTGTGAACAATCAACGTGGAGTTTCAGGAGTGCTAATGACTTTAGTGCCTACACGGCCCAGAGCGAGTTCGCCGCGGGGGTCCGACGAGGTTTCGCTTAGGCAACCAGCAGTTTGTTTGCACGGAAAGCCCAGGTTCTTATCGTGGAAAGTGTCCGACAGGGCTGGAGGCTAGTCGTGGTGCTTCGCCGGCTTTTGTTATTCGGGACGGTGCCCAATAAGCCGTTATCTCTGGGCGCCGACTGGCTAATAGTACGACATATATTATGACATCCAGTAACCTTAGAGCGCCTAGAAGGGTAGACGCGGACCACCTTAGAACACGGCTGTTAGTCACAGTACCGGATATCAGCGCATCGCTAGCATCGGTTCAAAATTATCAACACGGAGGGAATGCTTCCCAGGTTTGCAGAGAATCGGTTCGTTTGGCTCGTTCGGTTCGATGATGTTGACCACTCCAGCTCCTCGTGAGCATAGGCGAGTCTACCAGGTATGACTTGCTAGATCTGTCGTCTACATCGGAATGGTGTGCTGATCAAGGTTCCTAGGCATGCGAGCCTTGCAGGCTCAAGAAGGTTCGCTGCGAACTGGGATCCGTGGACCAGCCCAAAAGAGGGCCTTGTGCACGCTGTTGCAGGGAAAATAGGGACTGTTTCTTTGCCGCAACCCGGACCAGAAAGTTTCCAGCGAGTACGATCGAGGGTGATGGCCATGAGTCTCGCATCCCTCCTACAAAGAGGCAGCGAATTGAATATGATCATGGATCGTCAATATCTGAAGCAGGATCTCCTCCCGTTTCATGTCCGCCGTCAGAAGGGCCGACGCCGGCTGAAACTCAAGGCAGGAGCGCTGAGGCAGTTCTACTCAACGGGCATTCCCGAACCTGGCACGACGCTCTTTCATTACTTGCGAGAGTCTGTGACGAAGACGGGACCGAAAAGAATGACGCCGAGGGACAGTTACTGTCTCCGGAAGGACAGATTAGCATGAGCCAAACAGGGTCTGCTCCTTTTCCCTTCACTGTGAGCGCCATCTCAGCGGACACCAAAGCCGCATTGCGAGCCTGGTCGAATCTCCGCTTTGTGCGTGGCGGGCTGTTTACGGCTGAAGAAGCAATGGATATGGTTGACCATTTCTACACGTACCAGGCACCATTTTCTCCGGCCACCCCAGAGTATTATGCACATCATAACAGGCATCATCTCCTCATCGAAGAAGAGCCAATACTGACCATAACGATATTGATGATCGGTTCTCGATACCGAAAATGGACTGGGCCAGCCGCGATGTCGAGATCACTCGTGATTCATGACCGACTCTGGAGGTATTTGCAAGGGATGATTTCGCGTCTCTTCTGGTTTGAGGACAACTTTGTTGGCGAGTTCACCCCCTTGAGTGCTCCCTCAACTGGTATGCAGAAAAGAGGTCAAGATTCTGTGCGGTCCATCCGGTTTCGTACTTTGGGCACCTGCGAAGCACTCTTGTTAGTTCTGGACTGGCATCCTAGGGCCCTTCACTTTCCTCCGGTTGATGATGATACAACATCCATTGTGATCGCAGATACACCAAACACCCGAGATTCGAGCACATCCGGTGGTGAGTATGAAACAGGGGCAGGTCACCTGTGGCTGGCTCGCTCTGGCCACTTGTGTCGTTCGATGCTTTCTACCGTGTCCATGCTTGCCACGGAACTTGGATTCTTTGACGGGAAAGAAGGACCTTCGACATACTATTCTGAGTACCGCGAAGGCTTATACAGAGCTCCATCTACTCGTCAGAGAGCGCAGTCCTTGCAATACCTGATCTGGATATATGCTACGCAGCAGCAAACAGGCCCGCCGAGTAAGTTAATTTCTCACCCTCGACAAGCATCCAGCCTTGTACTTATGAATTTGAATTGACGTCGATCCTCAGGTTGGAGAATCAGCACGCCAACGCCTTCGGCACTGCGTATTGAAGCTCAGTTGGACAATACGACCGAGTGCTGGGTTCGCGTGGCGACACTGGTCAAAAGAGCTGATGACGCACTATTCAGGTCTCAACGTTATACCCAGAGGATCTTGAGAAACGGCCAATACATCTCGATCATGCAGTCCTTTCAACCACTGTTACAAGAGTTCATCATCAAATTCAATCATGCAAAATGTAACTTGGGTTCTCCTAGCACTCGGTCCGTCAAGCTAATGAATTTTAGTATCCAGACAAATGAGACTAATATTATCCATCGAGTTTAACTACATTCAGTTGTGCATCTTCAGCTTGAGCCTGCAGGCGATGATGCTGAGAAAGGGTCATACCGTGACCGATGAACCCCGACTCGATACCCAAACTCGCCAGAATTCCAACACAGACGAAGAGCACCTAAGTCGAACAGCCAGAGCAGCTCGAAGCATCGTCTCTGTGGTAGTCGATGATCTTTTCCCTGATGACGATGTAAAGCATATACCTGTCCGCTCATACTCAAGAATTCTGGGGGCGGCTCTGGTACTTCTACAGGTATGGGCACAATCCCCTGACCCGTAGATCTGATTTTCCTTTTATGGATCCTGACGGTCAGATAGATATGTGCATCAGAGGTGAAGCACGTTCTCGACGTCTCTGCAACGTTCAGCAACATTAAGCAACTTGCAACCGCTCTCGAGACCTGCGTGGTTGACGATACACACCTCAGTGCTCGGTGGGGTATCCTGCTAGCTAGATTAACGGACAGCTTCCAGGCTCGGCTTGCACAGCAACACTTTAGCCTGTCCGAATTTCAGCGGGGGGAATTGGGTGCCAATCAACAGGGAGCCTCAGTAGTGCCTGAGGTCTCTGAAATAACGATTCAAGCGCCGAACGTGAGCGACCGCACACAGCACCAAAGCCATCAAGATCCTGCTTTCAATCTTCATGCCAATGTGCATGGAACAAGCGCCACATTACAAGCACCCAACTTCGACGTATATTCAATGTGGTGGGATATCACGCGTCCCGTCGATGCCATGACGGCTGATCAGAATACGCAATATGGACCAATTCCTACCCTAGAAATCGAAACCGATATGTCTCTACATGAGGCACCCTTGGGTAGCGGCCATGATAGCTCATTCAGTTTTCCGACGAATTTGTTCTAGAGTATCAACTACGGTCTGATCTTCTAAATCTCTTCTAATAAAGGCACACTCAATAGTCATGGGGCCACTGGCTCGCAATTGCCCAATTCGACGCAGCTTGCATAACCGAGACGAACCCCTCAAAGTCATAGAGATCCACCTGGACTCTTTGTGATCAATATTACCAATTTTTTCTGGTCTTATATGCTTCCCGATCCGGGGATTGCCGAGCATGTATTCGTGGCGAGGCGCTGCTACAACAACTTGTAATAGGTTTATTGAAAGGAGTCCTGAAATATGACCCAATTTCGGTCAAGCTCATATGACCAGACGCATACTCCTTATATCCGCGCAAACCATCGTTCATGAGCTCAACTTTTCAGGGACGAAATTCCAGTCTCGTCGCCAACACCATGTCGCGCATCGAGCATAAGGCGATGATCAATGTCGATCTGGGAGAGGGATATGGAAATTGGACTTGCGGACCGGACTCAGAGGCTTTACTTCCCTTGATTGACCATGCCAATATCGCTTGTGGCTTCCATGCCTCGTGGGTGTCTTACTCTCTTCTGCACGGTGCCCTTGTTGACTTGATGCTCAGCGATCCGCTCATAATGATGGAGACGGTGCAGAAATGCAAGGAGTACGGCGTCAAGATAGGTGCACATCCTGGATTTCCCGATCTCCAGGGGTTTGGCCGGCGAGAGATGAAATTGTCTCCTGAGGAACTCACAGCAATCACGATCTACCAGATAGGCGCGCTGAAAGGATTTCTCGACAAAGAAGGCGTGGAGCTGCACCATGTCAAGCCTCACGGCATGCTCTACGGCGTCTGCTGTAGAGATTATGAAGCAGCAAGGGCTGTTTTCCAAGGGATTCCTAAGGGAGTCCCTGTCTTTGGGCTCGCCGGTACATGCATGGAACAAGCCGCCAAGGACATGGGCATTGAGTTCATTGCCGAGTTCTTTGCAGATGTCAAGTACAATCCAGATGGCACTCTGATCATTGATCGAAAGAAGCAGTACGTTGTGCCCCTTCTAAGCATCCGACAGTCGTGAAGTCGCTCCCTCATGAAACCATTTATTCTAACTTGCTCTTCTTGCCTACCATAGGGCTTGGGATCGCGAAGACATCAATCGACGAGTCACCCAGCAACTGGAGACGTGCAGCGTGACTGCCATCGACGGCTCAACTTGTGCACTTCAAATCTTCGACTACCGCACTTCGATATGTTGTCATTCTGACAGTCCCGGCTGCGTCGATATAGTCAAGGAGACCAGGAAGGTAGTGGATGCCTACAACAAGAAGCACTTCCCCGGCTAGTAAAATCGGACAAACGAGCTAGACAGATTTGTAGTTTGACTTGAGAAAGCATTCTAATCACTACTGGAAGCCATGCATAACTTACCTTGCGCACTCACCCGCATCATTGACTCAGAACTGCTGCATGTTGTAATATGAATTATCACACCTTTCGTGCCCTCGGAGCAGATTATCATTCAATGTTGAAGCATGATAACTCGTCAAAGTAGTTTCTGTGACTACCAATGATCAGCAGGATCTGCTCGGAAATCAAACCGCGTGGAGAACTTCTCGGATCGGATTGCGACGGCTCAGTCGGTTCGATATCCGACAACACCGGGAGCCACGAGGTTTTTGGATCTGACATAAACGTTCCCCTGAAGGTCAAAGTGGAGATCCACGGCATAGCATTCGCGAAGTAATTTGAGAGTCGGATTGATGCAGCAAAAATTAGAATCGGATCAGATCAGAGATACAGGGCTGGCTTCTGCGAAGTTTGTTCGCCTATCCCTGTGTTGCCCACTCAAGCGAGGTTCGACTACCTCTAGGAGTCCAACACAAGAGAACCCTGTCCGAGACAATGTTTTGGAAGCTCCTATAAGCTTGTAGACACAGCTGTAGTGTCACGTTGGTTGAGATACAGGACTGTCGGTTTCGACGGAGGACCTTCCCTGTGGCCTGGTCAGCGACTGGTTTTCGTGATATATCCTTCTCTGGTATATATTATTCGAGAGACAGTCGTCGAGTGTTTGTCACTAGGTTTAGAACCATGGAATCGAGCCTTAATTAGAGCTCGAAATCGTTGATGGCAATCCATCAAGATCATATTTCTGTCTATTCCTCGACCCATTGACCAGTGCCTCGAACGATGTATTCTCTGTCACAGACATGGATTGTCTGCCCTTGCTCTGCAGTCTTTCCCTCCCCTTGACCAAGATCGCGCAGCACATGTACAGCTCGAGGGATGGATTGTACAAGACCAGCTTCAAACACAGCATCCCATTCACCAGCCTTGGAAGTGAATACCTCTTTTCTCACTGCGAACCCTTCTTTCTCTTTCTGCTGCATCCCCAGGAAGATGTCGCCGACCCTTCCAAGAAACATGGATCCGTCGTCGCTTTGCAATATCCACGCAGAGTTGTCAGATTCTGCTTTCCTAGTCACATCGCGCCACACCTCCTCGTAATCTACCAGATTCCCGTTTCCTTCCTTATCAAACTTTCCAGTCTCCAGATCATCACTGTTTTCCATTTCCTGGAATGAAGCCTCATCGGAACGACGGCTCCCAAGTGAGTCGATGATGCGAGTCCACCGAAACATTACTGCGAGAATGTCAGTCCATCGACATTCAGTCGTTCATCTTGTCGAAACCTCGAAATTTCCCGTGACGGACGAAAGTGACCTACGCGGATTTTCCCCAAGGGTTTTGCGCTCGCCTGCTCGACTCCACTGGAGCGTCTTGTCCGCCAACGTCACGCGCAAATCCATATAGTATCCTGCAACGTTAAGTGCGATTGTCTCCGTGTCTTCCAAAGCAGGATCAGGTGGCCAGCGAATGCTGACTCGCTTCAGAATTTGCGGCGTCGTTTTGATCACCATCATCAACGTCTCCTAATGCTAGGCTTGACAGTAAAAGTTGGAGGCAGGACTGCTGGAAAGGCGCAACCAACGGTCGACCCCTATGCGCTCAGAGATGTGGTCGAGGCTCCATTGTCCAACCCTGGCATGGCTTGCGGCAGATCTAGACCGAGGTGCGATGTTGTACTTGCTGTTGCTTGTTGCTCCGGAGAATGAGCGACACCAGTCTCCTTTAGCTCTCTGTGATATGCTGCCACCATCCCGGAAACTCGGAAATCTGCGGTGTCGGAGTTTGGCGTTCGGTTCAATGATAAGAACAGCCTTTCGACAGGAGTTTGAGTACCGATCTGGAAGGGGCTCCACAGGCGTATGATTGGATGTGATGATATTGTACACTACATGCCATCACTTGGAATGAGATAGTTTTGCCCGCAGAGACCTATAACACGATCTAGAGCCAGATCTACTTATCAATGCCAAATGGTTATCTTAAACACGGCAATCTGGCCAGGGTCTGGACACTACTTTGGCGGGACGGCCACAAATAAACATCTGTTGAACATCAAGGCCGGTTTGTCGAATCTCCATATAACTCGCGCACTGGGCTCGATCTCGGAGAGACAAAGTGTCTCGCAAGCTTTTTATACTACCTTTAACCGCCCATCCTAACCCTTGCTGCTCCCATCCAAGCAATTCAGCCGAGTCCAGAACGAATCTCAAACCAGTCTACCATGCAGGCCTCCAAGCCAGCCACTCCACAAGAGGGTGGGGAGAAAATCGAGGTCGGGGTTGTCCAGGAGTCTGTTCAAGACAACATTCTCAAGCCAGACTTGAGCGAAGACGACGGCGAGGTCTTCAAGAGTCATACTGGTGTGGCTGAGTTTCGTACTTTGGGATGGTACGAGACACTTCTTACAACGGAGATGACTCGCTTACACAAACGTGGAAAACTAGGATTCGGGCGGGCATTATCCTCATGAAGCTCTGTTTCGCAACAGGTGTATTGGGAATCCCGTATGCGCTGAATGTGACTGGCTACGGACCCGGGATCTGCATCCTTTTCGGTTGGGGCTCTATGACTACCTGTAAGTCGAATCCCCCGTCGCATTAGCATGTGTGGCCCTCGCTCACGGCTTGGTTCCAGATTACGCCTACATCATGTACCTATTTCGCATGAAGTATCGCGGAGTCCACAACATCGCCGACGCCGCCGCTATCATGGGTGGCCCTGTTGCTCGCGAGTTCGCTGGCGGCCTGTTCCTGCTGACCTGGATGTGAGAGCTCGAGGAACCCTGCTACAAAGACAAAGTTCTGACCGACTTCAAATAGCTTAGCTGCCGGATCAGGATTCATTGGACTTGCACAAGGATTGAAGATTCTCGCCGACGGCAAAGCCTGCACAGTTGTTTGGACAGTGGTTGCAGCCATATGTACCGGACTTGTCTCGAGCATCCGAACACTGGGCAAAATGGCCGTGTTGACCTGGGTTGGGTTTGCGTCCATCTTTACGGCTGTATTCATTGTGGTGTGAGTTTTCTGAGATCGGTACTAATTGATAGGATATCACGCTGATGACAGGAACATTATAGTGTTGGTGTCACACAGGTCTCCAGGCCAGCTGCAGCACCGAAGACAGGCCCCTTCGATTTGGGAGTGATCGCCGTTGGGTCACCAGGCTTTGTCGCTGGACTTACTGCAACACTCAATCTCTTCTGTAAGATTGAGTGTTATCGAGCCTGAAAAGAGAGAAGTTGCAGCTGACTTGAACTTACGTTATAGCTGGGTACGGCGCGACCCCGACATTCATGCCGGTCATTGCGGAGATGAGAAGGCCTAAATCTTACCCCAAGGCGCTATTCATCTCTCAAGGAGCCTTGTCAGTCTGCTATATAACCTTTGGCACAGTTGTTTATGTGTAAGTCGACGACCATTGCACTCCTGGGATATCTCGACTGATCAACCTTCCCAGGTACTGTGGTCAGTACGTAGCGAGTCCGTCACTGGCCAGTGCCGGAGGCAAAATCGAGAAGATTGCCTTTGGCATCTCCATTCCCGGATTCATCATGACCTCTACCTTATGGGTTCACACGGCTGCTAAATTTGTGGGCATCTCCCACCCGAGATTTGGGGACGCAAGATTGCTGACGGGTTATTGATAGCTTTTCGTCAAAATACTCCGCAACTCGCCTCACCTGCAGAGCAACAGTCTCATCCATTGGAGCACGTGGCTGTAGGTTGTCCCTCTTCGGTTGAGTTGAATACACCTGCTGACAGGGAATCTTCAGGGGATCGACCCTTGGGATTACATTATTGTCCTTTATCGTGGCGGAAGCTATCCCGTTCTTCACCTTTCTGCTCGGTCTGATCGGATCTCTCTGCTGTGCTCCGACTTGTGTAAGCCTCAACACCACTTCTTTGAAAAGTGATTAGCCCAACTGACCTGAAACTTCGTACAAAGCTCGTCATTCCAGCTTTCATGGGGCTTTACATGGATCGGGGAAATCATGGGGCCAACTGGAGGAAGAAGGCCGTGTGCAGCCTTCACTTTGCAGTGATTGCCCTTGGTTCCTTTATCACGGTTGCTGGTACGTATACCACTATCAAAAGCATCGTCGATGCCTACAACGATGGAACCGTTGGTGGAGCTTTCAGCTGCGCATGAATAGATGAGGGTGTTTCATTGGCTTTTCCTTTTGGCCGTCTGCACTCGAACACTAGCAAGTGTAACTGGATGTGGAATTCTATGCCCATGTCTGATAATGCCCAAAAGGAGGTTGTTGAACCACCAGGTTCGCCGCCCGGTCAGTAATACAGGGAGTAATTCAAGAAGTGTAGACAATTACTATTCCAGCTGAACGTCTAACGAATTGGCCACACCAGTGTCTTCGATACTTCCCATGGTGATAGTGGTATCATATTGCAAAGGTATGTATAAGCCTAACGCAACAGTTTTGAACCCGACGGGAAGAATAGTGGCTGCCACACCGCCCTGTTTCACTTCAAACTGACCGAGGTTATTGATTCCCATCTTCCAAATGGTGTCACGCTGGAAGAACTACATGACATGGAACGGGAACCCTCTCCACTATTTCCCCAGGCGGCAATAGACCCTAATACTGGGCCACTAGACTTTGGCGTCGAATTCAGCCTCTAACTTACTCGAATTGGGACTACCGATAGCCATAGATCAAGATATAGAATTGCATTGTCGTATTTGTCTTTTCTGTAGTGAATTAACGGCTCACATTGCAGAGTTTGCCCGCAATATCCAAAAAGAAAAGAACTTGGGCTGGCGCCGCCATGCCAGATACGCAGAGTAGGGGCCGAATTTTGAGGCTGTGTGAATCTCCACAGTCTCTTAGGGGTCACCCAAAAAGACTAAGGCAGTATCCTTGAGTCTCTCGCATTGGGTCTGCTCAGCCCCTCGGCAGAGGTGGAGATTCCGGTCGTGAAACATTTACAATCAGGATCCGCGGCACGGGAGACAGATGGCGAAATCATGCGACCCGTCCCGCCTCGATCGCTTAGACTCGACCATCCGCAATCTAACCCCCGGTGTGTGACTGTGGAGGTCCTCAAAGTACAAATGGAACACTTGAGCCGCACAATGCAAGCCGTGGACGTGCTGTAGCCTTAGGACTTACAAAATGTCCGACACTCGCCACCAGGCTGTCTTTCTAGCTTAAATTCCGATTCAGCTGGATTTGACAATGTCCCCAGGATATGGCTAATCAAAAGGGTTCCGCAGCTCGTGGCTATATGCAGGAGCTGGCGTCATGTAAGCCGGTGGGCGCAGAATGCAGGTGGTAAATCTGACGGCTGTGAACAGGGAAACATCGTCAGGGAGGCGACGAAGGTCTTGAAGCATTTTTACGTCCAGCTCCAAGCCATCATACAGCCATTTCGAAAGAATGGATCCCACAAGCACTTCGCTGGCCCAGGTCGCTTCTGACGGCTGTTTTATGCTGGGGCTTTATCGCGATCCTCGAAATCTTCAACATACTTGTCCACAACAGTCAAGGGTTGTCGCTGCAGGATACAAACCTGGTCAATTTGGCAAGATATATGCCAACTCTGGGTGCGATTGCGCTCGCATTCGGGTTCAAGGGCGTTATCAGCGATCTGAAAGTCGTTAGTCCATGGTCAAGCATGAGTGGCAGGTGGGCCACGGCCAAAGACTCGGTGCTGTTGGACTATGTCAACGGCATTGAGTTCCAGTCTATCTTTCTTGCATTCCGCAAAGGGCACTGGGCTTTGGCGATGGCCTTACTTGTTGGCCTGTCGTTTGGTGCCTTGGTGCCTGTTGCAAACTCACTGACCTTCATCGACAATTCGGCTGTCAGGATCGTCTCAGCACCCTTTCTGCAAACATCCACGTTTGATTTCGATGCTACATTGGCTTTGGCCAATGGGTCGCTGGCTCTGCCCTTGGACTATACCGGGCAAAAGCCATACGCTGCTGTGGCCTCGGAACGACTCGCAAACGGCTCGCCCTCTCCGTGGACCAGCGGCAATCTTGCTTTTGAAGCCTTCTCCTCTACTGCATACACCCCTTCAACAGGTACGACCATCGTGGCTAACGTCACCGCCCTCTCAGCAAATCTGAACTGCTTTCCTCTCAGGCATACTGCCCGTTCCTTAGGTAAATATGACTACACAGTAATCGATGGGAATGAGGACGATCTCAAGGCGGCAAATTGTTCACTCGCCGTGCAACAATACTATATCCAACAACAGAAGCTCGCTTATCTGAATCTAACGAGCTGTTCCGATAGTCGCAAAGACATACGGATATTGGCGACGTTGGTCTCCAAGGATGAGGGAAACTTTACTGCAACCGGTGTTCTCTGTTCACCAGCTTTCGCGAGCCAGAAAGTCCATCTGAGAGTGAACAGCACGACAAGCAGAGCAGTGAGCTATACAACTGAGAGTGACGCCGCGCCAACAGATATCGAGACCTCCGTGGAGGCTCTGTGGATATACCTGAATAACCCCTTGGACACGACAACTATGACCGCATTCGGCCTCGCCCAGAGCCCTGGCCCCTTCAATCCCACAGAGCGTCCGTTGGCAACTTTCAGCAATGTCACAGCGGCAGCCTATGAGCTGATCGCCATGAACAACGCGGACCCTTTCTCGAGTCTTCTCATGAACGGCCAGCCCGACATATTCGACTTCTACCTTCGCAACCCTCTCTCGTTTCAGACCGACGTTGAAGGCCTTGCCAACAGTATTTGGGCACAAACCATCAATGCTTTCTCGAGGAAAGCCACATCGCTGCCAACAGAGGGCACTGTCGAGACAGCTGAGCCCCGGCTCTTCCTTCGCAAAGTATCGTTGCGGGTTATGCAAGCCCTCCTAGCCTGCATCGGGCTGATCAGTGTTTTCGGCCTCACCTTCCTGAGGCCTAAGACACTGTTGCGGATGGACCCCAGCCCGTTAGCAGCGGCAGCCCTTGTGCTCTCTGCGTCCGACCCCAAGGTGGAAGGGCGACTAGGCTTGCATGCACAAAGTACCTCCAAAACTCTTGATCAAGCATTACTCACAACCAAGTGGAGCCTACAATTGGCTCCCACTCCATGCCAGATGGAAGTAAAGCTGGAGGATGTGGGAGAGCCAGACCCGGACAAAAGGCAAATCTCGACCGGAGTTACTGTTACCGAGGGGGCGGGAGGCTGGCGGCCGCTTTCACTACGCTTAACTGCTAAGCTCGCGCTTATCATCGCAATGCTCACGGTCATGGCGGCTCTCGGTATTCTTCAATGGAGGTCCAGCAGGACCAGAGGCCTCTGTCGGTACACGTTCCTATCGTCAACGGTCGCTTCCGTGGTCCCTGCCACGATCCTAGTCCTGCTCGGATATTGGGTTTCCGGACTTGACCGAGCCGCTCGTTCGTTGCTCCCGTACAAAAAACTTCGGAAGGCATCGAGTCGGCAGGCACTTCTTCTCAATGTCAGAGAGACGCTGTTTTTCTGGTCGCCTACTCGACGGAAAACAGAACAGGTCCTATTCACTTTAGTCACGTCCGCTGTTATCTTGTTAGCTGTCCCGGTTGTGAAGCTTGTCGCAGCAGGGTTGTATGATGCACAGCCGACTTTGAGCGAGGAAATAGTGGCACTTCAAGCAGACACGAGCCTCCCAGACACTGTTGCATCGATGTGGAATGTATCGGACTTTGACAGCGTCGTGAAGCGAGCATCAGAATTTACAGAGTGGACCACCATCCCGAGCTTCGAGGTGCCCCAGCAACCTGGGATAATCAACAACCTTGTCCTATGTAACATAACCAGTATTGCGGCATCTTCAATGTCGAATCAGACGGAAAGCGAGTTGAACGTGCGGGTTCCAGCGGTTGCTGTCAACATCAAATGTACGCCTCTGCCCAGCTCGGACTTTAACCTATCGGCGACCTACTATCCAGGTTCATGGTCATTTGCCTGGTATTGCAAATCCACGCCTTGTTCGACCCTGCTGAATCAGACTGTGGTGGTGCACCAGTCGATGGTATCGAATGCGACAGGCAATGCCCCCCCGTACCGCTACCAAGGGTCGAGTTTCGTCCAAAACCCTGATTTCGATACCAAACAATCGATGGGCAACTCAGACCTGCCACGAGTCGTCAACACTGCCTTCAATGTCATCTTAGCAGATGTCTCAACTCTGATCAGACCGTATAACTCTATTCAAAACGCCAGCTTGATGGACCTGCCGGGCAATACTACCTCGAAGACCATGTGGGTTGGGGATGACACGTTTTCATTCCCACCACCTACGGTCAGGGCACTCTCTTGCACCCGCAATTTGAGCCTTGTTCAAGTCGATGCGACATATGCCAGGGCTTCCAGGTTACTCGTGGGAGACGTCGAGAAACTCCTGCCGTGGAGCCCAGTGTCCGTCGATATGGGTTCGGTAACGCACGAGCGCGCCTACCCGACAATGCAACCATACTGGTTCGCGCCGGTAACCGCACCCGTCTCGCAGTATACGCAAAGTGACGATATGGACGGAAAACTCAACAGTAATTCCCTGTGGCCCAAAATCGGCAGCCCCACGAACTTCTGGGAACTCCTCGCTGCATACGCGGAGTTTAAAGCGGACAACTTGACGAGCATCTTGGACGTCGACAAGTTGGCGGTCGCGACCGAAGCTGTCCTGACGGCATATTGCACACAGATTTTGACGCAATTGCGCCCTCTGGCACTCGCATCAGCACCTGTCTCTCAAACCACTCTACCGCTCCAAGGCACGCTCAGCCAGCCCGAACCTCGCCTCGTGCAGAACCTCCACGCCACAATCGCGCTAGAGGGTCTGTTCGCCCTAATGCTCTGCTGCATCGTCTGGATCTTCATCCAATTCCCCAGCGAGTCAATCCTGCCCATGCCACCCGATTCGATCGCCGCCCGACTTTCGCTGTTGGCCAATAGCTCCATTGTGCGAAGGCTGCGCGACGCTGGTGTCGCTGACTTGCGAGCTACGGATATTTGGCGAGAAAGGGCAGCTCTAGGTTGGTGGTTGCACCAAAGTAAGAGTAGGACTATGGGACCAGTCGGTGCGCCTCACGATGCACCTCATGATGATTCCGCGCAATGGCGCTGGGGTATCGACTTCGGTTCAGAGGTGATCTTGCGAAGCTGGAATAGTCCACCAACTGCTTTCGAGGCAGCTGAGTCGCTCAAGCTCCATTCGCAGCCAGGGACGCCCTATACCCCTTTCACTACTGACGGATCCTATTCTTCGCTAGTCAACGATGGCACTCGTTTCGATCCACGAGCAGCAGACTCGGAACGAGAGTCCCTCATGGACCGGGAGCAGAGATCTCTGTTTGACGAGCATGGGATCGTCAGACCGACAATGCCGTCGCCAGCAATGGGACCGAATTCTACGGGGTAGTTATCACGCTTGCATGTACCCGTATAATAGATCTGTATACGTATCCATATGCAACAAATTCAGTGCCATGAAAGGGGAGGCCACGAGGCTCAAGGCTAGCCGGAGTATCGTTGTTCCGCTCGCAGACTTCGGATTATTCGTCTTGGCGAGGCTAGTGACACTCAGCAAGCGGCGGTCAAAAAGGTCTTCCTCTGCTGTTCTTTTCGTTTCGTTCCTTCGTGAGCTTCAAGCTTCAAGCTCCTTGATCTGCAATTCTCGTCCGCCGCCGCCAACAATGGCACGATTGTAAGGCCTTCGCCTAGGCCTGCGGGTCTTCAGGACAGCGTTGAAGGTTCATCCCGCCATTTCAGTACGGTGATTGGTGAACCAAACCCCCGTCTTGAACCACCAGTATCTCAGATGCTTGTGATCCGACCACGACTCGCTATCAGGATCAACTAATTTGACAAAGTACGTCTCACAATTTGTTTCCCTTGCTTCACTTGTCTTCCAAGAACTACCTAAGCACTGCAATGCAATGCAATGCACTGCACCGCACCGCACTGTACATGATGATACCCAATTCGCTGATTCAAACTTTACTTTAATCGAGACTCGTTGCTCCGCAGCGAGTCGATGCGAGAAGAAAAATTCTTTTTTTCTTTCCCCTTCTGAGATACTGTGCTACTGTGTTCTGTATTCTGTATTCCTTACAGAGTACGAGTACGAATACGAATACAAACACTTTGCGACGAGATTTCTCCTTTGATTGAAAGTCCTCCTCGCTGTCCAGGTTGCTGACTTTGCACCGTCTTTCAGTGTAGGGATGGGATGGGATACTGTATCTCTCATGACGGAATTCCGTACGGAGTGCCGTACCCCCTGTACTGGGTGAGGGTCGCGCAACGGTTGGATCGCCGGATCGAAGGACCGACTGACGCACTTGGTCACACTTACATTTCTATACACACTACACTATCCATACAGATATCTATGTCATACGTTTTTGTTCCATTCGGGTTCTGTTTCATTTCATTCGATTTGAGCTTGGCTGGCTGGCTGGCGGCAGGCAGGAAAACAGCTCAATGATAATCCATCGCGTCACGTAGTTGAACTACATTACTAGTAAGTTGCGTGTCTCTCCAAGGCGAGGAAACCGCCTTTGATATCTCCGATCCAGGGACTTCTCTTCCTTTCCGCCTTGTTCTCGGCTGTGTCTGTAGCTGTTCCTCTTCTTGCAGTGTCCCCCACGACCTGGATCCTCGTCATCAACTTCTGCGCTGCAATTTGACTATCATTCCCGCGCTGGCAGACGAAGTACACGGCTGGAAGGTCGTCGTCGTCATTGTCGTCGTCGTTGTTTTCGCCGTCGGTACTGTCAATGTCATTGCCGTTGTCATCGCCGCCGGGGCTGTTGCTGTAATTATCATTTTCGTGCCCCTTGGTCGACGTCCCCGACGGTCTGGGCGGGAAGTCGGCGCTCGAAAGGGTCGACTGTCTTGCCACTGGGTTGGGGATGTGCGATTCGTAATCGACCATCCCGTCATCTGGGCCTGCAGCAGCATCGTTCGTAGACGAGCCGGGCGGTGCGGCAACGGGGATATGGGACTCAGGATTGAGCATTCCTCCGTCAGGCCCGCTTTCATGAGTCCCGGGATAGGTGTGCTTGGTCTGGATGTGGGATTCGCGATTAAGCATCCCTCCGTCCGGCCCGGTCGTTGGATTCTGTCTTGCTAGATCATCCCTATCCGGATCGCTGGGGAAGTCGGCGACTGTCGCCTCTGTGGTGGTGGGGATGTGCGACTCTTCATTGATCTGCCCGCCTCGGGGATCGAATCCGGCGCCGTTTGCTGTCTCCTGTCCCGCGGTCGGGATGTGAGATTCCTGATCGACCGTTCCTCCGTCGGGACCTATCCCTAGTCCAGGCTGAGCGGCAAAACCGGTGCTAGACCCAAGGCCAGACTCAAGCTTAAGCTGAAGCTGATCAAACGCCGCGTCCCCGTGCCTCAGAATCTTCGACAGCGGAATGTTCACACTGCCACTAACTTTAGGTCCCAATTCGAACTCATGCTCCTCGCGCACATCGACGACAATGTGTTTCCTCTTCCTCTTCCTTTCCTTCTCCCTGGCCCCCTCTCCGCCGTGATGGCGATGATGGTGACCATGGTGCTGCCGTACGTGCTCCTGCAGAAACTCACGCGCGTCGATTCGATTCTCCTCGCCCAGCAGCCTCACGTCTTCCGCAACACCGCAGAAAGCCCGGTAATCGAGGCGTCCTTCCGAAATGACGTCGGCCGTGATCCTCCTGAGGTTCTTCTGCGCGAGAGTCTCGTCGTCGCCGCACGCAAGGCAGTCTTTCCGCCGGCCTCGCAGGGTGATTGTGCGGAAGACGCTGCGCGGGTCAGCCGCCCATGTATTGTAGAGAAGCATAGTGTGTTTGGCCCTCTCCGGAGGGCGCGACCCCGACTCCGCTGCTGGAACAGTACTTGTTGTAATGATGCCGTCGTCCTGACGGTGAGATGTCGACGGCGGCGGTGGCGGCGGTGGCGGGAGATGCGCTCCCGTGGAAATCAACTTGATAGCCTCCCCGGCCATGAGCGTCCCGATCGTGCCGACCACGGGTCCTAGAATACCGATCTCGCTGCACGAGCGCACCGTTTCAGGTGCCGGCGGCCGGGGGAACACGCACCTGTAGCACGGGCCTTTGTCCGTCGTGGTCAAGGACGAGGGAGCAGGAGGCGAGTTGAGCACGATGAGCATGCCTTCCCCTCTCTGCGCGGCGCCACTGACCAGGACCTTGCCCAGGATCACGCACGCGTCGGAGATCAGATACCGCGTCGCCGGGTTGTCCGTGCAGTCCAGCACCAGATCGTACTGCGACACCGTGGCGAGGATGTTGGCCCCGGTGGCCTGCTCCTCGTGGCACACGTACCGGACCTCCGAGTTGAGGGCCTTGCACGTCGCGGCCGCGGAGCGGACTTTCGACAGCCCAGCCTGGGCGGCGGCCTCGGTGTGCACGATTTGGCGGTGGAGATTGCTGACTTCCACGGCGTCGCTGTCCATAAAGCCAAGGGTGCCGACGCCAGCGCCGGCGAGGTACAGCGCGGCGGGTGAGCCGAGGCCGCCGAGCCCGATGATCAGCACCTTGGAGGAGAGGAGGTATTCTTGGCCGCGGAGGCGGAGCTGCGGGAGGAGTAATTGGCGGTTGTACCTGCTGGAGGCGAGTGGTGGGGCGGGGATGAGTGGATGGGAGGCTGATGATAATCCAGCGGGATGTTCTGTGAGTCTGCGTGGCTCATCTGATTCATCTGTGGCTCTGGTGGTGGTATGCGAGGAATAATTCATTGGAGGTTGAGCAAGCGTAGGCGTCTCGACAAAATTGTCCGTGGCCGACATCTTGCCAGCGTTTGGTTCAACTTGTGAACTCTTCCTGATTTCTAGGGCGAGGGCACGAACCTGTTGGAGAGGGAGATCTACAGCATTGTCCCTCCGTGTCAAGACAGGAGCAATTGGAACGAGTCAGGCTGGAAAACACGCTTTGAAGAATTCGTTGATCTATGCCAAGCCCTGGAAACGGCGCCTGGATCTGGTTTTGATTCTGGATTCTTTCACTCTCTCATCACTGTATGACTAGGTCCTGTATTCATCCCATCATGCATCGTCATTGGGTATCAAGCGCCGCGTGTTATCCGGCGATCCGGCCTCGGCAAAACAAAATGCCTAATGGTCGAGAAAATGTGTATGCACAAACAAACCGTGGCCAACTTACTCGTCTTCTGGCTCGATGAGGTCGGGCAGATTCTCGGCCTTCTCCTTGCCCTGCAGGACGTTGTATACCGCTGTGAGCAGAGGGAAGTCCTTCTCCAAGCCCTTGTATTTCAGAAATTTGTTGACTTCGCCCGCAGTCATTGCGCCTTGGAGTTTTTGCCCGTTCAGCTCTCTTTCTTCAATCTCCTCGATCGATTTGCCCTCTCGAATACTCATCCTGGCGCATCGGAAGTTTCGACCACCGGAACAAGAAGTGATCAAGTCGGCCACACCAGCCGACTCGACAGTAAATGTGTCCGGCTGAACGGTATGGGGAAAGAATCTGTTTCCGAACTCTCTCATCTCAAGCAGCCCAACTCGCATGACAGCAGCCTTGGCATTGTCACCCCAGCCTAAGCCATCGACCCAGCCGGCCGCAACAGCCACGACGTTCTTTAGAGCACCTCCAAGCGACACACCGGCGACATCTGAGACCACTCTGACGTGGAAGTATCGTCGGTGGAATAGTTTCTTCCACGTGTCATGGTCAATTGCGTGGTACTCTGCCGGAAGAGGCTTCAGTTTGACCTTCGAAGGCTTTCCCGAGACATCCTTGTGTTCTAATTTGGTCAGGTCGACATGACTCGAGGACGGACTAGGTCCCTGAGAAGTCGCTGGCGTCGGAGCTCGTGAGTCCATGCGTGGAGGGTCATATGCAACCGTAGTTTCCGAGAATTTCTCCAGAGCCACTTCGCTGGCAATGTTTGCACCAGACAGGGCACCGCAGTATATTCCCAGCTCTTCGCCAATCGTCTCGGAAAACAGGCTGATGGAGGACTCGTGGACATTGACACCCTTAATACATGAGATGCCCCGGGCGAAGGGTAGGATGTGACCTCGCATTTGTTTGCATAAGTTCAGGATGAACTGGTGGGGGAGATTGAAGATGAGGATCGACGAGTTTTTGACCGCGTCAATGAGGTCCGGGTTCGCGATGACGTTGTGAGGCAGAGGAATGCCGGGGAGGTATTTGACGTTCTCATGGAAGGTGTTGATGAGTTGGGTGAGCTTGTGCTTTCCTTTGCCGAGCTCTAGAGACTGGTTGTAGTGCTTCGACTTGGAGTCTAGTTCAACTTCCTCCTCATAAACCCACATCTGCACATCGCGCTCGAAAAGTTCCGGGTGGTCAAGGGTGCTTTCAGCAACCACTTTGGCAATAGTTGATCCCCTGGTTGAGTCAGTCAAGCAGCTTTGTAGCACCAAATCCCGCTTACCAGTTTCCGGAACCGATCACGGTGACCTTGTGTTTCTTCTGATACGGTGTCAGGGCGGACATTTTTGCTCGAAGTGTATCCATGGTGACGATTGGTGTTGGTCTGGAGAAACGATGAACAGGAACAGAAAGTCTAGAGAACCGAAGAAGCAGACTTGCACGAGAAGGCAACAGCATCCAGTGCTTCTCGTGACGTTCCAGGGTTCAAAAGCAACTTCGTCCTGCGTTTGAATTTCTGGTGAATGGTGGGCTCGTCACAAAATGTTGGTCCAGATGCCCACCTCAACATCTCGCGTGACGCAGGAACATCGAATAGGCGGGTCCACCTGATCAATTAGGCCTTATCTTGGTTAGTAGGCGCCGCTAGACCGAAGAGCCACCCCTACCAGGCCGAGGCTCGGGCGTAGCGCACCACTGATGGATTTATTTCGCGTCTCGCGTCTTGCACATCCAAACGTCAGCATTACTTCTGACCTTGTCAATATAACGTTCCAAATACAGCCAAGTCGAGCGCCCACCGCGTGGATCAAGGCCAGATTCAGCTGCAATGGAGCAGATTTTCTAAGAGCAATAGATCTGGTAATCGATCCCTTAGATGAACTCGTCCTCGATGCTCTACTCTGAAGAGAGCCTGTATTTCGAGATCCAGGTCGGTCATATCTTCCAAGGACCTTGAGGGGCAATTGCAAACGCACGCCAAATCGGGTGAGATCTGAGGAGTCTGGGATGCAAACGTGAATTAATCAAGATGGTCACTGAATGCTTTCTCTCTGCTCATCCAATTGTTCAGCATCCGGATCTAATGTTGGCTGAAGGTAAGGTGATCTGGCTGGTGGAATTGATGCCATCCAGGCGCGGTGAAACGTCCCGTAGGGAGTGCCGTCTTCATTGCGACAGCCTCAGCCGTCGTTGAAGCTTGAAGATGATGGTTTGGGATGGAGTGATTGTGGATTTGCCTGGGCACTGCCACAGCTCACGCCCATCCAACCTAGAACCGTACAGCCGTGCCCATCACCTCCCCAGGGAACACCAACACGACTGCTACCGACATGGGCTAAGGAAGAGTACAGCGAAATGACCCAGATGACCGTGAGGAGCAGAAATTCAAGAGCCCAATTTTGGTGAGTCTGTGGACTGGATCTGACCTCTTGTTTTGACATCTACATTAATCTTGTATCATTGAAAACCACAACGAAGTCGCCGAAAGCGGCAAAGTCATAACTCGTACAGACGATAGATGAGCCCCTCCGGATAACCATCATGTGCTGCGTCGTCCTTTACGAGACCGAGCCTCAATACCAAGCTACGCAGGACAAGGTTTTCCCTGGCGCTACCAAGAAAACCAGACGACATACATCCAGGTCTTCAGAGTGGCCGAGTCCGCATGGCAACTCGGACAACCTTGCCTGTTCTGTAACGCCGAATCCAAGACGTCCAGAGACTGGGAGTCGTAGCCCTTGGTCTTCCTCTCACGTTTGCGAAGAGGACCTGCCGCACGGGCGTTGTACCAAGTCTTCAATCTCAGGCAGCTCGGAAGTTTCCCCCCGAACCACTCCACCCCGAGGACACCCAACACTCCAGAATGCAGATCTTGGTAGAGACCCAAGCTGTACTTTCGACGATTGAGGACCTGAGCAGGCGGAAGCCAATGTCATTGTGAGGGAGGATGAGTCAGTTTCGAGGTTGGTCGGCGTGGAAGGGCGAACGATATCTCTGGTTCTGGCGCATTGACCTACAGGTCCTCCTGTCCAGTGTCTTCGAGCAGATGGGCGGTCCCCAGGCCCATGGTTGCGCAGTACAGGTCCTCTTCCTCAGGCCTATAAATACAGCCGTCCTCCCCGTCGATTGTGGTCTGCATCCGACTTCCCATCCACAGTCTTCACACAGACACCAGCACAACCACAGACACAGCTCAGGCACAGACACAGAGTCGGGCACAAGCACGAGCACAGACACAACCACAACCACAACTACAAGACACAACCACAACAACATATCAGCCACTATGCCTTGCTCTTTCCGAATGTTGGTCGGCCTCACCCCGCCAGACCTTGCAGACAGTTCGTCCCAGCGCGAACCATGCACCAAGACAATCACACTCGAGCAGATGATTCTGGCCCTGCAGTGGTCTCACGGAGAAAGCAACAAGAAGACCTACAAGGTCTTCAGCACCATCTACCCTCTCAACGGTATGAAGACCTTTACGCACATTCCGGAGACCCTCAGCGCTCCTCAGAACTGCTCCGCCGAGCTCATGCGCGACACGCAGACCTACATGCGCGATCACCGACTCCGCTCGTGGGACATTAAAAGCGTCTACGAGATGGACGCAACGGACGCCACTTCGGCGGAAGACAACGACGAGACTCACCTGGTCCTGCTTGAGCGCAACAAGCCTTGCAACTGCCATAAGATGTGGAGGCCGAGACACGAGCTCAAGATCGTCCGGATTGCGACCTCCGAGACCCATCTGGAGAAGAAGGTAGAGAAGAAGGCAGAGAAGAAGGCCCTGGCCACTAAGGCCCTGGATGCGTGCGACACCGAATCTTCTCGCAGTTGTGATAGCCCTCTCTTCAGCCTGGCTAGACCATTCCCACATATTGTGCGCTTCTAGCAGCCGCAGCACATGTCGAAAGATCATGATGAGATTACGAGACAGCATCACCTGCGTGCTCGGTGTTGATGGATACTTTACCAAGAAGGTGTTTGTCGACGAGGTAGATCTCCCTAGGACAATGTCTACAGGAAAGACGGTGACGGATGGCGATGCTGAGACCAAAGCATCGATGTACAGTGCAACACACACAAAAGGTCTTTGAAATCATGTCCAGGACAGTACATAGAACATAGCACATAGGACATAGGACATACTAGTACATACGCAGAGTAATAGAGTGCAATGTACAGAGCACAGCTCCGCGAGGGCGGCAAATCGCAACTTGTTCCTCACCGTCCTTCACCCTCTCCTTTAGAAGCTATTGTTACTGTCGCTCTCGTTGTATGCTTTCGAGTGCTGACGTATGAGTCAACCGCATGTCTCGTAGAATTTTGGCCACCACACTGCGATTGCGATAAGTAGTTAGGGCGTGATAGGGGGTAACGACACCCTACGAGCATTCCGCGTACAGCCCACGCCGCCTCCACGCTTGCTCGCTCTCCTGCCAACTTTAGTTTTCCCCTTTATATTCAAGTCGACAATCCCATACCAGCGTCTATTGATCATAACATGGCCTTTGGCATGAACTTCATGGCCTGCCTCACACCCAGGTCGGCCAGAATCTCCTCCGTGCCCCCGAGGATGGCGTCGAACTTGTACGTGCGGTGGAACATCTCGATGTTCTTGCCCATGCCCGTCGCGGTGATCCCGCGGCCGCCAAAGACGTTGACCGCGTCGTCGGCAATCTCGTGCGCCGCGCGCGTGGCAAACATCTTGAACAGCCCGATCGGGCCGGCGAGGTGCTTGTTCTGCTCCGCGGGGGTCATGTTGCACATCTGGAACGTGATGTTCTCGAGGTAGTTCTGGATGGCCTCGGCGTGGGCGATCATCTTGGCGAGCCTGTAAGGATAAGTAAAGGGTTAGCGATCTTGACTCACAGCCCCCGAGGCGGGGGAGGGAACGGGGGTAGGTATGTATATGGTATAGGTAGGTGTCGTACTTTTGCCTAATAACCGGCTCCTCGATCAGTTTCTTCCCAAATACTCTCCTTTGGTTGGCCCACTTGAGGCACTCTTCCACGACCATACGACTCGACCGGACACTGAAGGTCGTGATCATCCAGCGCTCATGGTTGAAGTTCGTCATGATGACTTTAAAGCCTTGGTCCTCGACGCCCAGGAGGTTCTCGACGGGGACTTTAACGTTGTCGAACTTGATGAACGCGGTGCCGGCCGTCGTCGAATAGCTGGTCTTGATTTGGGTCGTCTCGAGCCCTTCCTGTCGCTCGATCAGCAGCATGGAGAAGCCACCCTTGGTTTTGACGCCCGTGACGAAATAGTCGCAGAAGTTGCCGTTGGTGATCCATTTCTTGGTCCCTGGCATTGCACGGATTAGCGGACATCTTCTTCGCGGACAGGACGCTTCACCAACCGTTGACAATATAATGGCTGCCATCTGCGCTCTTCACCGCCGTGGTCTTCATCCCCGCCACGTCCGAGCCAGCGAATGCTTCCGAGATGGCCAGGCAGATCTTCTTCTTACCCGATAAGCATTCTTCCGCAACTCTCTGCCGCACGTTAGGCTTCGCGTGGTACAGCACCGCCGGTAAGCTGATGAGCATCCCACCCAGATTGCCGTCGTTGAAGGATCGCGTACCCGTCCGACACATCTCCTGGGTGATGATCATCTCGTGGAAGTAGTCGAACTCTTCAGGTTGGACGGCCCCGTTCATCAGCGTGAGGCCTTTCAAATGTGCGCCGGGTCCCATGCGCATCGCGTTAATCCCAAGTCGCCTACAAAAGCTGTCAGAGGGGGCGGAGATATGGCTTTCGGTAGCCGACAAATGCACACATACCCCATCTCCTGGATCATCTCGTCGCTAATGTACTTGCCGCTCAGTTCCTTCTCCTGAGCTTCGGGCATCAAAGTTGTCTCCACCCAGACTCTCATCGCTCGCTGCAACCGTCGATGACTCTCCTTGTAGTATGGACTCTTGAACTGGGGCGCCAGCCACGTCGGCTCGCCATATGGCACAAGGCTCAAATCCCCGGGCTTCGGGTATATGATCTGCGGCTTCTCGCCTTTCACCGTACCGATGCATAGCGACTTTTCGTATCTCTGCAGAACTTCCAATCTGTGGAGGTTGAAAAAGTCTGCTGTCGCATCTTGCCCGGCGACTTGATACAGTACGGTCGAACCACCAGGGTGAGCATCAGCGAAGTCTGTCAAGTCATACACCTTGTTGTCGATGATACACCATAGACTGTCGGCATTGTTGTTCCTGGAGACCTCTTCTTTGGCAATTTCTCGGCTCATGATTGCGGTCAACTGCTTCACTGGCGTGTCGACAAGGCTGCACGACTTCTTGAAGACTCTTGTGATCCATGGCTCTGGCAGGGGAGGTCCAGATTGCGCTTACATAGGTAGCTCACCTCGGCTGTTCTGGAACTCCGGATTTGTTTATTACTGATCTGTGGGGACGAACTTCATGCTCAACCTGTCCCAGCCCTCCCTTTATTAATCTGGTCGCAGCTACCTCCTGTAGCTACTTCAAGTATGTAGTGCTCCGTGCCATAGGCTACGTTTGAGGCGGAGTACTGGGGAGGCGCCGCCCAATTTCTTGGGGTTCTCGCCCGACACCTTGAGTTTAGGATAACGCGGTGGTCGTGGTTAATAATGGCGTCGATGACGGCGTTACGGGCGCAAAGTACGGCCGTGTCTCTACTTTTGTCCCCACGGACAGGTCTCGGGATTTACAGCAGGCTGAGTGCTTTGTACCTCGGGTCTCCTGCTGAAAAGACTGATCGATTCGTTGAACCTGGACGTGTTGATTACTTGGACCGATTCGCGTAAACATCCTCAATATGAAGGCACGTATCGGCAGGTGCTTTTCGTTCCTTTGCGACAGATAGTACTTCGTTCAAACGTACCACTCACTTACCCATTCGTGCATTTGCATCTGCTTCTGCTTCTGGATATGGCTTTCGACACGCCCCTCACCCGCAAGCTGGGCATCAGGATCCCAGTGTAGGTGTCACTCTGCCTTCCTGGCTCCACTGCAGTGTTCTATCCATGACACTGTGATCGCCGATGCAAGATACCGTCGCTGACTGAAGCTTAGTGTCCAAGGTGGTCTCCAATGGGTTGCATACGCCGAGTTGGCGGCTGCCGTCAGTAATGCCGGTGGACTCGGAATCATCAACGCCCTCACGCAACCAGACCCAGAGGCCCTTCGTCAAGAAATTAAGAAGACAAGGTCGTTAACGAAGAACCCGTTCGGTGTCAACCTCACCCTGCTCCCTGCCCTTAATCCCCCTGATTATCCCGCTTTTACCCGAACCATCATCGAGGAGGGTGTCAAGATTGTGGAAACGGCTGGCAATAGCCCCGGGCCGGTGATCAAAAGACTCAAAGAAGCCGGCATCATCGTTATCCACAAAGCCACAACCATCAGGCACGCCAAAGCAGCCATCAAGCTCGGAGTCGATATCTTGTCGATTGACGGATTCGAATGTGCTGGTCACGTCGGCGAGTCTGATATCGCGTCCCTGATCCTGAACAGTAGGGCCCGTCAAGAACTTGGCAGCACGCCCTTTATTGCCTCTGGCGGCTTCGCAGACGGATATGGATTGATGGCAGCTCTCAGTCTCGGTGCTGCAGGTATCAACATGGGCACTCGCTTCATGTGCACGGTTGAGGCGCCCATACACCTGAACGTCAAGAAAGCCATTGTCAACGGCGACGAGCATCAGACCACTCTAATTCTCCGACGGTGGAAGAACACAAGCCGCATGTACAGTAACCAGATGACAGCAAAGACGATTGAAATCGAGGCGACGAGCAAGACAGGCGAGTTCGCCGAGGTGGCTCCCGTAGTGAGCGGAGCCAAAGGCAGGGAAGTCCTTGTGGGAGGCGATATCCAACACGGCGTAAGTTGTACTGGCGTGTCAAGCTAGCTTTCCGTTGCTGACGTTTGATCCAGGTGTGGTATGCCGGACAAGTAATGGGCTTGATCCATGATATTCCGACATGTGCAGAGCTCCTCGCACGCATCGAACGAGAGGCTGGGGAGATCTTGCTCAACCTCTCAAGCTCGATCGGAACAAGTCAACCACAACCACCAATGAGCAAGTTATAGTGTGAGCCTCTTGGCGGAGTTGTTGCGTACCTTGATAGACATCCCCGAGCGGTAGATGGCGACTCTGCCATGGTCAACCTTCAAGAAGGATTCTCGTGTATAACCTCCGAACAGCTGTGTGCCTTAGACCACTTCCTCTTCACCTAGTCTTATGTCTATGTCTTCCGTTTGCCCCCCTGGAGAGGTATCCAATGTTCAGAACTCCTTGGAAGCTTCCTTTGGTCGAACCAAATCCATCATCGCCTGCGTAGATTTATATGCGCGGATGAAAGCATGAGCTGGTCAAGCTCGCCCACCCGGCCTTTTCGTGGCGGCTTCAGACCTAACGAGCCGCAACGAGGACGGAACAACTTTCCGAGAACGATCTCCGGACGCGAGGTAAATGCGATGGTGAGATTGAGTCGCCCGGGTGATCCATTTCTGAGATCCCATCCTCTTCAACGAAAAGGGCCCGTAGAGCAACCGCGTGCCTTAAACATGCTGGGGAAGAGACGTGTAAAACCTAAACGTGAAAGTGGTGGAAGGGACCCTTACTTACACGCATTGAACTGGTCACCACATCGATGCCAGGCATTCAACGCGGGGGAAGGCGGGGAGGCAGCCACACTACGGGCGTCTCACGTCCATCTGAGAGCGAAGTGAGAGGACAGTGTGGAGTATCTTAACGACGCGTTGATGTTGGAACGGTCAAGCTCGCTGCACGTGCATAGCGAGATAGCTAGTTATGCAGTACTCATAAAAACCTCATAGATTCGAAAGTAGGACAAGGAACTGCCATAGTGGTTTACAGTAAGGAATGATGCGCACAGTAAGTTGGTAACTGAATCACAGCGTGCAGATTGGTACAGTAAAATGTGAAGGCTGCAAGAGTACGAATACTGGTTAGAGCTCCCTATCGGCGTTCGGGGCGGCGCTTTTACAGTAGAAGATACTAGTGCCTACGTTAGGGGCGCTCCGAATGCCTAAGTGAGCAGAATAGGTCCCCTTACCTCCAGTAGGGCATGACGTTAGGTGCTTCTCCATAACTACTTGTCACCAACCTGTCGAGATTTACGTTTCACCAATCTGCAACCGCCCTGAGATCCACGCGACAGTGCAGTCGATGAGGTCTTCCAGGGCCCAAACCTGCGGCCCATACGTACGTACAGAACGTGGGAGCCGCAGCCCACGGGGTGCACGAGTAAAGGACGGCAGCTTACTATTCCACGAAATCCCGGGGGGCGGCAGACCGGCGTTGGCCCCCCTACCGAGGTTGAAGCTTAGAGGGTGAGGCAAGTTCCGCTCTCGTCGAAAGGATTACTGATTCGCAAGCACATCATCGTGATCTCGCTGAATGATGGACTTCAAATATCGTCTACACTGTAGATTCTTCCTTGCCTGTATCATTTGACATTGAAGCCACACAGGACAGTACACCATCACACAGCACAGCACAGAACAGCACAGAACAGGGACGAAACGGAAGAGCTGTGTGGTTTGACGGTCTTTTGTCCAATCTCAACCTACAGTATCACCGAGCGTAAGAAGGCTGGGCGCTAGCTCTACGGCCAGACAACCTCGACAATCCGCACCGCCAGTCATCACCGTGTAACGATATGTCTCTGAACAAGCAGAACAAACCGGTCATCGCCCTCGTGGGCGCCGGGCCCGGCATCGGCGAAGCGGTGGCGCGCCGCTTCGTGGCCGAGGGCTTCTACGTCGCGCTCCTGGCTCGCACGGAGGACAAGCTGCGAACGATGGCCCAGGGCATCGAGGCCGACCACGGCGCCGGCTCGGCCAAGTACTACATCACCGACCTGCGCCAGGAGAGCTCGGTGCTCTCCAGCTTCCAGCACATCCGCGCCGACCTGGGCGCCGTGGCCGTGCTGGTGTACAACGCCGGGGCGCGCCGCGTCAACGGCCGGCCCATCCTCGACACGTCGTCCGAGGAGTTCGAGAACTTCACCAAGATCAACCTGTTCGGCGCGTTCTGGGCGACCAAGTGCGTCCTGCCGGACATGCTGGCCGCGGGCAAGGGGACCATCCTGTTCACGGGCGCGACGGGCGCCCTGCGCGGCAACCCCGGCCTGTCCAGCTTCTCGCCGGGCAAGTTCGGCCTGCGCTCGCTGTGCCAGATCATCACGCGCGAGTACCAGGCCAAGGGCATCCACGCGGCGCACATCATCGTCGACAGCCCCGTGGACGGCAAGCTGATCGGTGAGTGGTCGAGGAGGGAGTGGCAGCGCCGAGGACAGGAGGGGAAGCTGGACGATGTGGATGCCCACCTGGTGGCGCCGGCCGATCTGGCCCATACGTACTGGTTCTTGCACACGCAGCCGCGGAGTTCGTGGACGCACGAGTTGGACGTTCGGCCGCAGGGGGAGAGCATGTTCTCGAAATTGTAAGCAGGGGAAACTGTTGAGGAGGGTTATGTATGCTTTATGGTAGCTAATCACTCAAACCGACATATCGGTGATCCGCAACTACTATCATTGTTGAACCCCCAGTCTGGGATTGTATCGACTGCGGAGCAACACAAGCCTGGGCTTTGGTGATTTGACGCCAGGAAATCTCTAATGAGCTTTCGATATCTTTCGCTTCCATTTACTTGTCCTCCAGATGGATCAGTTGCCACAAAGGTAAAAATCCCCGCCAGCACGAAGTGACCACGTCCATCAGATCTATCAGATCTACTAGATTGCATTACAGTCGAGCCGACTCTTCCTTCTTCGCCTGTTCAGACAGGACCCGGCGGAGCACCTTGCCAGCATTGCTCTTTGGGATTGCCTCCACGAATCGAATGCCGCCCCTGAGCCTCTTGTAAGGAGCCACCTTCTTGTTCAACCACTCGGAAATTGCTCTCTCCAGCTCGGGTCCGGCGGAGTATCCCGTGGCGGGGACGACATATGCTCTTGGAAGCTCGGTCGCCTTCTCTCTGCTGTACACGCCGATGACAGCCACATCATTGACGGCCGGGTGTGCCAGCAACAGGCCTTCCAACTGGGCCGGAGCGACCTGAAATCCGTTGTACTTGATGAGCTCCTTGACTCGATCCGTGATGTAGAGGTTATTGTCCTTGTCCACATAGCCCACATCGCCGGTGCGGTACCAGCCGTCAGGAGTTATCGACTCTGCCGTGGCTTTCGTGTTTTTGTAATAGCCCTTGAAAATGTTGGGGCCCTTGATCCAGATCTCGCCGGCCTCTCCGAGAGGTACTTCTTTTCCGTCCGCTACACACTTCAGAGACATGGACGGGAGGAGGGTCCCGGCTGACCCGATAGTCTTGTTCCATTCACCCCAGGGCTGCGAAAGAAAGCCAGGTCAGCAACTGCAATGAAAGAAGGAGCTCTTCTCACGCACCTGGGTAGCCACCCCCGGAGAGGCTTCTGACAATCCGTACCCTTGCTTGATCGGTACTTTCAGCCTTTTGTATACCATTTGCACGAGATCGTCCGTGAGCGGTGCGGCGGAAGAGTGCATCATGCGGAGGGAGCTCAGGTTGTATTTGTCAATCAGGGGATGCTTAGCCAGTGCCAGCACGACGGGCGGTACAACGAAGGCGAATGTGATCCGTTGGTCCTGGATGATGCGGCAAAACGGCTCCAATTCGAATCTTTGCATGATGTAGACTCGCACCCCTCGGAAGACTGGCTGAAGGAGGAGAACTGCAATGCCTAGGTGTCCCCGGAGATCAGCATGCTGGGGGGTCCCGGGTGACGTGTCGGCTTACCATAAATATGATACATGGGCAGGAATCCAATGGTCCTGTCCTTGCTCCAGTGCATTTGCTGCCCGTCCATGACCGCCCCCTGCAGCAGATTTGCGACCGTATTCTCATGTGTCAGCATCACGCCTTTGGGGAGACCAGTAGTTCCAGAGGAGTACACCAGGTACGCAAGGTCCTCCTTCGGGTCGATCTGCACTTTCTGGATATCGGTAGTCGAAGACTGCACGTCGGAAAAATGTCTGAATCGCTCTTTCGTGTCACGAGGTCCTACTAGAATGACGCGGTCGAGCGGTAAGCCCACAAGCAAGGCAGCTTCGCGGGCAACCTCGAGACATGCCACATGAGTGACCAAGGCCTTCGCCTGCGAAGACTTCAATTGTGACACAAGTTCGCCGACCGTATACAGATTGTTGAACGGACACACGACACCACCTGCCCAGAGTGTGCCAAACGTCACCGGCGCGATATCGGTACTGTTGGGGCTGAAAAGCGCCACCACATCGCCCTTTTGCCAGTGCCACTGCTGTCGAATGCCTTGGCCGAATCGAGTGGCGGCTTCGCGAACATCTCGGACAGAGTGCTGCTTCTGTGCTGCGACGTCCACGAAAACAACTTGACACGCTGTCAGCCTCCTGGACTCCATGCAAGTTTTCCACGCGCTTACCGTGATCTTCTGGAAATTCGCGGTCAGATCGCTCAAAGAGAAAGGTCCAAACATCGACCGGCGGAACGGTGACCGGGGGAAAGGCGGATTCTATGGGCATGGCGCTGCGATTTTGGCGATGCTGTCAGGGCTGCTGCTCGAACAGGTGCGATGTAGTACTGTATGTAGCCAAGAGGTGCTGTCGCGTGCAGCAGCTTTGCCCCATGGGGGAGTCGTCCCTGCCATTTTGAAGCAATTCTCTCATTGGATTGATTAGAAGACATTGTTTCGTGCGTAGCCAGCTGGGGCGGGCCTTCACTGGCGCCGCAACGGTCTTGTTGTGGAACATCTGAGATGAGAGAAAGATCGAGGTCTGTTATGGTGTCGGGATCTGCTTTATTGATTAGTCGCCGTCGGCGATGCTCCGGGGTGCCTCGGCTTACCAGGCTCCCTGATTTGTCCTGGTCGTCCTCGTGAGATGCCCTCCGCTGAGATCTGTTCACCCTGTCACCCTCTGTGACACGCAGAGAGAAAAGCGGACTATTATAACAGTGCCCGAGCAGAGCGAAAGGGTGCATCACGCAATCCGATTAGTCTCCAGCCAGCGTCGTCGTGGAGGAGGCCTGAACTGCACATCAAGGATAGCCGACTTGCTCCAGCCCCAGACCTGCTACAGGAAGAATTCCGAGCTTCTCAGAATGTCGATGTTTCCGAAAAAGCATCCAGAGGGAGGGAAGCTTACGATTTTCGTCGACTGTGGTATGTACCTAGTGTCGAACTTCCATCTGATATTGTTTTGCAACTCACCAGGCGTCGTTAGTGTCGCCATACTCGTGGTTCGGCTTCACCAATGCTGTTCGCTACCGGCCACTTCTTAACGTGTATGGCGTCTCGGTCGAGATAATACCCTTCTTTCTGGGTGCGGCCCGTGATGGCGCCGGGAATCCATTCACTCCGACACCGACATGGAAGGAGGCTTTCGCGGCGCAAGATTCCACGTTGACCGGCGAAATGCTGGGGTTGAAAGTGATCCGGCCCAAAGAGTTCCCCATCCTGTCCCTGTTTGTAAGTGTCATCGAAGCTGTTGGAAGTCGAGGATTGACGGTGAGCAGGCAGTCCGCGTCGCGACATGGGTCAAAGACCACTATCCGGCTGAAAAATTCGAGCAAACTTTCCCGGCGTTTAGCGTGGCGTACTGGAGCAAGGGCATCAATATCTCGAAACCGGAAGGTGTGATCAAGGCCCTGGAGGGCATCTTCACCGAGGAGGAAGTCAAAGAAATCATGAAGAACGCCCTCAGTCCGGAGAACAAACAGCGGGTTATCGAGCTGACGAAGAGTGCTGGCGCGTTCGGAGCCCCGTGGATCCAAGCCGTCAATGGCAAAGGCCAGCGGCGAGATTGGTTCGGAAACGATCGATGGGACCAGGTTTTCTATCATCTCGAGGTTCCTTTCACGACAGCAAGGATAATTCCTCCCGAGGAACTCGAAGCGAAGGCGAAATTGTGACATTGTACTATCTGAGTGACGCGTGATGCCCGAGGGCGAGCCAATACAGTTTGTGGTAGATACAGCGTTAGAGAAGGCGTCTTGCCGGAGCTTCCTGCTGAGAATGACCCTGCTAGTGAATGATGCTGTATATTGCCATGCTTACGAAAACTCTCTCTTAACCTTGACGCGTACGCCCTCCGTACCGAACCTTGGAAGCGCCACGAAGAAATCATGCGCAATGTCCACATCTTCCCACGTCGTCTCAAACAATTCCAGGTCGAACTTGCGGATGATCATAGCAATCGCAAACAACATCTCGGCGTGGGCAAGACTGCGACGAGGGTCAGTAGTTCGTTCTCAGCTGCCATTTCTTGGGGGACAAGTGACTCACTTGATTCCGAGACAGGCCCGTTTCCCTTTGGAGAATGCGACCTGATATTTGCGCAGTTCCTTGTTGCCGAGCCACCTCTCTGGATCGAACTTGAAGGGATCGGGGAAGACCTTCTCGCTCATCATGACCATCCAAGGCGACATGGAGACGGCAGTCTAGGTCGAAACTTAGCAGAAACACGTATGCATGTCGCGGTACTCACTCCAGGCTGGATTGTCCAATTGCCATAATGCAGGGTATGGTCACGAAACACTCTAGGCGACCTTGCCGGCACAGGAAAGGATATCCTTACACCTTCGTCGACGACCGCGTTCAGGTAGACGAGGTTCTGAAGCACTGCCAAGGGCGGTATTTTGTCTGGTTCCGAAATGGCAACGGTCAATTCGGCTCTAAGCTTTTCGACAATTTGTGGATTCTCAATCAAGTGGTAGAAAGTCCGTGTCAGAGTCTGGGCAGTGGTCTCACCTCCCGCTCCCAAGACCATGTTGGCTTCGTCCGTCAAGCGTCGCAGAGTCTTTTCTTCGGCGGGCAAGTCGCTTTTGATCAGTTCTCGAAATAGCGTCGTCGGCTCGTCTTTGGGCGTTTGGCTGCTTTGCTCGTCGAGGACTTGTTGCACCTGTTTTGACAGTGTGTTCCGCCAGTCGAGGAATCGGCCTATTGGTGGGTTCAGCCGGACTATAATAGACTCGGGGAGAGACATCAGGACAGCCATCATTCCCTTGAAATGTCTCCCAAAGTTGTTGAGTCGTGCAGCTCCCGTGATTTCAGCCCATGCCTTGCCAAAATCGGGGTTGTTTATCAAGTTTGTCGACAGATCTTTCCCAAGGGCGTACTCAGAGACGATGTCGAGAGCAAACGCGGAGAACATGTGGTAAAGATGGATTGTTCTGCCTTTTCGACGAGCTTCGTGGATCCGATCCAACATTGTCGCGACAACATCTGTGATGCGAGGCTCCAGGGCTCGAATAGACTGCATGCTGAAGTACGGGGACAGGGCATTCCGCCGTCGTGCGTGGACGTCGTGGTCGATGGTGAAAGCGAGACCTTGCCCAACGTGGTCCAGATTAAACCACTTGTCGCGGTCAGTCTTGTACTTCTTGCCATGGAATATCTCCTCATAGAAATCCGGGTCGTTGAAGTGGAGCTCATTTGGGTTTATTCTGACAACCGGCCCTTCTCGGAGGTTAGCCCTCGTGAAACAGCCTGCCTCTGCGTTCGCTTACCGTACTCCTCATGCAGCTCCATGATTTTCCAGATATATCTCCCCTCCTTGGAGACATCGTAGTAATACTCATACCAGTAAGAGGCTGCGGCAAGTTTTGGGCCAGGAAACTTCGCTAGGGAATGTATTGTGAGACGGTAGAAGAGGAGCAACGCTTGCCATGTCACCCAGAAGCAAATGAGCAGCAAGGCAGCATGGATGGAATCAAGGTGGTGTACAAGGTCTTGCACATTCTCAAAGACTCCTCTGTCAGACATCGCAGCGGCTCTGCAGGGCACGTACAAGCTGCGAAGACAAGTCAGACCCTCCCCATTCCATCAGACGGAGCTCTTGTATTCATATATACCACGGATACACGCGGAGACATAACATTCAGGCCTTGCTTGGAACGCCTATATGCTCGGAGACTTTGATTGCACGTGTGGGAGGCCTCAACGAGGCGACGCTGGAACAAACCCCTCTGTTTGCGCCAAGCGGTCCCAATCGTTGCATTGCCAAGATCAGTGTTAACCCACTGAGTATTTGTATGGGTTGTGGTTGGAGCTGAAATGAGGTTAACATACACACCAGATAGGAGCGGCGTTGACGGGTTGCCTGCTGATTTTGGAAATAGTCTTGATTCCGGGTATCTCGCGCGAGGATGGAGCTTTGTCCTCGCATGGGCCTTGAATGCCTGATGCCAAAACGGTCAACCATTCAACGGTGTTGGGATTCATTCGCAGCGGACCTCAGCCCCCGCAGTACATGGCCATAACGTGGACATGGGTCTCGGTGCTCAACTGCCGTAGTAGTTATGAGCAATTGGCGCCGCACCGTGAGCACCGAGCGAGCGGTGGCGCAAGAAGTGAGCAACGAACGGAAGTCGTCACAGATTGGACTGTGAAGCTGCGAGGACGTCATTATTCCAGGACATTGTTCAGGAGTGTTGCTGTCGTGTGTGTAAAGCAGACAGAATATCCTCCAGCTCCGGCTGCATCATAACTAGTCACCGTAGTGGCATCGGCGTACGCAAAATGAAAGCCTGCTACTCATAACCTCTGCCAAGACCTCATCGTTCTATTTCTCCGCACACCTCCCACACATATTTCCCACACAAGAGGATCACATAGGCAACCGCCGAAAATAACTTTCCCTCGAGTATGGAAAACAGAGGGGGATCTTTGGGCTGAAAGCTGCGCGGTTCACGAGATGATGGAACCGTAGGTCAGAAAACACTCTGGTACCACAAGAATTGAACACCCATGGGAACATTGTCATAGCCGTTGTCTAAACTCAGTAGCCACGCGAGCCTTCATTTTGAGGGGACGGTCTTGGCAGGGTAAACTCTGCAGGCAAATTTCTGTAGAAGTCGGCTAGAGGACCGAAGACGTACCCAGGTAGCTTTCAAGCGCTTGGTATACTTTGTTCTGTGCAGATATTATCATAGGGCTAAGGGATTCCATTTGAATCTATGGCTATAGCATGGGGATCTATTGGAAGCTGATACAGACTGAGACAGTTGCTCGCACAACACTTGTGGGCGGTCGCGTATTGTGCCTCGGCATACGGACACGATAAACAACTCTCTACCAAGTTCCGCGACTTGTTGCTGCTAACGGGGACAGGAGCATGGGAGACGCTGGTCGGTGATTTGAAGTGGGAACGGAGAACGCAGGACTTCGAAGCAGGCTTCCTTTCTGAGGACGAAGCGATTCGGCTCTAAAACAAGAGTCTGGCAACGGTGAGCGTGGCGATAATTTAGCCAGCTTCGAGGATGCAAGCATCTTCTCCGAGGCGGGTTCGGTATGAACTTCACTTGAAGTATTCCTAGCGCAACCAGAATTTCCCTTTCCTCCTTGCCTCAACTCCCTCGAATTGTCTGTTGGAACTGAGGGGGCTGTACTGACGCAGGCAACTGTTCGGCCTCCCACAACCTGCGATTGATGTTGTCAATGGAGAGGGCGTGTTCGGTTTTTGGCCAATATCAATTCCACCTGACCTTGCACTGGAGCATCCCCATGGTCCGCTGGAGAGGGTGGCACTGGCTCGAGAAAGATTTTGCGTCGCCCAGGAAGCCCTTCTGATATTATCGGAATCTGGCTGCGCTGCTGGTCGTCACTCGCGATATCGTTGTGGTGGCCTCCAGCCAAAGAAATCTAGCCAACCATGCTCCAGCCTTCTTCCAAAGCATGCAGGCCACGGGCACGACCGCCGTGGAGGGGAAACGAACACTGCTCGTCAACGAGGCGGGCGCCTCACATCTCGGGCATGAGCCAGCTGCCTGGGCAAGATGAAGTATTTCAACCAGGCAACACGGGTCAGCCACTATCTCTTGGAAAGAAGAGCCTGGATATCTGGGCCAATCGACTACAACGACTGCCCTCCATCCCAACGACGAGAGGGACTTGACGAGTTATGGCGACCAATCCAACCTTCCACGTGACTTCGAAACGACTGGAGGATGCAAGGCAGCTCATCTCGCTCATCAGCTCAGCAAACAGATGCTGACTCACCACCTAAAATGCTCCCCCTCCCGGTTTCCTAATTTTCACCTTTGGAAAATACACTCTTATCAAATGCAAAAACACCTTCTTTTCCAACAATTTGAGAGCCCTTCTTCGCTGTAGAGGCCATATCCTCTACAATCAGGATCAGCGATAGTTTAGTGGTAGAATACCTGGCGGTCTAAAACCCGTGCCCAGGTGGCTGTGGTTCGATTCCATGTCGCTGAGATCTATCAATTTGTTTTTTGGCTCCTTTCTTGAGCTCGCAATTCGGGACCAGGTTCGAACCAACTCGGCTTCACGGATGTGCCTCCCTTTTTTGGGCTTTCATTTTTCATTTCCGGCT
Organism: Capronia americana; assembly: GCA_016110215.1. NCBI lineage: Eukaryota > Fungi > Ascomycota > Eurotiomycetes > Chaetothyriales > Herpotrichiellaceae > Capronia > Capronia americana. The sequence goes on along the minus strand of JADWQD010000007.1, from coordinate 745,330 downwards.
CTTCACGGAGATTATGCTAGAATGTGCGTCGTCGGCCTGATTTACTAAGCGGGGGCTTTTCTGATTTCTTTTGCGGTCAGCCCGGGTACCGGGATAAGCCAGCCTTATGCGCAAGGGTTACCACCCAGAGACAGCATCTTCTCCCTCCAGCGTCTCCCGCTGTAGCTTTCTTGCAATGCCATCGGCCTTTCCCCATACCCTGATCAGATTCTGTCCTGCTACCTTCGCAGCGTCAGCGTCACTGACTCCCATCTTCAACAGCTCGGCAATCAGGTCAGGATATTTATCAACGCCCTCCAAGCCCTTTGGCGTCAGCTCGCCCATGCCGTCAAAGTCGCTCCCCAGCCCGACAAAGTCGTACCCAATTTTCTCGCCGACGTACACGACATGCCTCGCAACCTGGTGCAAAGTATTATTCTTCTCGTAGAACTCCGGCAACACGCTCTCATCCGGCGGCGGCAAGCACGAAATAAACCCGGGGCTAAAATTGATCATCACCAAACTTCCCGTCTGCTTGACCAACTCGAGGATATCATCGTGGACGTTTCTCGGATGCGGGCACAGCGCAAACGCCGACGAGTGCGAGTAGATGACCGGCGCTGCGGAGGTGTTGTTGCTCAGCACCGCTTTCTGCGTCCAATACGACGTATGGGAAATGTCAACGAGTATCCCCAATCGGTTCATCTCGCGGATGACCTCTCGTCCCGCGGAGGTAAGCCCGCCACGATGGTAAGGAGCGACGTGTGTGCCGTTGCGAGTGGAGATCAACGCTGCGTCGGCAAATGCGTTGTGACAGTTCCACGTGAGCGTCGCTGCACGCACGCCGAGTGCATGGTACAACCGCAGCGTCGAGAGCGGCGCGGACTGCGGGATCTGGTGCAATCCTTCAATGCTAATCGGGGAGATCAAACTCCTCGATGCGTGGAAATTGGCCAGTTGCCGGGAGAGTGGTGTCGTGGCGAATGTAAAGTCCCCGGCATACTCGGCCTGTAGCCGTCTGAGTAGATCGATCTGAGACAATGTATGCGCGACCGGTGAGGCGTACTGCTCGTCCGAGAAATCGTCACTTGCGTGCTCCGGACACACCACGAAGGCACTCCAGAACGCGCCGCCCACCTTGCCCTTGCGCAGGCGCGGTAGATCGACGTTCGCTTCCATGCTGCCGTTCTCAAACTTCTCTTTGAACTCCTGAGTGTGTAATTTGTTCGCGTACCGGCCGCGGATGAAGATCGCAAGGTCGACGTGCCCGTCTATCAGCGGAGTGTGGTGGAGGATGGCCGAAACTCGTTCCTCGATGCTCTGGGGCCTTTTGGGGACAGGGATGGGCTCTTGGTCTGTTACACGCGGGCTCAGCAAGGCTATCACAAAGCCCATGAACACCACGATGGAGAAGAGGCCGATGATTCTGTTCAGGGCAGACTTGGTGGATTCCATCGACGTAGATTGCGTGTCATCATCGTCTTCTTCGCCTTGGTAACCTGGCTGCGCCTGACGTACTTCTTCCCATTGCTTCGGCTGTTCTTTGTACTCTGGTAGAGGCTGAATGCCTTCATAGCCACTGTATCTTGAAAAGCCGCGGCCTTGGATCTCGGGAGCAGGCTCGTTCTGAGGCAGTAGAGGATCGATCTCTTTTGGAGACATCGTTGAGTTCTGTACGGACGGATTGAGCGGCCACTGCTCTCCTCACACCTCGGCCTGGAGGCGAAGCAGGACGTCTAGGACATCATCGTCGCATGCGCACGAGGTCCCTCGAGACGGAGAAACTCCAGACCGAACTCGTCACCAAGCTTGTCCGGGCTTGTCGCCTGGCCCGCTGATAACGATATCGGCCTCCGCATCAATCATTCCCCGAGAAGGAAGCCGGACGAGCCGGGGAGGAGCTTCTCGACACAGTGTGCACAGTATGTACAATGCTGCTATGACATGGAGCGTAGGCTTGCCCTCTATTGCTTCTCATTTTCTGGAGGTTGAGCTCTAAGTCCAACGCTCACCTTTGTCTCAGCTTGGACATATCCAACAATCTATAGTCGTAGACGGGTGTCTGCCAGTCATCATGTAACAACCCATACGACTCGACAGCATTACTTCCTGGCTTGCGTGGATTGATTGCCCAGTATGCAAAGTCGGCATCAGACTCCCGGAGATACTTCATCAAGTTCTTCCAGTAGTGGTAATCGCGCCTGGAAGGTAGGTTTGGAGCCCCTATCTCGCCGAGCCACACGGGCGCAGTATCAGTCTGCCGCAAATACTCCCAGTTCGTGGCCATATCAGCGGCGAAAGAGTTGTATGTCCGATACCAGTACGGCACCAGCGAACCCCAGCCCGACCACCCATATACATGAGAAGAGTACACGACCTTGTTCTGGCGTGTCAGGCGAACCGGCCTGTCCCTCGCTCCCCTGATGTCGTTGGCCGACTGTACCCCTTCGACGATCATCAACCACTCCGGCTGAAGACGATGCAGTCTTTCCGAGGCACGCTCCGCAGCATCGGCCCATGCATCCCATATTAACCTCCCAGCGAAACCACGGACCTCATTCCGTAGGTCAACACCAACCACCAGCGGATCATTAATATGAGGCTCCATCACGGTTAGGAGGTTTTGTATCCAGTCTTCTTCCGTCTGTCGCACAGGACAGAAAGGCCCCAGGTCACTGTTCTTCCATCCCATGTCGCAAGGGTTTCCGTCACAACACCATCTTGCTTCCGTAATGTGGTTGTTCACGATCACAGCCAATCCGGCCTCTGTCAAGGTCCGAACAACAGCGGCATATACATCCAACGCCCGGAGTCCAATGAGGTCTTGGTTCGCTTTCAGATGCTTGGGGTCGACAAAGGGGTTCTTGCGGACGAGTTCGTCGGCATACGGGAGTCGAACGCTATTGAATCCAAGCTCACGGATGACTCGAGCAATTTGAGTGCGATTTTGCGCATGCAGACCACCGGGTACCATGTCAACGTCACTCGCCCCATACCAGTTCACAGAAATGAGCTTGATCCGCCGCCCATCTTGATCGACAATGTCGCGGCCGCGGGTTTTAAGTGGTGGGTTGAATAGGCGGAGGCTGGGGTCATATGGGATGGTGATATTGCCTTTGATCAGGCCTGCATCAGGATACAACGATAAATTTGCCGGAGTGCTCCCTCGATACCAGAGTATCCGCACCATGAGCCAGAGGCCAACCAAGGTAAGAAAGGCCAGTATCAGTGGCGTTTTGACAAGACTCCACAGATTGTGCCTCTGCCTGCGCTCGCGCCCAGTCCCGCTTACGAGCAGGGCATAGTTGCGCGGGCGGTGCCAAATTGACCAGACCATCGCCGACGCGCAGCAAGTTGGTACCTCAAGGCTGCAAGTCCGAGACCTCGCACTATTCTGTCCGGTCGCTGGCGGACCGCACATTGTCTATCGCACATTTTGAAAGCCAGGCGCAGCGAGCCGCAGAGTTCCGGGCGTTTGACAGCGATCATTGGTTGCATGCAAGCATCTTCCGTCTCGTGCTGACTCTTGCGTCGGCAGAAGCAATGGAGGGCCAGTCTGCCGTATATGATGGCTTCGGCCTCGCTCAATCTCCCATCCTCACCCCATATCTCAACGGCACCCACACCCAAATTTCTTGAGATGAGTTTCGACTCCGCAAGCTATTTTCCCATGTGCACAAGGGGGAGCCTGTGTGAGCCTGGAGTGAGCAGCGAATGATGCACGTTGACCGTCAACGAGGAGATGATTGGTCGAACCAAGACAACACACATGCCAAATCCGAATGGCTATGGCTATGCTTTTTGACGGGTTAGACCAGGCCACGAGTCTCGTTGTTTGGTATACACACAACGACGAGTCTACATCATTGTCGTCGCGCTGCCACCACAAGATCAGCTGGCCTCGCCGTCCCTGCGCTAACATGATAGAGACAGGCGAATAAGCAAATGGATGATCGATGCCATCAAGTTCGCTACCGGGTTTGCCCAGTGAGCAAGGACCACCCAAGTCATGCCGCCAGCTAGGGGGTTTCCGACTCCGAGTAAAATTCGTGCGAAGGGGTTGGAAAGCAGGCGTGATGGAATGGAGGTGAGAAGAGGTATCGCAACGCAAGCTCCTCTTTCCATGGTCAAACACCGAATCGAAGAATGTGTCTGCGAATCAATTCGTATCAGTCTCAGCACACTCACGTCTATAATCGGACCCTACTTGGCCTCCAGCACCGCCTGTCCTTCATTAATTCCCTCCCTCCTCGCCTTCGGCGCCAGAGACTCCTACCGAGGAAACCCAGCACCACGAGATGTCCCTTCTCAAGTGGTTTCTGCGTTGCACTCCGGGCCTGTCAGTCTTTTGTCTCCTCATTTTGCTCGAATCTGCATTGAGGATTGTCGAGACAGAATGGCTCAGTTTCTTCTATCCTCCTTTCCTCAACCACATCGCAAGCCCTGTCGTGGCGCAAACTCTATTCATCTCATATTCGATCTTCTTGCACATTCTTGCCCTCCTCTTTCCTCTGCGACTGTGTGCCTCGGCCTACGCGGCAACCCGGGAGATCAAAGCAGTTCATGGGTTTTCGAAGCCCGCTAAAGCCAATACTGCGCCAACCGATGTCGTCCGAAACACCCCCGTGGAGCTGGGCCTCCAACAGAGTACACTCAAAAAATCAGACTCGGTGACGTTGGTGGTAGTCTTACCCAGCTACAAAGAAGAGGCCGAAATACTGGAGAGCTCTCTCAGAGTCCTGGCAAGCCACACACTCGCCCGAGCGTCATATGATGTAGGATGGATCCTGGGAACGACTGTTTGGCCTCGGCGACTGACCAACCAGCAGATCTTTTTGGCTATGGAGGAAAGAGACCCAAACGGAGGCAACGTGGCTCAGAACCTCATCCGGCTGTTTTCTGGCAAATTCCGCGACATGCAATATACCATTCATCCTGCGGGATTGCCCGGCGAAGCACCTGGGAAATCGAGCAATGTCAGTTGGGCAGCGAAACAAATCGAGCAAAAATATCTGAACAACCCCAATTGGACGAGCGTCTTGGTCACGGTGATGGACAGTCGGTGCTCCAAAAGCTGCGATGTGTGAAGACAACATATTGACACCGTTCTAGGTGACACCCATCTTCTGAGTCAGTACTTTGAAGCCGTCCTTGCCCACCACCTGCGCCACCGCAGAAACGGAGGCATGACCGACATGACGCTGTACATGCCTCCCATTGTCTTCGATCGGAACGCGCACTTGGTACCCCAGATGGTGCGGGTAGCAGATCTGATGTGGGCGGGTGCTGGTCTCTCTTGCTTCACCACCAAACCAACTCAAACCACCGTTGCGATTCCGACCGCAGTCTACACTGTCCCGCTTCCCCTGATCTGCCTGGCAGGGGGGTGGGATACTGGTTCAGAGGCGATAGGTGAAGACATGCACATGATGTTGAAGTGTTACTTTGCCACCAACGGCCGCCTAATGATCAGACCCATCGCGAGCCCTGCAAGCCAGTGCAACGTCACAACTGGAAAGGCTGGAATCCGTGGCTGGCTGGCAGATCACTCTGCTCGCTATGCTCAAGGTCTTCGACATATGTGGGGATGCCTCGACACCGGATATGCTGTGCGTCAGTGGTGCAAGATCTCACCCGACCTTAAGGCTCAAGAGCAGTCTGTTGCTGGCAGCGAAATCAGCGCCGACACCTCCGCTCCCGAAAGGCCTCGCCACGTCGAAATCAGCCTGCAGCTGAGCCACCGCAACCTTCATGGTCCCAAGCTTCGAAGATTCACCTGGCGAAACCTGGTCTTGTTCAGCCGGCTATTTGAAGCGCACTTCCTCCCTATCCATTTGTTCCTTGTGCTTCTCGCATCGGCCATCTACGCAGCATTACCATATCCACTCACCTCGTGTGCATCCCTGAAGTTTGCCATGGATCTAACCTCGTACCTTCGAGCGGCAGGTTTCTTTCTGATGACGATATACTTTGTCATCTTCTATGAAGCGTATCATCGAGCGTGCATTGAGGCCAGAGCAAGTGAGATGAAGAGGGCAGGTCTGTATGAGGAGCTAGCCGACGAGTTCTCCCACCGCAAGAGACTTTCATTTGTTGCAGTCATGGACTACTTGCTCTTTCCGGTTGCAGGCACCATGTTCGGAAGCGTGCCTCTGCTCCAAGCGATGGTGTCGCACTTTTGGACGGAGAAGCTTGTCTATCTCGTGAGCGCGAAACCTCTGAAGCCTATCGCGAAAGGCGTCTTCGGCGAGCCAGCCGCGACCATCAGAGAGGTGTGAGCAGAGGTCAAGATGATCCTTTCACCTACTTTGTGGAAGAAATGTAGTGGCGGCACAATCAATAGGACCAGGCAATGTTGATCACGTGTACCTCGTCGATGCGGGTAAATTGAGCCCCTTATGCAGGCGCTCCGTCATGGTGGTTGCCGTGGCCCACGAACCCGCAAAGTTTACGCATCTCTCACTGCCAGCTCTCATCTGACTTCACCTGTTGTTCACTTCTCGCGACTGGATTTGGTAGACTCCATTGGACACTGGGCGTGCTGTGTGTAAGTCGTCCTTGACCTCCTGATTCTTCCATCAGCAACGCGCTTCCGTCTGAGGCGAAACGCGTCTCGGGAAGCGGCTGGAGAATTGAAGCACGAACCAAGACCAAACACCCCCTGTCGAAAACCCCCCAGATCCACACCCGAGGCCACCTTCTGACCTGTCCTGCTCACTGCACTGCAACTGCACCATCATTTTGTCCCTTGCAGCCGCTTCTCAAAAATTGCTTGCGATGTATACCTAATTGCAGTTTCTGTCGATTCTATCGCGTCTTCATTTCTCGTGGTCGCCACCTCCTGTTCTCGAGTGCGCCTGCTAATTTACCCGGTTGAAATTGCAGCCATGTCTGCCAGCTCTGGTAACAACGGAGTCAAGAACCTTCGGGCGATGTTCGAGAACAAAGCTGGTGATCAATCCACATCTCCCCCGAGCCGAGGTCGATCTCCCAATCCTTCCGAGTTCTCCAACAGCAGTCGACCTGTCAGTAAGGTCCGAGCGAGCTTCGTGGCTGTTGAAAGACCAGGCGAAAACGGAGGCCCCACGCTGCTAGGTCTTAGGAGGGCCAGTGAAGTGAGCAGTATGGGAGGCATTCAAGAGAATGCCATTCTGGACAACGAGGGCGCAGATAAGCCGTCTGTCACAACCGACACTGACACCGCACCGAAGGATGTCACACCCGAGGTCCCAGAAGCGACACCCGCCGTGCATGATGCCCCTCAAGAAGGCGGCTTGGGCGATATCCTGAAAGGCTCAGCGTTCGTTGAGAACACGCCTTCCAAGCCTCCCTCAGATGTCACCAACCTGGGTCGTGCCGTTGCTTCAGGTCAACTACAACAGAAACCCCGTCTACCTTCGCCCTCGAAACCCAAAAGCGAGTCAAATGCGGCTGCAATGATGGAAAAAATGCAAGCATCGAAAGCAAGCAAGCCAGAACCACCACCAACCACTACCCTCAAAACTACAGAGACGGCGCAGCCAGTCAAGGCACCACCCACAAGACAAATCAACCCCAAAGCTGTGCCCAAGTCCCCGATCGTCACACAGCCCTCTCCAAGAACACCTACCTCCCCAAAGACGTACATCAAAGGCGGACCTGCGAAGATCAGGGGAGTAATTGAGTCGGCGAAAGAAGCCCAAAAGGCGAGAGAAGCCATGAAAGAGAATAAGGACAAGCAAGAGAAGTCACAGCCACCAGGGCTCAAGGTCACTACACAGCCCAAGTCAAGGCCTGCGCCCATCGCAGCGAAGAAAGAGCAAATTCCTGCATCTCCGAAGAGTGTCCGATCCCCCACCATAGTCAAGCCCAAGCCTCCCACAATTCCCGGCAAACTTCCTGCTGCCGCTACAGCGACTACAGCATCAGCAGCCGCTAAGCATGACGACGCGCAGCATTCGGCGGCCGAACCGGAGCGCAAACACGATCTGAAGAAGACCACTCCCCTCACTTCACGGCCGCCTCGAGCCAGTATCTCATCTACAACTGCAACCTTGACCAAAAAAGCCTCTCGGGCCTCGTTGACCAACGGTCACCAGAGACCGCAGTCTCGAGCTAGCACTACCAAGCCGGATGAAGGGTTCTTGGCCAGGATGATGAGACCAACGGCAAGCAGCGCTCAGAAAGCGCATGACAAGTTGCAACCCATTAGCCCTCCCAAGACAAAAGGAAAGACAATGGCGCCACCCAAAGCCAAATCAACAGCGAAGCAAGAGCAACCACCAAAGATGCACTTGGACGTGCCGAAAGAGGCCGAAACAGAGGACAAGGAGAATAGAGATGATCTCCGACAGGAGCAGGAGCAGCATCAGGACACGCTGCCAGCGGTAACGCAGCCTTCGCCTTTCGATACGGCTAAGCCAGATCCCACAAACGCCGAAGCAGAAGCAGAAACAGAACCAATTGCTTCTGAGCCCGTTGGCCAGGCAGAACAAGAGCGCGTGAATGGCGAGGCTCAGGAGGTGTATTGAGAGGATTAGTCCTTGCTTGGTTGTGGATTTTGGTTCAATTACCCCAGTTTCATTTGTACCCTTCCATCTGTCAGCGATTCAGCGAGCTTGATATTGGCAGCAACTTCCCAGAGCAGACATTTGAAATGTCAGTGGTATTTGGCAGATTTGTTTATTGCCGGCTTCTTCTTATTCTTCTTCTGTGCAGTCTCCCCATCCGACGTTGGCCAACGTTGGATTACTCGATGTCGCGGAGACGGTCGATTTGATGCGAGTGTTCTTTGCTCGCGCGGCTCCTCTGCTGGTCAAGTGCGCCAGCCAGAAAGGCATGGATATCGACGACAGGGACATCAGGATTCTGGCGGAGCTGCTGCCAATCAGAGCCCACCATTTTTGGCCTTGGTCGCCGTCCAAATGCGGTAAAGCGCAGTTCCCTCTATTCAACTACCCATCCGGCGCCTCCTCCTCGCAGCGCCTCTATTCAAAGCAGCTTCGAGCCTAGCCTCCCTTCCGCCAAGCTCTATTCAAGCCGACATCGAGTATAGCTCGAGCTGGCCGTCTCTTTCTCTTCTCGTCGAGTCTTTGAGCACTGGGCCTTGTGTGATGCCTATTCAGCTCTCCTTGCGGACTGTCTTGACTGTGGTCCTTTCACTTCCACTGGGTCCCTACCAGGATGTCGCTGCTTCCGCATGTCCGCTCTCCACATCTCTTTATCGATATCTTCAAAGAGCTGTTCGTAAAAGGCTCAGATATTTCAAGATTGGAGGTATCCATGTCTCGATTTACCCTTTCTCTGCACATGCAAGCACATATATATAAGACGCAACTCACCTTGAGAAAACAGACAACCTATTAGCATCTAGAATCGCCTTACACGATGAAGTTTACCTTATACACAGCGGCGGCCGTCTTGGCCTATGCTTTGGCCCAGGCCGGCGCCCTTCCTTCTCCCCAAGAAGCCGGCGCAGTTGCGTCCGATACCCAGGCTGCTCCCGCCGAGGAGCCTGTCTACTTCGCTGAGGAGATTGAGGAAGCTGACGTTCAGAAACGCGACAGTCCAGCGCAGCACAGGGGCTGGCAAGGCGACGACAAAGGCCGTCCTTTCGGCGGCCACAGCTGGAAGGGCATGAATCAAGGCAACCACGGCCCCATGCCGGACGATGACAACGTCGACCTTAATCAGCCGGACCTAACAGATGCAGACATGGCCAGCATAGTCCGTCGTGCTTCTCAACCCAAATTCACAAAGATCAACGGCATCCAGTACCTCGTACCGCCGTTGTCTCACTGGTGGGAGTCCCAGGACAATGGCGACGGCGTAAACCCTGTTGTCGGAGGAAACCCGAACGTTCGCAATTTCTACAACGTGAAGGAACAAGATGGCTGGCCAAAGGGGCTCAGGAGGCGAGACGCCGAGGATGGTCATCACGGCCCTCCCGGTGGCTTTGGCAAGTCCATGGGCGGCCAGGGCCAGGGTGGCAACGGTGGTCATCCGGCCCAGGGCAAGGGTGACTGGCAAGGCCAGCATCCCGATGGTCCCCCAGGCGGTATGGGCGGTGGCAACGGACACGGTGAGGGCGGACAGCCATGGAAGAACCACGGTGGCCAAGGAGGTCAAGGCCACGGTCCGATGGCTGACGAGGAGTAAATTTGTCGCTCTGCCCTGTCCACTCGAACCGTCCACCTTTCTTTGCGGAGGCACGCTGGACGTTCCTCCGCGGGTAGAAAGGAACTTTGGCACGACGTCGACCCAAAACCAGCGGCACCAACGGCAACAGCTTCCTTCTTTCACGAGCTCCTTTCTCACCACTACATCGAAACATTCATACAAATTTATACCTCTTCAGACGGGCCTTTGAGTAACGCCAGTTTGCGGTTCATTTCACTTCGACACCCTCGCTCCCTGCGACGACTTCATCACGGCCCACCAGCACTACATCCTCATCCGCACTCTCGAAGACGAGCTGGCTCTCGCTTCGAGTGCGACGATTTCGCCCCCTTAGGCAGCATCCAACGTTCAACCTTCCCTTGCCCCCCTTTCACTTCGTCGCCGTCCGGTCGACCAAACAACCAACTCAGCCACCCACGATCTTTTTTCACCAAGACCAGCAATCAGATCGTTCGTTGAATAATTCACTCCTTGCCGTCCGGACCGGCTCCGGCTTTTCCCTCTCGCTTGCCACTCAGGGCTCGAGCGGAGAACACTTCAATCATCATAGTGCGGCTCCCTTGCGAGCCAGTGGATTCTCTCCTCTCCTCCGTCTTTGCTCAATACGCAGAGACCCGGGACAGGATGACACGCGCCACTGACCCCACGCACAGTACGCGAGATCCCCGACCCTCAAGGCGCCGCCTCTCCTCGTACACTCCTTCCGAGGGCGATGCGTCTAGTCGGCGCTTCTCAGCTTTCATCTATCTATGGTTCATCAATGCACATCCCCCACCCCTTGCCCATTACCCCCTCTGGCGCCGTGCGCTATTTCTTATTTCCTTTCCCTTTTCCTTCCCTTCCTTTCTCTTCACCAAGCCAAAGCCAGGGCGTGCGTATGTATGCATGGATACATGTGTCGATCTTGGGAGACGGCGCGAGCAGAAAGGTCCATTCAACCTGGATCTTCCCCTGCTTGCTTGTTTCAAAGAATCGGGTATGCCGATCCGGACAGGCCGAGCGAACCGACTGGAGTCGAGTCCAGGTTATTCATTCATTCCTTTTTCTTTGTGCTCTTTGTTTATACATCAGAGATAGTATTCCAAACTGCAGAGTACAGACCGCGGGCCTAACATTCTAAGATCCTTACTGTACCTATATACAGTACATCCATAGATACATAGATGGACAGAATCTAGAGGTAATACCTCATTATCATGACGTGGATTGACTTCCTTCTCCGTACTCTTATGGACAAAATGCAAGCAAGCCACGGGCCTCGCGCTTGTGCTTGCGCTTAAAAGTATCTTTTGTTACCACTCGACATTGATGTACATTGTTGGTTTCGACACTACGCGACATGATCGCGCATTTTTGCGGGCCGCCGTCTTATCCATGAATAGGTTAGGTTGTTGAAATGTTCATTGACTTTTTATGTGCCTAGCGTCGTATGCTCATCCAGTCTTCGTCTGTGGTACTGTGGTATTGTGGTATCTATGCGTTCAATCCATTCATTCTTGCGTCGAGTCGAGGCGAGGCGAGGCGAGGCGTCCATGCACTCATCCACGCAGAGTCTCGTTGTGATCATGTCGAGAATAGTAGCTCGCCAGTCGCCAGTCACGGATCATCTCAGAGTCCTCGTATCCCGATCCCATTTCTCCTCGTAGATGGTCTCGCAGCTGAAATTGACCGGTTGACTGCGCGGGGGACTTATTCAAGGCCTTGATGATACAGTGATCCGGCCTCACGCATGGCCATTCTCGCCATTCGTTGCCCCGTTGACCGTCTTGTGGCCCAACTTTTCTCTCCTCTTCTTGACGGCATTGGCGAGCACGTCCAGGACGACCTCGGTGTCCTCCCAGCCTATGCACGCGTCCGTGATTGACACGCCGTACTTCAAGCCGGACTTGCCTTCGGGCGGGACTTTCTGATTGCCTGTTATGCGCCCCCAACTGTGTCAGCACGTCGAATTCTGGGCAAGGAACAGCAGGAACAAAACAACGACTTTGCGCTGGCGACGGTGATAGTGACGGTGTGTGAAAAGTATGGCTCCTACCTTCATTGATGTGGCTTTCGACCATGACACCCATGATTGCCTCCTCTCCGTTCTCAATCTGTTCGGCCAGCGCCTTTGCCACGAGTGGCTGGTTCTTATGCTGCTTTTCGCTGTTCCCGTGGCTGCAATCAACCATAACCCGCTCGTTGAGACCCTTCTTCCGCAACGCTTCCTTCGCCTTCGATATCGATTCGGCATCGTAGTTCGTCCCCGTGGTCCCTCCCCGCAGGATGACGAAACAGTCCTCATTCCCCACGGTGCCGACGATGGCTACGACGCCGGGCTTCGTCACAGACAGGAAATGATGCGGATGTCTCACTGCGCCGATGGCATCGATCGCCACGCCCAACGTCCCGTCCGTGCCGTTTTTGAACCCCACGGGGAAGGATAGGCCGCTGGCCAGCTCGCGATGTAATTGACTCTCCGTGGTCCGGGCGCCCACGGCCCCGATGCTCAGCAAATCAGCCAGGAACTGCGGGCTGATTGTGTCGAGCATTTCACTGGCGAGGGGCATGCCCTTGGACGTCAGATCCACGAACAGCTGGCGGCTGAGCCTCAACCCTTTATTTATCAAGAACGACCCATCGATTTCGGGGTCGTTGATCAGCCCTTTCCATCCGACGGTGGTGCGCGGCTTCTCGAGGTACGACCTCATCACGATGACGAGTTCATCTTGGTATTTCGCCTTCATCTTGAGGAGTCGGTCGCAGTATTCGAGCGCAGAGACCGGGTCGTGGATTGAGCACGGGCCGATGATGACGAGCAGCCGCCGCAGAGGGTCGGTATTCTGCACGACGGCGACGCAGTCATTTCGGCCGGCTAGCACCGTCGCTTTCGATTTGGCAGTCTGCGGGATTTCGTGTTGAAGGAGGTCCGGTGGCGTGAGCGGGTTGTAACCACTGACTGTGCACGCCCTCTCGAGTCAGCAAGGGTAGGATAGAACGGCAGGTGACAAGACATACTCCGCCAATCTTCCGAAGACTCTTTGTTACCGACATGCGGATTCGTAATGTAGTAGGACTGGCGATGAGTCAGTCACGTTTGCCCGACAGACCTTTCTGCGGGGCGGATTTGCGACTTACAGCCATGTTGGCGCACAGGTATTGTGCAGAAATGGGGCGTCGCAGCCAGAAACGAAGCTGTTCCAAAGGTGCTGCTGTACGACTGTGGCACGAAGGAAAATGCGGAGGGCGGTCAAAATTTATCGTGATTTGATTCTGATCCGATCTTGAGCTGGTCGGGCCTGGACTTTCGGTGCCTTGCATGACGCATCGCGTTTGTTGCCGGCGTGATTGGCGGATGCCGGAGACCCAGGCCAAGTAAGTCAGTCACATGTACGAGTACCGAGTCGTAAGCTAGAATTCCATTCCGCTGCTGGGGGCTTTGTGCAATCTAGTATTGATATTCTCCATTACGCTGTCTACCAGCCTGTTTCTCCCTCCGGTCTGGGCATCAATGGTATATCCTCATCGACATCTCTAGGGGGCCGGTTCGTCCCATCTCTATCTCTAGCTCCCCCTCCGCTCTTCTCTCTTCTCATGCACCATTTGTCTGTGGTGCCAAGGACGACGCATCGTGAAACAAATCAATCATGCAACCCGCCGACCATGCTTGCGTAGGGGACTGTAAGATCGTTAGTGGTCGCTTCAAAAAGGTCATGCATGGGGCTCTGCTCACCGAATCGCTGCAAAACGACCCGTTCTTGTTGGTCAATTCTGTCAACCCCTTCCAAGGACTTTCTTTGATGGCTTGCTGGCATCCAGCAAGACGTCTGGTCACCAGCTGGAACGATTCCAATCTCCCGGCCGAATCGGTCCGTCGCTGAAGATCAAAGTAAAGCAGTGCTCGCAGAAAAAACCCGGTTGGCCACAGCCACTCCGGTCCTTGATGGTAGTTTCTTCCTTTGGATGTGGCAAAGTCCATTGAGTCTTCGGAATTGTTGTAGTACGGTCGATAGTTCAGGTCAGAAGGATCCAATGTCGCCATCCCCGTCGGACCTCGAAGGACGTCATCCGCCACCTTCAGCGCGTGAAGGGCCCGCTCGGGCGTAAACAAGTCAGGGGCGACAACCATGGCAATCGGGAAATTGGGCCGCAGCTGGTAGTCTTCGTATTCTTTGCCCGACCGATACAGATCCTTGTAGATGCCCCGCCGATTGATAATCCGGGGGTCAACATTGTCCTCGATGTCGTTTTTGGGATCCAATGGGATCCAGTAACACTTCTCAAAGTTGGCTTTGATGCGGTTGGCCCAGTCCACAAAGGAGATTTCCTCGCCTGCCTCAGTCTTGACTCCGGACCACTGGTACTGCCCTGCTTGATTGAGGTCAGCGACCCATTTCAAGGCGCTATAGTGAAGCCCAGTGATTTCGACGGCAGCCCCATCCCGAGGAGTCCCCGGCACTCCTTTACTCCCAGCACGTTCACTTTCACCCATCTTGTCCATCCACGTGCCACAGTTCCACTGGTTGCCGCCAAAGATGATACCCGTCGACCAGTCCACATGCACGTCAATCTGGAACCCTTCGGGTCTCATCTGCATGTCGAGTTCAGGGCCGGCGTTGTACTCTCTGAAAGACAGCCCGGACGCGTGCCGCTGGAGAATTTCTTGGATGATTTCCTCGACTGTCGACTCTTGCGAATATGCCCGCGGATCGTCCCAAGGGAACCAGGTGTCATCGTAAGGCAAGAATCGACGCGGGACCTTCATCTTCAAGATCTCGGCTCCATCAGGCGCAATTTTCGAGTAGTCCTGAATGTTTTGCAGGAAGAACCAAGGTGAATCTCGCGAATTGTATCTCGGAGCCGCCCCGCTGCTCAGCAGGTTCGGGATCAAGCCGTGCTTCAACACGCTGCCAAATGCTTTGATATGCTCCTTTGCTTCTTCGAATCGACCTGTGCACAGAAACAACCCACGCAAGGAAATAAAGACGTCTCGGCCCCAACACCTTGCCCAGGATACAGCGAAGTGCGGCAATCCAGCAGCCAGCGACGGCACCCGCTTGTTAGGCCACAGTGACGCAGACTTGACATATCCAGTCTGCTGAATGCTGACCAGAGCTAGACTTTGTAGAAAAGTCTGGCCCTGCTGAATGTTCGGACTCATTAGCTCGATGGCTCTCTTGACTGCTGCGTTGTAGGCAATCTGGCAGATCAGAGCGAAGTAACGTGGCAAAAGGAAGCTTGGTATGGTCCGAACTGCATCGAACCGCTCTTTCAGCCACTGAGCGGGTTTGAGCAGTCTAGAGAAGCCTTCCTGTTTCGAGATCCTCTCCATGCGCCCGACCAGGAAATCTAGGGCCCACTGCCCTTGGCGAAGATGATCGCACAGCGGGTGACCGAGATCATTGCGTCTGATGATGGGCTCGACGATGCTCCACCAGCCCTGAAGGCCAGCGTAAACCAAGGGGGCATAGCCAGGGATGTTATAGACACCATCTTGGCCATCACTGAGATCACGCTCTTCGGCATCCGACCGGTATAGGACGAAGTTCATGTCGATGAGGTCAAGTTCGCCGAAGGCCTCGTCGGTACCACTGGCAATGAGTGCTCCGAGACCTTCAGAAACCTCAGCGGAAGGAACCCAGGTCTCAAAAAGTGCGATGGAGCCAGGCGGGAAGAAGTCGGCCACGGTAATGGTAGTATCACCATTCTCGTTAGTAATGGTGCTGCCCTTGATGTTTCTTACTCGTGCTGGCAAACCGACAAGGTACTCGGTGTCTTCCAAGGCAGTCCTCTTCGCTTGCTCACTTTGGTCGACTTCGAGAACCCAAGCACCAAGAGGCCGTACTTTCGTGCCAGCCAAATGAACAGGGCTCAGGCCACCGTTTCCATTACCATAGCCGGGAAACGCGGTGTGGGCAATCAGGAAGTAGCCCTTTCGAGAGTCTGGATGAACTCGATGAAGCGTGATGAGTTCGCCTTCATGGTGCAGGAAGGTTTCGTCGTATCCATCCTTGCCCATCATCGTGTGGATTTGGTTCAACAGTTTCTTGACGCCAGCTATGCCTCCCTCACCAGCACCGGTGAGAACTTCACCTTCTGAGCTGATGGAGGTGTATTTGCGGTCGTCGTGCACGATCTCGACAAGCTTGGGATAGATCTCATCGAAACCCATGACGCTGCCTGTGGCACATGCACACATGTTGACCAACGCAGCTGTGGGTAGAGTATCTCTGGCGTCTCGCTTTTGAGCTGGCATCTCATTATCATGAGTGCAGTCCATAAACAGTGCGTGTACCGGAGACTCCCTGATGTGCTTCACAACCTCTTTGGTCCGCGGACCACCGCCATTAACAAGTTTGTCCGTAGTCTTGTTTGCTGATCTTGAGGGTACGTTGATTTCGAAACTGCCAATAGGTCGACCGCAGTGGCGATGCACGATCCGGCTCAATTCTTGCGTACTCCAGGCTTGCATAGCTTCACGGATGAGGGCGCTCAGTCCCAGGCGCTTCACGAAGATATAATCCATATCTTCGTTGCCAGTAAACAGCTCGGCGAAGACAGCCAGGTTGGGCTGGACTTTCCGTGCTTCGTCCAGCAGATATTCGGCAACATGGATTGGGGTAGAATGACAATTGTCGATGCGGAAAGCTGTGAAGTACTTGGCCATCAACCGAACGTACTTCGTCATGTGTTCCCAGAGGTAAGGATTGTCCTCGGGACCTTTGCCGTATCTCAATTTGACACAATCACTCCAGGGAATGAGTTCTCTTCTGAGATAAGGTCGCCAGTCTGGACCGGCGTTGTCCTTCATGGCATCAGCTGCCCAGATCCAGCCGTTGACGGCCAGGGACAAAGCTCGTGGGTTGTGCTTCGCGGTGGTCTCGTTTTGGGGGAGCCGAACAAAATACGTTTCGATCAGCGGGTTCTCTTTCGTGATAGGACCCAGTCTGGGCCCATTGGGATCCAGTCTGGTGTACTTGAGCCTGCCTCTTGTCTGCTCGAGGATGGTAGCAGAGTCATCATTGAACTCTTGGTAGAAAGGGGCGTTCAACTCATTGATGATGGATGTTATCTCATCTCTTGCGGCGTTTATGTTCGCCCCATCTTCAAAGCGTCCGAACAGTCCAGTCAGAATAGCAGCACCAATTTCAGGGTTGAGCTTCCGGGAGAAGCGGCCATCAATGCGAAGTCCATTGAGCATGCCCTTGTCATGAACGAACGCCGCTTTTTGACGAAGGTTCCAGGACTTGAGTGTGTCGAGCCCGCCACCAATGGCATTTTCAAAGCCCTCAGGCGGGAGTTTGACAGCACCTCTCTTCCAGGCATCGATCGTCGCCTCAGTATCGCCCGTGACGTCGCAGACGAAGTATTCCCAGAGACGAATCTTTTCGATCACGTGTGCTTTGATGCCCTCCACGGCTCTGTTCAGATCATCGACATTCTTGAAATCAGTGGCGAATCCAAGCGACTCGAGGTTGTCACTATACTCGAGGAGACAGTCGTTCAATTCCAGGGCCGACTGCAGCCATGGAGCAGTCTCGACGTTGTAGCCTGCTTCAGGATGTTCCTCCAACCACTTGCTGTTGTTGGCCGTGTGATTGAAGACGACATCCGTCAAACCAAGAAGCTCGTGTTCTTCTTCCATGGACTTGATCATCTTTGCAATGTCATCCTCGCCTCCGGGAAAGAGTACCGGATCAAAGGCCAGCTGATCATACAGACTGTATGGGGAGTTGGACTCGCCTCTAGTCTGCAGCGGTGTGAAATGAACCATGTTGTAACCTCTTGCGCTAATTCCCCTGAGATGCTTGTCCCAGTCTTCAGGGTACTTGCCCATGAATTTTGAGACAACGGAGAAAATGCCCACAGCATCAAGAGGCAGTGTGCCGCCACCCAGGTGCAGTTTCGGTTCAATGTCGACATAGTAGGTAGGGGTGCGGGTAGGCTTAGGAGGCTCCACAGGAGAGGTAGAGAACGCAGGAAGAGGAGTGTAAGTGGTGTAAAACGAGAATGCGCCGGCGGAGGTGATGGGGATGTCAATCTCGAGAGTCAGATTGAAATCCGGACGCAGTTTGAACTCGTGGTACCGGTTCCGATCGAACGGCTGATCATTGAGGGGAAAATTGACCCAGAGACTGCCCTGACGACATATCGAGCTGGTACCTTCGATGGCGAACCTCAAGTAGTAGGGTGGCTCGGTCGGCGCAGGCAGGTAAATGTACTCATGTGG
The DNA here is from genome assembly GCA_016110215.1 of Capronia americana. Taxonomy (NCBI): domain Eukaryota; kingdom Fungi; phylum Ascomycota; class Eurotiomycetes; order Chaetothyriales; family Herpotrichiellaceae; genus Capronia; species Capronia americana. The sequence continues at coordinate 726,984 of JADWQD010000007.1, read as the reverse complement.
CACATCTGGAGCTCCGGCATCGGTCAGAGGCAGAAGGTAGACCTGTCGGGTACCCTGGTGAGTCTTGGGAGGCATGTTCCTGGCTCGAGGCAAGACTGAGGTGGGCTTGGGTTGGAGTTCCGTCGAGTTGCTATTCTATTGCTGCATTGTCGGCTGCTGCTTCAATCCCAAACTGAAAGCGGAACAAGGTGGAAGTGCAGGCTGGTAACAATGATGCTCAAAGAATGCGTATCGAAGGACAGAAAAGTGATAGGAATACACGATGCGAGTACCAGAAGCTGTTAAAGAGGATGGTCGCTCACCGAAAAATGGGGTGAGAAAGCAGAAAAGAATATTCAGCATCTGGTGCTGCGAAGTCCATTATGACCCTTTGAGGAAAGTGGCAACCAAGCAGCGACGGCGAGGCAGGAGCTTTGGAAGCGGGGAGACAGCTAGCCCGCCTGGGAGAGTTCACCGCATGGCAGGCACGGCCTCTCTGTGGTACAAACCAGATTCTGAGCTCTCTTTAGGCGCTCAATGGGCGATTCGACATGGAAAAGTTCACGTCGGGCGTGTTCCTGCATCCCACTTTGCCCGCCCGGCCTCTTTTCCAGCACAAGAAACGGAGATATTCCAAGTTTACCGGGCGAATAGTGAGGAGCGAATCAAGTTTTGGGGTGCTAACCGTGCCTAGATGACGCCCTGGCGGCGGGTGCTTATCGTTAGTCGGAGGGGCCGCCCAAATTCGCTGGCGAAATCTCATCGCGTCAGTGGCTGACTTGGAGCCGCAAAGAGGGACTGACGGGGAGAGACTCCCTTCAGAACTCTTGTCGAGCATTCACGATCGCAGTCATCCACCTGGCGGCATGGATTCCGTAAAGCGTGCCCAACAGAAACCTTTTCTGTGTAGAACTCCCTCAACGCAACCTGCTCTGTACGAGTAAGTCCCCGCGGGTCCCAAAGAGCTTACCGATGTCCATCTGCACATCCTGGCGATCGAGCCACATGGTGTTCGGGGTAAGCTTCATCGTGACCGACGAGTACGAATACCAGCCTCGAGGTGCATGAGTCTTATACTACCAGTATTTCAATCTTCCATCCTCTCAATTGAGAGCTGCATTTACGGTATGATCGCGGCGAGATAGAAATGAGCACCGGGGCTGTGAGGGAACATCCTTGAGTGCCGTGACGAGATACGATGGCTTTGAAGAGTTCTCTTTGGAAAGGACGCTCTTTTCTCGTGTTCGCTAATCTGTCAAGCAAGCATCGCTCTCAATAAAAGATCTGATACCGTTGATGCCTGAGACATTGCAAGTCTTGACAAATCAACCTATATGGTCTTCGATTGATTCATATATTTCTCTTGCAACATCAACCCGCCGTGCCGGAATGTCCTGGGGTGATGCGCAGAACTTGTGATTTCATGGCAGACTGAGAGGCGGTGAGGCAGGAATGGCGAATTCTCCACCTTCGGGTGCGCAATATTAGATCTGACAACTGAACGGAATTTAAACGAAGCGCTTGCTTGGGGAAGCAAAGTTCCCTAAAAATATCCCATTGAAATTCAGGGACAATTGTCTCTCGCCAGAGGTCACACACGGAAATCACAAGTTGAGATTATTTCAAGCTCGAAAGATCTATCTTTTCCTCTGGACGTGCTCGATCGTAGCCACGGAGAAAAAAAGGTGGGTAGACGATCACTGAATGGTGACGATGCGGCGAGTTGACATCATCAATTAGCGATCGTTCAAATCTGGGGTACGTACCCTTAGCGCATCTCAAAGAGGACAAACAGAACAATCGATCGAAACAACGATTCCAGGCCATGCCATGCTCCTGAGACTCGTACGAGTAGTGCCTGCCGAAATTTCCATCTTAGCAGGTGCCTTGTACGGTTTTTCATAACAGGTCTCGCGATGTAGCAGCTCTAAGGCAGACAAGAGCAGACCTGAGTGCCCAGCCTTCTTAGCCTCCAACTCGATTCGACGAGGCTGTTTCTGTTACGTCTAACTTTGATCTTATTCCTCCTTCCCCAGGCTTGAGACGCAATTTCTCTCCGCACGTGTGACCATCAGAAGGATTTTCATTGTCTGGGCGCTATGATGCAAGCTTCCGAACCCAGAAATAAACCTGTAGAACCGCAAGTCAACACATTAAAAGGCTGATCGATGGGTCACTGTCGAGCTCGGGTTTTCACCTTTGTTCCCTCCACATCTCCACCACGACTACGTGCACAGCTCACCAATAATTTTCTTTCTTTCATTGTCCCTGCCTCGCATTTTCGCACCCCCAGGAACTGCGCGTAAGAGGAGTTTATTGAATTCTGAGGGCGAGGTGCATTGTCCCGCGGTTTGTTGTCGTGCTAGTTGCGAACACGCCGGTATCTGTACTCAAAAGCAGAACGTCATCAGTACAAATGACGAACGAAACGGTAACATACGGCCGTGGTGGAGCTGGTCAGTGCAAAATCATAATCACCGTGAGATGCGAATCCTAATCTCTTGGTCAGGCAATGTCACCATCAAAGACAGCAGATCGCCTGCTTTCAAGCCCCAGACCACGCCCACATTAAAATCGCACGTGTACACCACTGGTCGTGGTGGAACCGGCAACATGGCCAAGCTTGATAATCCAGAGGAGGCAAGGCGCGCTCAAGATGTTGATGTACCCGGAATTACGATTCCAGAAAATGTGTACCACACCGGCAGAGGTAAGTCTGACTGTTGAAGTCCCCGTACATCGTCTGTAGCACAGCCATACTGATCGTTCCTCCATGACAGGTGGCGCAGCCAATTTATATAAGCCCACTGAAGCGGAGCAAAGGGAAGCACGCGCCCATAATGAGAAGGTGCGATCAGATTCATTCAGCAAGGACCGAAGTGGTCTCCGCGCATTTGCGGACAAGGCAAAAGACAACCTGACTGGCAAGAACAATGGGGAGAAATAACGACGGGGTTAGTTGATTGACAAGGAGCGCAGATCGTCTTCGAATGCGGCAATCTGGCGGGATCTTTGATGTGTGTTGCCCTCAAGAATACGAGTAATCCAGCTTTGCCACAAGGAGTTTGCAAGGCGGTTCTGCTGATCAAGGGTTTGTAGATCGGAACCGCCCCTCTTTCTGTAGCCATATTTCCAAGCAACTGTTGGTCTTGTTCTCCATCGCTTGATCTTTCCTTGAATTAGTCGAACCAGCCGAAGCCGTGATGCGTATCGCGGGATGTCGCATAAAGGCGATTGGGCTCAGCAGCGGCAGCGGTACCGGAGGAGTGGAGACGGATTCCTCTGGATGTAGTCGCTATTCGCAGGCAAAGCCTGGGTGTCGAGCGTTGATGTGCTCGGATAAGGTCCAGAGCGATTATAGTACGTAGGTGAGCAGTAGTGACCACCGCAATAACCGCTTGCTGCACATGCCAGCAAACAACCCAATCATACTACCGAGGTGACACACAGCCCAGTGATTTGACGCAGTACGTGTCAACCTCGTGGCCATTTACCCCCAGGACATCCACATCCTCTAGCCGGAAATCGATGCCCGTGCAGCCTGGAAATGCAAACGTCCAAAAAATGACATGTCGCACCGAGGGGTCAAGCCACTGATTTCATGAGAGCTGGATCAAGGTCTGATGGTCCTAAAAGGTAATGGCCACCAAGGAAAGTACGAGTAAATAAATCTGCACCGCTAACGCCTCACCAAACCCGCGGACCCCCGGCGGATCGAAACTTGAACGCCATCAATGGCAGGGGAGGTATCCAGCTCGTGTGGAGCAAGGGATTTTGGATTTTCGGATCTGGCTGCCGTCGACTACACAGAACTGTCGCGTTCTGAACCGTGGCAGTGGAAGATATCGATGGAGAGGTCATCGTGGCTGCAATCGGATGTTGTTAGCAAGCTTCGAGCGCAAAGCCTATAGAACACTAGGACTCGGTCTCGAGTACTCAGCGCTCACAATCATTCCAGCCAGCTAGGTGCCAAACGAAGAGCGTGTAACCACAGAAGAACTAACATGGGTAAATGCGCAGGATCAACGACCTTTATTGCTACGAAGGGCATTCGAACACGAGGTGTGGAAGGCAGCCGCCGCGGGGTTCAGAAGTCAGGAGACGCTGCATGGCGAGCAACAAGAATACGAGTGGCGGTGCGGATGGAGTTTCTCCCATGCTCGCCTAGCAAGCCCAAAAAGCAAGTCCCGATCATGCCAGGGACAAGTGTGGGTTTAAACCCTCTCGCCGCCCTGTCGGATGCGCAGCCGTTTTTTTGTTGGCTTCGAACGCGGATCCCTGTCTTTTGTACCGAATCTGAAAGTCGCTGCTTGTTTTCTAGAAATAACCGCTGGAATAGATAGTGGCCTCGACAGCTTCATGGTGCAACGGACGGGATGCGATGTTTGTCCGTCCTCCTGCTGAAGGCCTCACACTGGCTTTTCGAGTCCTGGGCGGCTCCTATTGATCCGGGAGCTTGGGCCTGCCCACGGTCCTTGCACAAGTTGTATTGTTGCTCGATCCAGCGCTCCTGTACATAGATGCCGATGATCGTCCCTCCGCTGGCGTTTTCGGTGGCTAGACGAAGGAGGCTGATCGCCGCCTAGACACAAGGGACAAGGTCTCTCGTAGGGCGACCCTTTCTGCAGCCACGAGCTGGCCGGAAAGGGTGAGTTCTTGTTGGTTTCTTAGTAAACACAACCACAACTTAAGTCGGTGCACGCTGCTTTGGCGTCTGTAGACCTTGCCGGATGTGGCCTGGGGTTGCGTTGGGTTGAGGTTGCGTTCTCGACCTCCGTGCTCAAGCACCGCTGTTCATAATTGAGCCGGCCAGTAAAGTCTTGCGGACAAGGGCTTTATCTATATGCAACGTTGATTTTCGACGCCAGCGAATTTTCTCCCCGTCCTGCTCGCGCCGAGCTGTGAGATCGGACCTGACCTCGAATTCAACTCGTCTCACTAGTACTCGTATATCAGCTCTCCGGCCACAATCTTTTCCTCTCTGATCAGCCAGCCATCACATCTTCACCTGGCACTACATAATAGTGCCAATCTCCTTCCCTACACAAGTGCTAGAACGTTCATCGCAACAGTCAGTTCGAATCAATTTCGCCTATCCGACATACTGCCCTGGTGCATACAGCATGACACAGACCATTCATCGTTGCTTTTACCAACAACCTCGCTGAGGTCCTCACCAACCACGGTCCCCACCAACCACGGTCCCAACGGTGCCGTCTGTGTCTGCGCTATCACTGTCCGTCTTTCCAACTGGCTTCCGGGGCACACGGGGTCCTAGACCTACAGTATATTCGAGCTTTGGGCTGAGGAAGTCGTCAAAGTCACGGTCAATCACCCTTATCCAGAGATGCGCCTGGGGTTGTGGTGATGCTTGAAGAGTGGCTGCTAGAGTGCTCACAACCTCATTAACCCTTTGCAAGACAGCCACAGCCCGTCTGTTTACGGCGCCCCGCCAGACCAGCTACTTGGGCGTCCTTCGTCGCGCGGCCGGACAACTCGACAAGACGATTTACCGAAGCACAGTGCGCTGTTGACCGTCAACCTTCTCGGCGTTACCAATCTCGAAAAGCAAGCGACATCCGCTTGGTCTCACTGGTGGTCCTTCTTCCCTACCGGTCACTCGAAAGTCACCGTTTGTGCACCTGGTTGTGGCTCGACCTCCTACATTCTGTGTCACCTCGACGCTTCCGTTTGTTTGGTGGGATTTTTACCCCCTCACCTTACCTTGAACCGAAGTTTCTATTATTTGGGTGCCCAAAACTTTCTTGTCCTCGGGAGGCTGAATGTCTGGGGAGCGAGTCGGGTTTCAAGAAAAGTTTGCATTTCCGAGACTGCTCTTGGACAGAAACCTGATCTTTTCAGAGTCAGGTCCTCTTTCCGGCCTTTGACCTTCTGAAGGCTCCATTACAACTGTCGTTACTGGACTGCCGCCTCCGGTTTGGAAGATTAGTCTTTGTGTTGGGAAAGAGCCAATCAAGCACCCCAGCGACTTCCTCTACCAGGACTTGGATGCTGCACATTTATGATTTCTTAAAATCCTCTTCCTATATATATTGCGAGCTCATTTCGGACTATGTATCCCTCGCAACAGCATAATTTCCCTCCTCCGAAGGTCCTCCTCCATCAGGGCATGCATACTTCACCAACTCCTCCACCACTACGCATACCACCGCCGTATGCTCCATATAGCATGGGACAACCTCTGCCGAACAGCAATATGCACGCCATAGCTGGTAATGGCACATACCCTACGCAGGGCAGCAATATGTCTCCTTTACCGAACGGCAACGGCGTGCCACCGAGCCCGAGCCAAGCAAGCAGTGCCACTGATGACCTGTCGAACTATGACCTGCCAGACCTTCCGACCATGTCCAGAGTCTGGGGAAACCATGCTTTTGTCCTGCTTATTCAGCAGCAACCACAACGCGCACGCATGTGTGGTTTTGGCGACAAGGTGAACGCGACTTCCTCTAGCCATCGCGTCACAGGCTGACATCTTCTGCAGGATCGCCGACCCATCACACCCCCCTTAATTGTCAAGCTATTGATTCTCGACTCGGCCACAAACCAGGAGATCAGCTACGAGTAGGTGTTTCTCTAGATCCGCGCACTATGGTTGTCTGATCAGACGCAGCATAAATTCGGAATGGTCGAAGCTCATTCTCAGCGTTGACCTCTGGGATGTGCATGGCGAGCATGAAGACAACTGTGTCAGGCATAATGCCGCTGCTCCGTCTATATCGGCGACTACCACAACCGCGTATCCTCCCATATCCCAGCAGATGGGTCCTAGAGCTCAGCAACTCTTTTCATACGACCCAATGAATGCTCCCGCCTATCGTAGGGACGTCGTGATTACAACCGCACCTGCGAGCGTTCCATCGTCTCCTTACGAGAGACCTCCATCATACCCACCTAACATCCAGCAAAGCTACAACGGACACTATCAGAACCCCTACAACGGTTCTTTCCCGCAACGAGGCCTTCCCCACGAGATGGTGACGTCCCCGGCAGCATCTCTTCAGTCCCGCCCTACCCAGGAGATGGGCTCACCTGGTCCAAACAGGTCTGAACCGTCCAAGAATCTTATTGGCCAATGTCACAGTAGTCTTCAAAAGTTGGACGGCCTGGACGACCAACCGGGACTTTTCTTCATCTTCCAGGACTTGAGCGTTCGAACCGAAGGCTGGTTTCGACTGAAGTGCCAGCTCTTTGCACTGGGCAAAATCGGTCTGGACGGTGAAGAGGGGTTGACGGGCGAGGTTAGAAACGGACTGCTCGTCGAATGTCCGTGCCTGGCCTCCACGTTCACCAAACCCTTCAAGGTATTCAGCGCAAAAAAATTCCCAGGCGTTGTCGAGACAACTGCTTGGAGCGAGAAATTTGCGTTGCAGGGAATCAAGATACCGATCAGGAAGTCCGATACTAAGGGTAAGGCAAGGAAGCGGAATCGTGGAGAGGGAAGTGACGAAGACGATGATGACGAGCAAGATGAGTAGGATCCTGATGCATACAGTCCTTAGGAGAGTTCTCAAAGGGAGCATGAACGGATCTACTAAGGCTCTTGTCTCAGGCAGCATCATCGGTGATGGGATTGGGCATTGGCTCATAGTGCACACAACCAGAGTGCACTGTAGAATTAACGGTCATATGGTCATACTATGTAGAGCACCTGGACATTTCGCTTTGTTGGATGGGTTGGGCGCTATGAGTCCAGTCGCAGTCCAAAATGTTTATAGCAGCGAGAGGAGTCCGAAGCAGAATCAGAATTCAGATTGAGAATCGGGGTCTAACAAGGCTTCCATTTCCGCTGCCACCTCCCACTTTCATTGCAACGTGACTCCTTTGACGGGGCAAACTCAAAGTACTGCATACTCGACCTCTTGCTGCGCAACCGTGGATGCGAAATTGGCTGGCAGGGTCCGGTATCACTCTGTTGGTTGTCGTCTCGAGGCCACGATGCGACTCTCAGCGACATGATTCATAGGAAATCGTGTAACGCCGTCGTTCGTTCGCGCCCTCCTGGACCTTCGGATCGACTGCCAACATGTCGAAACCCAGGAAGCCCCCAGCTCTCAACAAGGTGCCGCGGAGAGATCCGCTGGCATCCTTGAAGATGGCGGATATGATCATCTCCAAACCCATCCTCCCAGCAGGTAAAGGATATTCCTCACTTCAATACGCATTGGCACCTGCTAACCCATTTCAGAGGTGCTGGCTACTTTGGTCGACTACCTCGCGGTGTCTGACCTCCTTCGGTTTGCACGAGTCTCTCGCCGCATGCACGAGATGGTGTACGACGATGCAAGATGGGTTAAAAGACTGAGAATAATGGGCTGCTGGAATGACACTGAAGCCAGACGACGAGCCGAGCCGCCGAAGGCACCCATGACCCCGAGTCGAAGAAAGAGTACCGTGGACCGCAACCTGGTTAACGGTAAAGGCAGACCGGAAGTTTTGTTCGATGTCGACGCATCTCCGCTGCATCAGACGCGTCAACCGAGCCTGCTCTCACCACTGCGGCCTCGAGTGGCGGTGGCAGACGGCTTTGATGTTGCTGAAACATCAAGTCCACGGGCTATATCTGCTTCAGAACTACCTGTCGACCATGATGCTCCCTTGTCAGCGTTCTCCCGCGTCAGATCTGTTCGAGGACAGGCCAGACAGGAATATGGGAAAATCTATAGACTTTTGGCACCATTCTATCAGGATTTGCTCTCGACGTCTAATCCGATGCAGTGCCGCATATTCAAAGACTTTGACATTCCCGATCAACAAGCCCGGCTTCTGGCGAATGTGCGAATCTTCTCCGCGAGCGATTTTTCGCCCGGATCAGGCAAAAGGGAGCAGCAAATAAATGAGGCCGTTTCCATGTTCGATACGGAAGCTCTGTTAGAGTTCCGACAAGGGTACGAGTTCAAGGATATCCAGGGCAAGATGCGCCAGTCTGCGCGGGTTATGCATACTCTCAACGGTTGTAGGAGTGGGATTGACCTATTTCTGCACGATAACAAGATCATAAACCAAAAATCCGAACTCGGGTCAGTGTCAGACTGCATTGACTACTCCCTGGGGCACGGCCAGTTGTCACTCGAAAGAGTGCAAGCATACTTCGAAAGGATGGGGAACGCTCTCACACAGGAAAATGGTATCGTCCAGGCTGTCTTTCCCAATGCTAACGAAGTGTCGCTTCTACTACTTGAAGAAGTCGCCAAGGAGATCCTGGGACCATTTCTGTCAGAGTTGTTCGAAGAAGCTCGAGCGCGCGGGACACCGATGTATTTACGGATCATTTCGGGGACGTTTCAAGCCACCAAACAATTCATCGAAAGTGCTGTCCTCTCTGACGACACGGACGAGGCCACCATTAGCCGCTGCAACGCGATCGGAGCTCAGATCTTTGCACCTCACCTAGAGACATATCTTGAGGAAGAACTGGCCTTCTTTCGACACAAGGCAGATTCGGAGGTCGAACAATGGGATCGAGCATTGTCCGAACAGGCAGCGTCAACAGAAAGCTTCCTCATGTCCAACGTCAATCGGCAAGCCGACAAGAAGGACTTTATGTCATCTTTCAAGCAGGTGCTGATGATGCCGGTTAATATTCTCCCAAGCTTCAGTGGATCTCAAACTGCCAAAACTCCTGTCAAGAAGCTCAACGCCGAAGCTGCTACGTCGTCCAGGCCGTCCACGCCGAACACAGGCGGTCCTCGAGCTGCGACCCCAACGCTCCCTCAAGAAGCGCCAACAGACGAGCTTGCTGCGAAAGCGGCCCTGATGAACACAAAACTCGAGAACATCAAATCTCTGTTTTCAATTGAGATCGCTCTCAACTTGGTCCATGCCGCCAAGTCGTCCCTTGACCGTGCTTCTCAATTCATCGCGCTGCCAGGCCAAGCAGGCGAATCTGCACGTACGCAATGCTCAGCCATCTTCAATCTTCTGGTCCAGACTGTAGGTATCCGCCACGTCAAGACCGGCTTCGACAAGGCCATCGATCATCTTTCCCATTATTCGCCTCGCGAGACCAGCGCGGACACCACTACACCGGCAACCATTCAAGTAGCCCCGCTAGCCACCTTTCTCGAGCTAGTCAACGTGGGTGACTTGATCCAGCAGATGCTAGACGTCTTCTACGAGTCGGAGCTCGTCCGACTGCGCATCTCTAACCGCGACGATTTCCTCGACGTCAATGTGAAGGAGAAGCGCAAATTCGAGGCGATGCTCGACGAACGCGTTGCTGCGGGACTGGGCAAGGGCATCGACGTCCTCATGGACGAGGTGGAATATATTTGCGCCACCACCCAACTGCCCACGGACTTCTACCCCGAGCTCGCCCTGCAAGACGACAATGCCGCCCCTCACCATGCCAATACTATGAGTTCGATCCTGAACGGCGTGGCCGGCCGCCCGGCGAGCATCGCCAGTAAACTCCCTGTCATGGACTTCTCTGGGCAGCCCACGCCTACAGCCCAGCGCGTCATCAAACTGGTCGGCCACCATACCAGCATGCTCACCGGGGCGACGGAAAAGAGCCTGCTCGACGTGTTCACCACCGAGGTCGGCCTCCGTCTCTTCACAACCCTGACCAAACATATCAAACGGCAGCGGATCTCGTGTGCCGGCTCGCTGAGCCTCCTCTCGGATCTGACGGCCTATGCCCAGTTCATATCGACGTTCAAGAATCCCGATCTGTCCAGCTATTTCACGGCGCTGCGCTCGCTGGCCCAGATCTATTTGATCGAAGGGACGAGTGATCGGGACGTGAGCGAGATGAGTACCATTATCGCCGACCAGGATCGGTATAAAGGCGTTTTCACCGTGGAAGAGGTGGTGGAGTTCGCGGAACGAAGGAGCGACTGGCTGCTTTTGAGGGCGCGAGTGGAAGGGAAGGTCAAGGGCGATGGGTGTGTCGTCATGTAGGAAGCAGATAAAGAACAAATTAAAACTGCTAGAAACGATTCCAAGAGAGTTCCTACTATGTGCTATGTGTTGTTTGCTGTATTTCCCAAGCGGTCGTTACTGACTTTCTGGGCCTGTGATCGAGCGTGCGTTATGGTGTGCTGAATCCGAGTCTTTAGATTCCATTCCGATGCCTTTGTGGTCACGCACGCCGTCTTCGGCGGCCCTCGCTTCTATCATCAGCATAAGATGAGCCAAGCGGGGAGAATTTTCCGGAACCCTTTCTACAACTCAAACTCCTCGTCACTCCCCGTTGCTTCCGGGTCCGACACATGCCCGCTCTCGTATCGCGCCTGGGTCTTTTCGCTGTGAAACTCATCGTCCGTCTCATCCTGCGACGCAGCAGCGGCAACGATATCTTCCACTACTATATCCCAATCGACCCACATGGGCGGTGGCATGTACATCCTCGGCACCCACTCCTTCCCGGCAATCATGGCGCTCTGCAAGAAATGGCGTTTCCGATTGTGTGCCGCCATCCTAATTTCAATCCCGTCCATCTCTTCCAGCAGTATCTTACGCGGCATGATTGTGAACGTGGACCAGGACTTCGATTCGGCGTGGTCAAGTTCGCGGTTCAATACCCAGAAACGGTTCCACATCGGCTCGGCGGCCTTGTATTCTCGCTCGAGGAGGACCATCCAGTTATGCTGTCGTAGGGCATTGGGGGTCGCTTCGTCCAGACACGCCAGCCAATCCAGCCAGTCGAAGTAATTCTGCTTGACTTCGGCTGGCACGGCGGTATAGGGCCATTGTCCTGTCAAGAGCTGCTCGCCGCGGTGGAGGACGTCGTGGATCTCGTTGTTCTTCACGGCGGAGTGGAAGAGAATGTGCGTCATGAGGAGGTCTCGGGCGAAAGCGTTACTCGAGAGCGCGGCGGTGTAGATGGTGCGCCAGGCTTCTTCGGTCGGGTATATGGCGAGGATGTCTTCTCTGGGAATGCGGGTGGAGTTGCGGTCTTGAAAGGCGTTTCTCTTCCGATCCCATGAAGCTTCTGCTGGTTTAGTAGGCAAGGGTCTGGCTGGTTCCAGGACACGTTCACCGGAGTTGGCTGGTATGGTAAAGGGATCTTTCGCCATGGCTTCCTGTTTGTTTTTGGTTATACACAGCTTTGCCATTTCGCTGGTCGTGTCAACGTCAGATGCTGAGTGATCAATAATGGCATCCTTGGTATCCTGTTCGTGGGTAAGACCCCCAGCTTGGTCGAGCTCTGTGGTTTTGTTGGGAGCAACCGGGTTTGACCGATCTGAGCCAGCTTTCACTTATCATCAGCATCAATCAGGCTGCTTTGAGAATTCAAGGTAGACTCACCGGATACTGACGCCTTTGGTGTGTTCTTGCGCTTGTTAGGAGTCATGCTTCCTGTCGTCAACCGCGGGGCTCAGCACTGTTGTTTGCTCTTCATTCCAGTTCACAGAGACGATACGAGGGTCTGGGTTGTCACGCTGCCACCGATTCAGCAAAGAAAGAAAAGAGCTGCTCGCCAAAGGCAGGAGAAATAATTTCAATGAACGTGAAGATGGTTTGATGCCAAGGTTCGTAAGAAATCAGAGTGAATATTATGTTTGTTTGCTGATCCTGTCGTTGGGTACGGGAAACTGCATGTTCGTGACGATGAAAGACGCGTGGGTTCTCATGGAGGTAGTATTCACGCCGTCCGGTCTCTCCTTCTTCCTCATGTACAGTAGTACCTGTTTCCATACCTGTGTTCATCCGGGTGGTGCTTGCACTCAAGCAACTCTCCTTGAAGGGCGACAGGACCTCTGCCAGGGAGCATCTTGCAAAGCATAAGCGGAGGTGCTTCCCACTCATCTTGACATCACAGCGGCCTTTCGAACATGAGCTTCGTAAGTCAGTCTCGCCTCCTCTTCTCAGAAGTGGTCTCAGACGTCTCTCTATTAATACCCAGCCCGCGGTGATCGGCCGTTGCTGGCTCCGCTTATGCATCCAAGCTCTCAGCACGGACTAGGCGCGGACCTCCACATGGCTCTGTAGGCGCTGCAGGGCTAAGGGCCCAGGCGTAAACGCGCCTATCGGCTGGCTGGGATGCCATCTACAGTGCTTGGTGACGTTGGCAGCTGACCACTGGCGACTTCGTCATGGCTCGCATCTCGTCTCCAACCACCCCGCTAAGCAATTCCATCCTGGCGCATGCGACGAGCACGGGATGCCTTGTTTCGCAGCGATAGCTACGCCTCAATACTTACATATACCTTACTTCTGCCTCTCCGTCCGCGATAATCTGTTAAGTCATCTTGATCTTGGTCTTCTAGAGCATTACGCACGCTTCTGATCCGTTCGATCCGTCCTGTCCGCTCGTTGCCGTGACTTAATCTTTCATTTCGTCTCTCGTTCAGCTTCCAGTACATACAGCATCGACGGAGCGACGGCCTCGACCCAACCCCAACAGAAAGGGATCTATACTGTACATATACCACATTATGCCATTATAGCAAGAGCTGCCATCTCAGAAAACAAGGAAAATTTATACAAGAACCAGAAAAAAAAACAAATCCCCTCCGAAGCGAAGCAATGCTCACAATCTTTCCCCTCTGCGCGACCCTCCTCTTCGCCCTCCCGCTCCCAGTTTTCGGCCAAGACACGGTAACAGTGATTGGCACGACAATAACCCAGACGTTCACAGCCGCAGCGTCCACAACCCCGAACTCCCCCCAATACACCAACTCCTTAACCTTCCGCGAGTCGATCCTCAACTCCACCAACACCTACCGCTACCAGCACTCGGCGAGCTACCTCTACTGGAACGAGACCCTTGCGGCGTATGCGCAGTCGTACTCGGAGAACTGTCTGTGGCAGCATTCTCACGGCCCGTATGGAGAAAACCTGGCGCGCGGATACCCCGACGTGACGTCCGCGGTGGACGCATGGGGCGACGAGCGAGCACTGTACGATTTCTCCACCTCCGATCCCACGGGCTTCACCGAGGCGACCGGCCATTTCACGCAGCTGGTATGGCAGGGTACACAGGCCACGGGGTGCGGGTGGACGGATTGCGACGGCAAGAACGGCCTCGGCGGAATCTACCTGGTGTGCGAGTACTGGCCCGTCGGCAATATCGTGGGCGAGGACAACTTCTTCTTCATCCAGAATGTCCTCCCCGAGAGGAGCGGTGGGGGTAGCGGGTTCAACGAGTTGGAAGCCACGAGGGGTGCGACAGGCGGGACCCCGACGACCACGGGTTCCGCGTCCGGGACCAATACGCCCGCGGCGACGAGCAGCGGGGTATCGATCGGCGCGCCCATGGTTGAGGTCGATAGGAAGGGCTTGCTGGTTACCGTGTGCGTGACGTTGGCGGCGCTATTGTTCGGCCTGGGCATGTCATGATGGATATAATGGATATACAGTCATTCATCGGGTTGGGTGCGGATTGCACGCACGGATAGAGGAGGACACAGCAATGCAATGCAACCACGAAGGCGTGACGTGCCGCGGCTAGACCGGACGATAGAGTGGGTGTACATGGGCACGTACGTATACGAGTAATGAATGAACGATCGTCAGGATATGCACCGTACAGACCTCGGGCCATGTCTCCTCAGCGTGCCTGGGGGAAATTGCGTGATTCAACGATCTTTACGAGTAGTGTCGACTATGAATCCATCCGCACATGCTACTCCGCCCTGTTTCAATCCCTAATGCAGGAGATCGTCACTGTAGCTGGGTTGATCACGCCCAGCTTACAGCTCGCAGACACATACACTGCACAACCATAAGATGGTCGGGATGGCCCTGGCCTGCCTCGAGTCGGGATCACTTCCATGTTCCGGCATGATGAGCGGGATGTCGTCTGGGAAAGCCTGAACTGATGCAACGACCGCTCCTCATAGTAATTGCCATACTGTAATTTTCATGCAAGACACACCCACCCAGCCACCATGCGCCGTACACCGGGGGTGAAGATACAGTCAAAGGGAGGACGGAGGGGCTGCTGTGGGCGAGCATCGCGGGCTGGAACCGAGAAACATACCCTACCCATTCTTCATGAACCGAGTACGAGTACAGTAAATTGCTTTGTAGTAGTTCAGGGCCCGCTTGGACCGACCCAAACCGCAGCACGGAAAGGGACCTTTTTTTATATTCATTTCCACCAGCCCTGGCCCCTTTCTAGCATCCTCAATCGCTTGTTGCCCAGCGTCCTCCCCTCGGACTCTGCGTCCACGCCCACGCCCACCTCAAAGGCCCCTCTCTGCTCACTGACGGCCATCTCGACGAGGACTCTCCCCAGCTTGTCGGTCGGGCTGTGGAATCCCTCGCCCGCCAACCCCCATCGGATAGGATACATCAGCCCCTTGAGGTACATGCGCTGAAACGCCGTCCTCTTCGTGTTGAGCACCTGGTCCCAGATCCACGGCTGGTTGGCGCCGTCGACGCCCGCGGGCCTGACCGAATACACCGACAGCAGAGGCGAGTACTTGGCCGTCTTGGACAACTCGAGCAGCGCCCGTTCCGTCTCGCCCTTGACGCGGCCGAAGATGGGCGTCCACGGCCGGGGGTGCAGCGTCGCGCCCTCGCCGGAGACGTAGATGAACTTGAACTTGCTCGCGTCGGCACTCGCGTTGGAGGACTCGGGCGGTGCGCCGCCACCGCGCAACGTCGAGAACGCCTTGGCCGCCTCGACGGCGTAATCCCGCGTGATGGTGACGTACTCGTCCTTGGAGACGTCGTTCTGACTCACCCCCAACGCCCAGATACAGGCGTCCGCGCCCTTGAGCCGGGCCAGGAGTTCCGGCGGGTAGGCGCCGAAGTCCCGGTGTTCGATCACTTCGATCTTGGTGTGTGTGTTCGCGGTGGGCGTCCCCGGGGGAGGCGTGGCGGAGAGCCACGGGATCGTGGTCGAGCGGGTGAGGATGGAGAGTTTGTCGATGGCGGGTTTGCTGGTTGGGGGCAGGGAGAGGATGTGCGAGAGGACGGAGGAGCCGACCAGCCCGGTCGCGCCCGTGAGGATCAGATGGACCATTTTTGGTGTGGAGGCTCTCAAGCCGCGTGCTTGTAGAGTTGGGACGCTGAGTGAAGGGATGGATTAATCAATTAATTTTCCCCTCGCGTTGTTATTGCTTCAACCACGTCAGGCGAAGGGCCGACTATGTATTGCTCTTCTGTCCCTGAAGTACCTGGTAGTGTAGCCGGTGGCAGGTCGCGAGCAGTGGCTGGTCCAGTCAAGTCAATTCCTACTCCAGTGGGCATTCATGTCG
Organism: Capronia americana; assembly: GCA_016110215.1. NCBI lineage: Eukaryota > Fungi > Ascomycota > Eurotiomycetes > Chaetothyriales > Herpotrichiellaceae > Capronia > Capronia americana. Next base: position 710,830 of record JADWQD010000007.1, on the reverse strand, counting down.
ATAAATACAAATACAAATACCGTGCACAGTGCACGGTACCTCGTACTCTGGACGATGGGTAGTCCATCCATTTGTGGCACTCCTCGGGGTTACAAGCCCATGCAAAGTCAGCCGCTCGGTGATAATAACCACGGCGATATTGGGGGCCCATCATCATCATTAGGCACCCAGCCAATTTCTGAAGCTTGTCTGACGAGCTCGCAGGGATTTTTTCTTTCGCCTTTTGCTTTTCGCCTTTCGTCTCCAGAATACGTACGTCTGTGAGTGGACGGCCGGACGGAGGACTGTGTGGATGTCACGAGATGAGATTGAGGGAAAAGGGGAGCGGTCGAACACGGAGATGCTTAGTCGGTGTCTTAGGCTCCTGCATCTTGCTTACCCGTCCAATGGGTTAATGTGCGTGCCCCGGCCGGCCCAGCCATGAAATTCGTAGGGGTCAGCTAGATGGATTAGGACACGCTGGAAGAGGGCACTTTCTAGAGCTATCCTGCGCGAAGACGGCGTCAGAAGGGAATACATAATTGATTATCTGGACCGTCACCAGGTGTGACGGGGCTTGTCGTCGCAAGATGGCGACGCGATTCTCTCCCTTCTCTCTCATCTTGCGCCATGGTCTAGCCATTGCTGAGGCGGTTGATCGTCGAGATCTAGGGAGAATGTCGACACTCTATTGATCTCGGTGGAAGCCGATGTTGCCTGACTTAATGTCGATGTTGATATCGAAGCCGATGCTACAGAGAGGACTGGTCGAATTCCGCGAAGCACTCGCCCGTTCCGCCTCTCACTCACCCATTCCGCCTCTCACTCCCAGATATTTGCCCCCCCTCCGTAGGCGTCATTGCACACGACGAATAAGATGCACAAGCACTCTATCCCCTTCCGTGCCGTCCTCCTCCCCTCCCCCCCGGTGCTAAGGTCCCCCCTTACCCCTCAGCCTTGAGCTCACCACGGCCTTCTCCTCGCACTCGATGCGGGGAAGACTCGAGCGGTACCTCGTGCGTCCCTCGAAGCCCGGTTGTAGCGGCATCGGTGAGTGGCTGCGGGCTTGGGACTGACGGAAATTTCTCCGAACCTGCCTTGCTGGAACACCCAATCCTGCCACCCCCATTGATAAACAACTTTCCTTCCCGGCGGCCTGTCACTTCCTCGTCGGCAGTTTGGCGCTTCGATTCAGGAACCGAGAAAGTTCACAACCCATCAAGGACGAACGCACCAGCCATGTCGGACTCTAAGATGCTCAACGGCAACGAGGTCGCCAGCCACGCGTCCAAGGACTCCTGCTGGGTCATCGTGTCGGGCAAAGTCTACGACGTGACCGAGTACCTCGACAAACACCCCGGCGGCAGCCAGATCCTGCTTCAGTACGGCGGCAAGGATGCCACGGCCATGTACGAGCCAATCCACCCGCCGGGGACGATCGAGCGGTCCCTGCCCAAGGAGAAGCATCTCGGAGCCGTGGACCCGGCGACGGTGTCGACCCCGGCCCAGCCGCAAGTGACGCGGGATCTCGACCAAATGGCGAGGATCCCACTCTCGCACTGCATGAATCTCGACGACGTGGAGAAGGCGGCCACGCGCATCATCCCCAGGTCCGCGTACGTGTACTTCTCCTCGGCGGCCGATAGCCTGGAGTCGCTGCGCACGAACCACGCCGACTGGAAGAAAGTGTCGCTCCGGCCGCGTATCATGCGCAACGTGCACCGCGTGACCATGACGCGGACGATGCTGGGCAAGAAGTTCCGACTGCCGTTCTTCATCGCCCCGGCCGCGCGAGCACGGCTCGTGCACGAAGATGGCGAGCTGTGTTTCGCGAGGGGCGCCGCGAGGTGGGGCATCCCGTACTGTCCCAGCACGTATTCGACTGTGCCGCACGACGAGCTGATGGAGTGTCTGACGGCCGAGAAGAAGAAGGTCAAGTTCCGCGGCTTCGGGCCCGACGAGGGCGGACAGCTGTGGTTCCAGCTCTACGTTGCCCTTGAGAAGAAGCGGACCATCGAGCTGGTGACCATGGCGAGGGACCTGGGATACAAGGCGCTGGTGATCACGGTGGACACGCCTGTCGTGGGCAAGCGCGAGGAAGACGAACGGTACCGCGCCGAACTCGCCACCGCGACGGGCGACAACAGCGTCCTGAACGAGTGGTACAAGCCCGCCGACGAGGATGACCCGAACGCGCCGCCCCTGAGAGGCCACCATTCGAGTAGCTTAAACTGGGACGATCTGCCTTGGATCCGCGAGGCTTGGGCCAAAGGCCGCTCCGATGCTGGCCCGATTGTTCTCAAGGGAATCCAAACCGCTGAAGATGCTGCGTTGGCGGTATACCAATATGGCGTCGATGCCATCTACCTGTCCAACCACGGAGGGAGGCAGTGCGACGATGCGCCCTCCTCGATCCGAACGTTACTTGAGATCAGGAAGTTCTACCCCGAGCTCTTGCAGAAGACAGAGGTGTATTTGGATGGAGGCGTCAGAAGGGGAGCGGATGTCATCAAGGCGCTCTGCCTGGGTGCCAGGGGCGTTGCTCTGGGAAGGTCGTTCATGTACAGCGTCTCGATGGGGGACGAGGGCGTGAGCAGGGTGATCCAACGTGAGTGCCACCACTCCTGTTACTGCCTACTGTTCTTCTGTTCTCGCTTCGACGTGCTAAATATCAGGCACTCCCAACGCTAACCTTGAGCAGTGTTGTCCGAAGAAATCGAAACAACCCTCCGTTGCATGGGCGTCACTTCCCTCGACCAGCTGAATCCATCGTACGTCAACACGAAGCTGCTGGAACTAGAAGTGCCAGACACATTGTGGACCGAACAACAATTGGGCTCAGAAGGATATGGAGATGCATGGGTTCGCGGGTTGAAGGCTAAACTGTGAAAGGGAAGAAGCCTGAACTCCGCTACCTGGATCAAGGTCCATGAAGGAGAGCCTCCCTGGTGTGCGACGATATCCTGCGTTTGCTCGACCGGGAAAGCTCTCAGAGAGGGTGAACGCACATGGGAGGCTGACATGGCAAGAAAAGGCTCATGACTCGTTAATTCTCAGACTTGGAAGTGTCGATTCAAATATCACCGGTCGGATAGAAGGAAATACGGAGTCCACCTTCCCTTGATCTAAGGCTCGGAAGGCCGTATACTATAGAAACAAGGCGTTGGAAAGAAGAGTCGCATGGGATTCGATGAGAGTACAGGGATTGCGTTCCTGTTTTGAGAAAGATCCCAATATTGTGCCTTTAGAACAACAAGGAGGATGGCGCGCGGTGAGCGTGACACTGTAGTGGGCCAAATCCCCTCTGTGTACAAAGTATCGAGCCCGGTTACAATCCTTGCCCATGAGGACATGAGGACGAGACAGAGCAAGCTGGTGGAATATCAAGAGGTCATGTACTTCACATTGAAACGGTAATTAAAGAAGATCGCATGCTCGTTCTCGCGTCAAGATGCAAGAGCAGCAGCGCTGTCATCAGAAATACCCATGCGTCCAACCAACCCCCTGATATGCAACACGGCCTCGTCCGGGCATGAAGAAATCAATCATAGACGGCCGTCGTTGATTAGAAGTAGTACTGCCCAAGCCAAACTCCACCTTTTGAATATTCATCTGTACAAAACTGTGTACAATTCGGTCATTAATATCTACCTGCCCGTGTAGTCGAGCGTTCCCGCAAGCCGGATTTCATCGACGAACCGGTCTTCGTCACCGACAGACTGCAAGTTCCAGTGACCGGACAGAGGCAAGCGGTTGAAGGGGCCCCACCCGAGCATTTCTTGGATGTTGCGCCGCTTCAGATCAAGACCGCCTTCCATACCAAATAGTTGCGGTTGAAGGCTGCCCAGCACGGCGACAGCTGCGTTGACCAGTGTGCGGTCGCCCTCAAATATCCATATGTCCCAGACGCGACACAGTCGATCGACGTCCAATCCATTCGAAAAGATGGTGCGAAGCATGGGTTCGAAGACTTCCTCGCCGCGGAAGCCCAAACCTCCCTGCTCGAGCGAGCCAAAGAGATACTCATGGAGACGAGGGAACTTGATACCCAATGTTGACACTGCGTGGTTATAGGTCCGACTTGTTGTAGCCTTCTCATCAGTCTGGAACGCCAGCGGCACGGGACGGTTGAGACAGTTGGCCAGGAGGATGAATGCTTCTGCGGGAGTAGATAGCTGTAGAAGAAGCAACGCGGCGATTAGTTGAATGCCGTATATGTAACCCACGTCGCTGCGATAACACGCATACGCTTCACACACGTCGATGAGATCTTGCCACAAAGGTGCCTGCCTCTGAAACAAGTTGAGCTCCGGGAATGCTGTCTCGGCGTCCCTTTCGATGTCAACAAACCAGCGTCCCATACTCTTCTCGTCTTGGTCGAGCTGATCACTTGTCCGCTTTTTGATCTGTTTGGCTCGTCTCAAAGCTTTCTCGTAACTCTGAGCAGTCAGACCTAGCGGATTCCCTATTGCTCGTTGCCAGACCTTCCCGCGGAGGTTAGGGCTGATTCCACGCCAGCAAAGGTCGTTGACTCGTTTATCAATGGTCGTAAGGTCGGTCTCTTCGTCAACGTAGAAATGCCATATTCGATTCAAGGTTTGCCTCGTGTCATCTTTCTCGCATTGCTGAACCTGCAGCTTTGTGTGACGTTTCTTGTCGGCTTCGATGGAGGCGGCCATCATCCGTTGGTATTCTTTCAAATGCTTCCTCTCCTCCCTGGGATCCTTCGGTGGTAACCAAGACGGCCTCGTTCGCGACAAGATGGCCTCCTTTTCCTTCGAGATTGGCATGAAGTCGAGGGTGCTCTTTTGTATCGGAGGGAGCTGGATAGATGAAGCCCGCGAGCTGCGATCCGCTGGAGTCTCCAGACTCTCCCGGGACGAACCACCCTGGAGCCTTTCGAGGCGTTCTTGGTTCCTTGCCTCGGCATGGAATTCCAGCGCCTCAGATATGATCTTGGCTTCCTCGCTAAGGCCAGCCATGGCAAGATTCCACGACTTCGTCCTGTTCTTAAAAGCAAAGCCGCTTTTCCCCGGCGAGGAAGGATTAGAAGTCGCAGGAGTGAGCGAGATTGACCTGGGCGATGGGGGTTTGTTCTTCGGTAGGCTTTGGTGCGAATGCAAGGCCGACCGCGGAGCCATCTCGGGAGCTGTTCTTGCGTGTTCTAAAGGAATCGGACGCGGACTCGGAGCCGCCTGATATCTCTCCGGGCTTCCACGAAAACTGGACCGGTGGGATCGTAGGCCAGACGGGTGAGGAGAAACGGGGACATTCCAAAGACTGGCATCATCGGGTAAATCGTCATCAGAGTCGTGGTACTCGGCTTCCAGTTCCTCCACGGTCTTCCGGTGAGGCTGCCACGACGCACGCCTGGAAGGTACCCCTAGTGATGATACGGAGGATTGAGGAACAGGCCGAAGTCCACCAGCACTGAGAGACAGTGTCGAGACGGACGCGGGATGTTTTCTGCTCGGAGGGGAGGACGAGCGCGTCCTTGTATTGTTCGGGGGGTAGAATGCTTCCGGGCTGGTGAAGCCCCGTTTGAACATGGCCATCTTGGACATATTCACTCGTGGTGGTGCAGAGTCCTGCCTCAGCCCCGATGTCTTGACGTGGGTTTGTAATTGTGGGAGCGTTGGCCTCTTCTCTCCTGAAGCCCCCTCTTTCGTCTTCATCAGCTCATGTTGTGAACCGACAGACTGCATGGAGACATCACGAGAATGAGTGAATCTCGAGGGTGTATGCTTCTCATCCTCCAGCCCGATCTCTTCGAAATTGGTAATGTCGGACTCCAAGCCGTCATCGGGGCTCGAGAAGGAAGAGGAATAGGAGGACGACTTCGAGGACCGCGAGCACGACAGGTCAGGAGGCGAGCCCGGAGCCTCAGTGATGGTCGTAGCCATGGTGAAGATATTATTATTGGCATGCGATAGAGGAGTAAGCGAGCGTAGGTCAAGATCTAAGCCTTGCGCTGACTTCAAGGATAAATCATTGACACGGACGCCTTCGAGCTGTTTTCGTGAATAGGTCTCCAGCAGGGACGCAGTTAGTGGTGGGAACGTAATTTCCGGTGAACGAGAGCTGTTGACGGCGGTGTTTTGTCGCGCAAACAATGTTATTTCTGCCGCTTCAAGCTTGGTTGGCTTTGGAGGAACGAATGTTGGTGTTGTCCAGAGGCCATTCTCACCGTCGACCTCGACAACTTGGACAATTCCAAGGTCCGTCGGGTCGAGAGTCGAAGCTTCAGCGCAGCCAAGTGGGAAACTTTCCCATGGTGGCGTTGGCCCAACCCCTGGCGAGGGTGGCCGAGCGATTGGTCGGAGCGCAGAAAGTGCTGACATGGTGAAGGATTGGCATGATGCTGGCAAAGCTCCAGGCGGGAAGCTATACCAAGCATGGCTAAGAGCTTCCCGACCTAGGGGCGCCTCCATGTCCATTGACTGGCTGCCAGGAGTTTGGTCAGGGGCCGTATCCGGAGAACGATGGCACCGATACCGTGACCGCCGCACCCCAACCTCGAAAGAGCGGCACAAGAGTGGGAAACTTGGTGAAGCACGGGTGGCTGGCAGGATTTTGCGTTGGCTTGTCCGACATCGATTGGGGAGGTTTCAAGGATTGACAACGTCCGTCATGATCCACAAATGGTGCAATAGCTCGAAGGTCCGTCCAACGCTTTTGGAAATCTTGATGCAATCGTGACGATCTTGCTGTTTCGGTCGGCTTATCGATAATATATGCTTCTGGACGTTAGTCGCTGAGCAGCGGTCGAGGGTCGAAGGGGGAGGGGGTTTCAAAAGTCGCAAGGAGACACGTCGCAGGTTGGACAGGCGTCAACGGGAGAGATTCGTGGCTGTCGGAACGGATGCTGCAGAACATTCGACACTTGGAGATGGGCAAATCACAGGCAGGACCGCAGTCTGAGGCAGTGTGGCTGTTTCACGACGATCGATGCGGGCGTCTCCAAAACTGAGTGAGATCTGAATCTTATCGGCCAGGCTCGGCGCAGTCGGGGTTATCGTTGTGGTAGGGGTGCACTCGGTAGTTATAGACTCGTAGCATGGTCAGAGAACGAAGCGAGTGAGGGACAGGCGAGACTGCGAGACTGCGCAGGAAGAGAGGTTGGAATGCATCGTGACAACAATGTGAGGTATGAGGCGCATTTGCTGGTGGCTGGTGCAGCAAGCGCAGTCGAGCCGCAGATGCCAATGCGATTGACGAATGATTCACGCATCTAGACTACCGACCACTGTGAGCTGAATACGAGGACTGCGCGCATTCCAACTCAATCGTGCTGCTGCTGCTTCGGACCGCTCAGTACACATAGGCCTGGAAAGCTTTGTTGTTCTCTTGCAGGAGTCGTTCAAGGTCCGCTTGGTCCATGTTCATCTTGGGCTGTGAGTATTGCCTCAGAGCTTTCAGCCACACCAACAGGTCCCTGTACTGCGTCTGCTTTCGTTCGAGCACTGTCTCGAATGCCGCCGCTGCGATCCAACACATCTGCGCCTGGGTGATAGGCTGGATCTGACCACTGTAACTGTTTCTCGCTCGGCAGATCTTGCAACCTGCGACTACCAAGTCTTGAATCAGACCTCGCACCAGTTCCTGTGACGGGCGTTTCCTCGCTGCCAACCCGACTAAGTATCGGTGCATCTTCATCGCTGATTCAGTGTAGTTCCCGATCAACGTCGATACCACCTGGGCTCGGCTGTTGAGCGACAGGTCTAGCAACATCGCATGCATTTGGTTCTTTAACGAAGACATGATCTTTCGTTTCAGGACCGCTCCGGGCCTTATGCAGCTCTCCACAGTCAGAGAATTGCTAACTCGTTCGTCCTTCTTCTCCCGATCTTTCTTCATTTCCAGTGTCCTGACATTGATGGCCATTCCGCAATAAGGGAATGCAGCTTCGCCGAGAACGCGAGGCACTTTCCGGCCATTGATAGTCACGTCGAAATTGACGAGAGACTTCTCGGGATTAACTTGGATCCCATAGCGTCGGTCACCACTCGCCATCACCTCCAGAAACCGTCGGGCAAGCTTGTCATTCGTCGTGACAAGTAGAAAATCGTCAATCAGCCGTAATAGCAAGCATGATGGGGGATTGAGGAAACCTAGCTCGTTTCGCTCAAAGGCGCCGTAGAAGTAGTTGCAGAGTAATGTGCTTAGAACAGAGCCTTGTGGTATACCGTCGATTTGTTTCATGTATCGCTTTTCGATTTTGACCATGCTGTCACCAATGTGATCCTGCAGAAGCTTGAGGACGGATTTCCGATTCCACACCGTTTGGTAACCCTCGGTGGAGAACACCACTTGGCGCTTCCTTGCGGCGAGCCCAGATATTGATGTCTCTGAAAACACGGCCTGTTCATCAGCTGGCCGGGCTACGCCGGCCCATTTTCGTTTCAGGCCTTCGGCGTGTACCTGATATCCAGGGTTGGAAGATTTCACCTCTATGTGTTTGGTGGTCCGGTACGACTGTTCAGAGAGCAAGTCGTCGACCAAGCGAAGGAGTTGCTCTTGGGGTATACTATCAAAGCAGGATTTGATGTCAACTTTGGCGAAAAACAACCGAGATCCTGGCGGGACTATCCTCCTGAACTCCGCCACTCTGCCATGGATATCCCCTATCGAGAACAACGCGGAACCTAGTGGAGAGGGATCGCGTGCACGCTCGAAGTTGAGGATGTTGAAGATTGGAGCAAGCTGAGTGTTGATACTCTGGCCCAGCACGCTTTTCCCAGGGCCTGCTCTCGATTGTTTTCGTTTCAGATTGGCGATCGGTCGTGCTCCTTGATCTTTTGGCAGTAGCCTCAATTGACTGTATCCTAAGCTCCGTGATTGCAACTTGTGGCGAGCGTCGCTTGGTGTAATGGGTGAGTACATATTCAATCTGAGGGTTGCCAGACTGGGCTCTGATAGTTTGCGCCATACGTCCTGCCGAAAGTAGAGCAATCGATTTCGATGGGTAGAACATTCTGTGACATAGAAATGTGCTCTGATGATCGGGATCAACAGCGAGTCAAAAATGTAATATATAAACTCGTGCAAGATCTCGAACCGCTTTGAGTAGTCGGATTTGCTCATTTTTGGGTTCGGATTTCCAGGGTTGGATAGCCAAGTAATGGAGGCTATGCGAAGGCCTTGCATAGTTTGATGCACTGTCATACTCTCAAAGCGACGCATTTGAACAAAGTCATCGACTTTCTTCATTATCCTGTCACGATTTTCCTGGCCATCCAACCCACTTCCGAAGACATTACTCGGAAGCAAATCAGAAATGACGGCGCGACAAAAGGCCGATACTTTGGCCACCGGGGTCGAATGCGGCAGGAATGAGGTATCGCTGTCATACTCCTTGAACGTTGTGGCCGCCTTCGCTTTCGACGTCCCTGATAGTAAAATCTGTGTGACAAACGGGTCTAAGCTAGGCAGAGACGAAGTGGCTCCCTCGGATTGAACAACCTGATGAACAGCCAGACCCTGACTTTGGCTCGAAAATAGAGGGCAGTAGTGTCTCAGAAGCTGGTTGTATGAGCAGGCTTTGTGATTCCGATGGATCTTCTGGACGAGTTGAATGGTTTCGCCGCGGAGTCGACGTGGAGTCCAGTCAGGGGATCTCTTTGTTTGGCTAGTGATTTCCTGTTCACGAAAGGTATAATCTCTATATTTCTGAGTCGTCTCGTCTGGATGTACTTTCCACCGGAAGACATTGTGAAGGCCAAACTGTCGTGGGAAGATATACTTCAGAAGGTGAACAGCCTGACGCTGTTGTGTGGCGTCTGTCACCCGCTGCAGAACGTGGCTATGATGGAGTCCGAATTTGACCTTGCCAGCCGCGTTCAAAGACGGCCTGGCATAGAGCATTCGGCGCCTCACAAAGCTAATGGTACCAATACTCAGGACGCGCTCCTTTCGAGCATTGCTGGGAGGAGCCCGCTCGGGGCGAGCAGGCTTGATTTCCGACAAGTCTGATATTGGAATACCGCTGAATTGGAAATAGTTGTCTTTTCCACTTTCAATCCGTGTGAAGATACCACAGTCTAAAAGTAGACTGGAAAAGATGACCTCGGCATCTGCTCCCAACAGAGGCGGGATATCCGACCACGGGGCAGTCTTTAGAGAGGTCAGACTGTCGTTGGGATGCCTTCGGATGACGCCAGGAAGGGAAGTCGGCGCTGCTCCTCGGCCGTCCTCATGGACTGCTCCTCTTTGGAGACCATGACAGAGGATGTGGGAAGGCCGACCGCCCTTCGTGAGTTCACCCTTGAACAGTGACCAGATGACAAAGTCGACAACCTGTCCTAAATGTTAGGTCTCTTTTGCACAATGCCGCAGGCTTGACATATTCCCTACCTCATCTATACAACAAGGCTGGGCTCGGCCTGTATTGGCCCCAGTTGCACGACCCTGAGATTGAGTGAAGGTCGCATATTCGATCTTACGCGACTCTTTAACAGAAATCGAAGGTTGCGTAAAAAACCCCACCAAGCATGTGTCGAGAATGGAAGCGGCCTCATCTTTCCCAAAAACCGTCAGCTTCCGTCTCCGCACCCGAGAACTGGTGGGCAGGCCCGCTAGTAGATAGTTTCTCAGTGTGCACACTTGAGGATAGAATGATGACAGCACAGAATGGTGCAAGTAAGGCGACTGTTCCCGCAGGCCGTCCCGGTCACGATTGGCGGATTTCGCTTTCTTGGCTGCGCGACTGGATGTTGTTTCGAGGCTTTTTCTTTTTCTCGCCATGAGCGCCGTTGTTTACGAGGCAAACGCGACTCGGGCAGAAGTTCGTAGTTTGTGGAAAGCGTCTGCTCAAGGATCCAGCTTCTGGAAGTCTCCTCCGCTACTGCGTAAAATAACTCCCATTCGATATGAAAACCCTTGTCGCCGAGATACACGGTAACAATCCTCGAACACTGAGGAAATTAGTATGGCGTCGTCTCCCGCAGCATTTCGGGTCGCGCGACTCCGTCCAGGTCAGACGCGCTGACGTGACGTGCGGTTCACGAGAGCGTCTTCGGCACACGAGGACACCTACACATCAACGCGCGTTCCAGCTAGAGAAAATCTGTTGAACACCTAAAAGGGGATCACCGAACACATACACAGTACGAGTGCCTGTACGCGCAGAGTCGCTTGGAAGACGCGGCCGCCCATGAATTCGCTGCAATCGTAAGTAATGGACCCAGTGGGAACGCGAGAACGCCAAACTACTGGGTACATCCCAGCGCCGCAGGTCGCGCTTATTCCGTGGGGTTCGACAGGCTCGAGTGGACCGAAAGGCATCAGAGCATCGGGGGCGCTACCAAGGGCTTGACGATGATGACGGCACGCAGTGGACTTGACAGGTCGGTGACAGGGGGTAGTTAGTCCCGACGGTTATTAACTAAACAGGCATAGGCAAGCCGATGGGAGCCCGGGACACCAGAGTTAAGCTACTGGTCCTGCCCAAAATCATCCTCAAGCCTCAAGGTCTCAGTTGCGGTTATCTTGGATTCTTGTTTGCTCAACGCCGGGCACGAATGTGTCCAAGGACCAACGTAGAAAAGCTTGACATTATTATTAACACTTACTTCGACTTGCATAGATGTAACTAGGAACATTTGGAGGTCAGTTGCTGGTCCCCACCCGCTGGTCTTTGTTCAGTGTCCTGCAAACAATGACAATGAAAAGGCCGTCGCCGGTGTTCCTCCAAGCTGACCAATGCTTGTCCTTGCTCCTTGTAGCCTTCATGGTGCCCGCAAACTAGTGAAGAAAGAGACCAGGCTACTAACTCTAAGTTTCTGGTCAGTGCCGCGCCTGCTGGGCCGAAGTTGGCTGCCATATTCACATTCACCATCTACCGACCAGCACACCACATGAAGCCGCAGCCTAACCACGACATCCATCTCCGACATTCATTACGCCACAACAAGTACGATTCCACACTGCATCAATCTATCACGCACGTAGGCCATCCTGAAGCTGTATCGACATCGCTGCCCGTTCAATTGTGGTAGAAAGCAGACGTCAATTGTCCGGGCGCACTCGCTCTCCGTCACCGTCACCGTCACCTCACCGGATCCAGCACCCTCGCAATCACTCCACGACGCCTTTGTCCACCTGTTCGTTCGCGACCAGAACCCACGTATTCTTTTGGCCTAGAGAGGCGACGGGAGGAGTCTGTCTGAAACCCGCTGTTGACCAGTGTGCCGCGCCCGGAGTCTGGGGCAACTGCCCATCAGGTCGACTCCTGTGCACCACGGCTCCGCAGAAGAGGAGGACCCATGAGATACATCTTGACGGAAAGCAGACCGGCAGCACAGTTGAACCCAACAAGCTGAACATGGTGGGCATAGGCAATGCATCTGAGTCGTAGCATTCACCATCACCAGCCAAGAAGGAAGGCCTCTCTCTCACGATGCCCTCAGCGGTGTCGAGCCACAGCAACTACTACTCCGCCCACCGTCGTCGACAGTCCTCTCAGTCGCAGACTAATCTACCCGATCAGATCAGAAACAGCGGGTTGCAGGCCCAGTCGCCAAACCGATCTCTCGTTTTTCTCCCCTCCACCGCCTATTCTCCATCCCAGCCGATAACCCAGCGCTCAAGCACTCCGTCTCTGTCAAACCCTTCAAGATCCACCTCAAGACTGGATATTGTGCGGACCGAGGATGTGCCGAATGATCCTCACGATTTCTATCGCCAGTATCAAGATCCGTTCACGAACGAATCCCCTGTAGCCCTCCACCAAGAGGCCATACGAACCGCGCCAATTGACCCGGTAGAGGAGGGACTCGTCACTGATTTAAACTCCAGCTTCAACGCTGATGAAAGAACGCCAAGGGCGGCAAGGAATGGAGCAGGCGGTCGCAAGTTGTCGTTAAACACTCAGACGTTGTCGAACGGCACCTTTACTGGTAGCAGTTCGAAGCCTGCCACGGCCATGCCCAATGGCTTGAGGTCGAGGAAGGCTTCGTTCAAAGATCTGGTGGCTAGGTTCGATGCGTCGCCTGACGACATTCCACCTTTGCCCACCCAACAGATGTCGCGTCCGGCATCACGGACTGCTAGTCCTATGCCATATGGCTCAATCGACACATCGCACTCTTTCCAGCCGCCCATAAAGCGCCCGCCATCGAGAGTTTCCGAGTCAACGAGAAGGGCAGGAAGTGCGATGGGGTTCCGGACCGCTGCCAATGACAGAACAATTCACTCGAGAGGTCTGTCTGCTGCCGGTGGATTAAGTCAAGTAATGAGCAATCCCGAAGCGCCCGCTGATGGTCGAAAACTGTTGTTCGGTGAAGTTGCCCCCTCAGCAAGCGACCTTCCTGCTGCACCAGGCTATGGCATCCACAACGCTGCGCGGAGACGAGGCTCCGAAGGGTCTCCTATGCATAGCCCCAATCCGATGTTTCAAACAAAGCGTGGCCAGGCTCATCTGCCAGGGCCACCAATGTCACCGTCAGCCGTTCATCCTACCAGTACTGTCCTGTCGCAGGAGATCCAACCCCAGACTCGACCCACTCATCGTCGAGCAAATAGTGATTTCTCGGGGCCACTGTCGAGAGCCATCATGCGCGATGGCCAGCCCCCATCGCCAAACACTGGGAGCAGCGGCCATAGGTATGCCTCAGACGCCAATGCCAGATCTCGTATACCGGTGAGCACACGACATCAACGGATCGCGTCAGATTCGGCGGCAATATCCCCCACAACCCCTCCGACCATCGTTCCACACCACCAGCTTCCGTTCCGAGTGCTCGAGTCTGGGCGGAAACCTTCGAGTCCTTCGCGTCCGGGGGATCGTAGGCAGCATAGTCCTCGGAAGCAGGTGCGGTCGCCAGTGCACATCAAAAGTCCGAACAATAGAGGTCGCGGCACAGCCACTGCAAATGGCGAAAAGAGCCCTTCTCTCCGCGCCAACATCATTGCTCCTCCGCCAAAGGTCTCGCCTCCATTGAGAAGCTCAAGGCCCAGAATGCCCGTTTCGTCTGCCACGACGGCTGCGTCACGCGCAAAAATGGCGGAGAAGTTCCAGACGATGGCCAAGCAGCAAAGTGACAAGAAGGCTTACAGACGTCAAAGACCTCCGGAGCTTAGTGACATCGACCTGAAAGCCCGTCGACTGAAGATTACCCAGGCCTTGAGCAAGTCGAGAGAAGGGCACGAACTGAAGGGTATCACCACTTCCGCTCATGGTGGTTCATCTAGCCGGTCGGATAGTATGACGCCTTCTTTCGAAGAGTCTGATGAGTCTGAGCAGCGCCCTCAAGAGACCATGGAAATCCCGGCTGTGGTCGTCGATGAGCCGGCTGCTGATACGTCTGATGAGCGCGCATTCTACTCCCCGGTTGGTGAGCGCCCGGGAGACCAACAAGCATTCACTCAAAATGCGCTACGGGTCGTCGAGTCAACTTCTACACATCCAGGCGATGAACTAGACTCGCCAACCCTTGGACATACCGAATCGCCATTCAGCAATATCCCTTTCAGTTTGAATACGCATCTGCAACCGCTGCGGGATGAACAGGAGCCTCAGTCCGCTATGACGGAGGGTACGGTGGCGACTGAGGCCACTATGATCGATGTCGAACCCCAAACTGACACTTCCCGACTTCAGACTCCCGGCCAATCGCTTTATAGCCAGATCAGTATCCTTCGGAGTCAGGAGTCCACCTCCCCATTGTCATCCACATCTCAGGCGTCTGGCGAGAATTCTGATCATGCTGACCAGGTATCCGTCCACCTCATGCTTCGAAATACCACATACCTTGATGATGATGAAGCTGTCGAGAAGGGTTATCGACATCTTGCGCCACTTCCCCAGCCCGAACTCACACCTTCACGAAGTGACGGTGGAAACTCTTGGACATCGTCCATAGAAGATTCACCTGACTCAGAAGTAGATGAGGCCTCCGCTCCTGTCCCACAATCGCTTTATCGACAGGACGCGGGATCAGCAGGTGTCGGATCCGGTTCCCATTTCGAGTCGGATCATTCTAGTATTGAGGACGGTTCGACTCGGGATCATCATGCGACTGATGCATATACGATTGTGAATAAAGTCCTCCAACAACAGACGCAATCCGGAGTGGTCGATCAGCAACTTGTGGATGATATATACCACCGTATCATCCAAACCTCACCGGACCTGGCTGATGCTGAGGAGGTAGACGAAGAGAAAGTGCAGCGCCTTTGTCTCCACGAACTGGATGAATACACCCGTCAATGGGAGCAGCTGGAATCTGCGCCTTGGCGATCGACAAAGTCCTTCCATGCTGAAGACAAGAGGGCCTCAGTGAACGTCAACACTGAATCGCAAAGCGATGATGTTGACAGGCCGGCCAATATTCCAACGTCAAATAATGAGACTTCTCTGCCACCGCCATCAAGCTGGAAAGCGCATCATAGATACAAATCGAGCCTGGACAGTGCAGAAGACTGGGCTGAAACTTCGCCCTCGGTTGGCGATTGGATGCAGTTTGGTCTCAAGTCGCCTACAGAACAGCGGCAACCATCCGGTTTGGCCCACGAGACATACTCAAACGAGCAACCAACAGTTCCAGACACCCAACCTATTCAATCCTTTCACCAAGATGAGGACGAGCAGCAGACAAACACTTTCGGACCCATGGGTGCTGAGAGTGACATCCCCCGCCCACCCAGTCATTCTCCGCCCCCGCCCCCGCCGATAGCGAAGCTCTCTTCTATCGACCAGTCTTCATGGTCTGCCCCGGTAGGTATCAGACCGGCCGTCCCACACGCGCCTCCACAATCGAGGCCGGTTACTTCGTTCTCCCAGATATCTGCACGCTCAAGCATGGATCAACAAGGAATTCCATCCGGCTCCAGCAATGCGAGACCCTCCGTGGATGAAGAGAGCCCGGAGCAGCGCCGCCTGAAGAAGAGAAGACATATCCTAAAAGAAATTGTGGATACGGAGTATACCTATGAACGAGATATGAGAGTCCTGTGCGACATCTACAAGCAAACTGCCATTGCAGCCATCAGCGATGACGATATCAAAATCATCTTTGGCAACGTTGACCTAGTCCAACAATTTTCTAAAGACTTCCTCGCCTACCTGAAGCAGGTGGTCAAACCAGCTTATGTAATGGAAAGGTCGGACCGACGGAAAGACGCAGATCGCGCATCTACCGTGCAAAGCTCGGCGGCTTCTATCGGTGGCGCGCTTGACCTGACGGACGCCGAAAAGGATGAACTCACTAGAGTTGGCACTGCGTTTGAAGCCTCGATGGGTGACATGGAGAAGGTATACACGGACTATATCCGGACCCGACACGCAGCAAACAAACGATTGGAAGCGTTTCAGACTTCGACAACCGTAAAAGAGTGGCTCAAGGAGTGCAGTGAGAACTCAAGTGATATCACCAACGCTTGGAGTCTCGATGCGTTGCTTGTGAAGCCAATTCAACGTATCACTAAGTATCCTCTACTGCTTAATCAGCTATTGGAAGCGACATTGGACACTCATCCAGATGTCGAGTTTGTCCGGAAAGCGGCCAGTGAAATGACTGAGGTCAATGTGCGGATAAACGAAGTCAAAAAACACACCGAGCTTGTTGATCAGGTCCTTAATCGAAAACGCAAAGAGTCTGATGTCCGGAATGGTCTGACCAAAGCATTTGGTCGCCGTGCAGAAAAATTGAGGCAACATGTCGGAATCAATGAAATGTACGAAGATCAAGAATATGCCAAGATCAAGATCAGCTATGACAACAATATTGCCCACCTCTTCCTGGTTACAAAAGACTGCCAAGGTTATGTCGAAGCGATCACCAAATGGGTTGGGCGATTGTGTGAGCTGGCAGCGGCGGCAGAGGCGTGGGTTGATGTCGGACATACAAATCACTCGCAAGCTGAAAGCAAGCTCAGACAATTCGCCATTGTGGTGCGAGGGGTAAACTCTATTGCATTGCCTGACCACAACGAACAGGTGTCGAAACGTGTCATACAACCCATGGATAAGACAGCAGCTATGTTGGAGAGGTTCAAGACCGATGCGAAGGGGCTCATCCAGAAACGAGAGAAGCGGCTTCTCGACTACAATCAATTCAAGAACAAGAAGGATAGAGGTGAGAAGATCGATAAGAAAATGACGGAGCGAATGGAGCAATGGGAAGCCCTGAATTTGGAAGCCAAAGAAAGAATGAAGCGTCTTCTGCGGTCAACAGCTGATCTCGTCCATGCATGCCAGGCCAATCTGATCCAGCTACATCTCAACTGGCTGGCTATGTGTCGCCAGAAATTTTCGGCCGCGATCGACATTCCCTTGGACAAGGTCGACAGTTCTGACATCGTGAAGGACTGGCAGGAAGACTTTGACTACCAGGAAGCGACAGCATTGACACTGAGCATTTGCAACGGATCATTGCTGGCTGAGGCCGTCAACATGATTTCGTTCCTGACGCCTGGGTCGACCTTGACTGGCGAGGACTCTCCCCGCCAGCCGTCATGGAACAGTACAAAGCGATCGGTCTCAGCAAACGAAGAGACACCACCGTTCCCAATCAGGGACCTTCCCCATCGAAATAGCGGAGGTCCAATGAGCTCCCAAAGTGACGATCGCACTGAATGGAGTTCTTCCACCTTTGCCAACGGACGGATTCGGACCGGGTCAGCTGCATCTGGACGGCCTCCGAAGACTCCAGAGGCAGCAAGTCGAGGCGTTTCTGCATCACTCCATACTGTGGACAGCCTGAATGCTTCTCGACCAGGGACCAGTCCGGGGCTACCGGCAGACAGCGCACAACTCGCTCCGAGGTTAAGCTTAGAGGCGCCATCCCCCTCGCTTGGAGAGCTCTTGACAGAGTCCCCCGTGGCGGCTCGCCATGCATCAACTTCTTCCTTTTACACGGCAGCTCCTGGTCCGAGTCGCTCCCAGTCTCACCTCCCGACAGTTGCCGGGGGCAGCGTGTTTTCCTCGGCGATGCCCATGGAAGAAATCCACGGTCCGGCACGGGCAACCCCACAGCCACGAGATGAACCGGGAGTCCTGTTTACAGCCGCGAGTGTCTATGAGTTCAATATCGATCGATCAAGGCAACAAGGCGGCTTCCGATACCTCACGTATGTGACAGGGGAAATCTTCGACATCATTGCCGAACACGGGGAGCTGTGGTTGGCGATCAACCAAGATGATCCAACGCGAGAAATAGGCTGGATATGGAACAAGCATTTTGCCAAATTGGCCGGATGAGCAACAATGCATATTGATATGAGTGAATTATGATACGGCGAGATTTTTGGATACTCGAACGGTGGAGGGACGTACCCAAGCACAGCAGAACGGGGAGGCAGACCGTTCCGGAGCGTGCCTGAAAACTTGAAGGAGCACCCACCAGCATACGATGAGGCCTGGAAATATTCTTTCATTTCTTGTGATTCGAGCGTTCAAGCGGAACAAGGAGGGCCGGCGTTGACATGTACTACAAAACAAAAAAGGGAAGGCGAGGCGTCAACTGTACAGTACCTGGGTATCGGACATGACTTGATGGAAGGCACCCTGAAGACACCAGCGGATGGAGGTATCTTGTAGTTGGAAAAACTCTACATGGTACAGGCAAACAATTGAACATTTCTCATTTAGCTTTGCCCTTTGTCCCATCCTGCTTACACCCATAGCGCGTGGATATGCATTTGATGTGGAATCTACGAGGCATTGACCGCGACGATGGGGCCGGTGACGTAGAGGATTTGCTACGCTGCATACTTTGTATTGGGGCCGGATCGAGACTCCTTGGTCTGATCAAGTAGATGGCTGAGCTACCTGGACGTACATGTGGGCTGGCTATCGCGGTGCCACTGTCTGTGCAAGTGTATAAGTATATGATCGTCTTTATTATGGATGTAACATGAAGCTGCATTGTCGACAGTATCCTTTTCTCGCGTGCGGCTGGTAAACAGCCAAAAATAACTGCTATCTCACCACCTGCCTGCGCCCAGCACCCCGTACCCTGCCCGATATCATTTTACGACAATCCCGCTTCCACCACACATCTGCGCAGACGAGGAAGACGGGCAATATGCCTGAACTTCATCCCTTCGGAGGGAGAATGAGCAGGGCCTTTGGAAGAACGGTAGGTTGCTGAATCCTCCCACTCGCACCCTGCAGAGTCGTGTCCCTGCGCGTGCCTGTGCTTTTGTCCACCCCCCGCCTTTACAACAAGAACTCTCCCGTTACCGCCTTGCTGATACTACCACACCGCACAACGATCGAATTCGGCTAACATACTCGGTATGGATGAGCAGCTGGCGCCAGAAGACGCATATCTGAGCTGTGAGTGTTGCTCTACCGGACCTTGCAATCCTCACTTCCAACTCACATCTTTGTGCCACGTACTGACCTCGTATGTCTCTACCACAGATTATGACATAAGATGTCAGTGTCCTTGCGCTTGCGGCGGTCGCCCCGGGCATCCCTGAATCTCCCTGGCTTGTTGAAAGAGTGCTGGGCTAAATGGGCCGTGATCCCTACAGTGACGAGAGAGGATATTTCCGTGTTGAAGAACGACTGGTTGACGGACAATGTGAGATGAGATGTCCTCCTTTCATGGCACAGACGATGGACGCTGACTGTATCTGCGATACCAGGTCATCGCATTCTGGGAAGAGTACGTACAACTTCATCAACGCAGCGCAGTGACAGCGACCTGGCTGAGATCTGACCCTGCCACCTTCAGATATCTGGAACGTGAATACCTCACAAACTACAAACACAGCCACATCGTCCTCCTCCGGCCGACCATGTCATTCATGCTCATGCAGACGCCTGATCCACGCACCATCAAGGTATGCCCCGCTCGTCTCTTTGACGGTTCCCACATCCTTGATGTCTGCTCTCCTCACTCACGGTTGTGCGCGCGCAGGATGCCCTCCCGGACTTCACAAATGTCACGCATATCTTCCTTCCCATTAACGACAACCCCACTGCCTCTGTCGCCGAGGGCGGCACGCACTGGTCCCTCCTCTTGGTCTCCATCGTCGACGGCGTCGCCTTCCACTACGACAGCATGCCACCCGGCAACCAACACGAAGCACACTATGCGACCCAGAAACTGAGCAAGCTGATCAATCGGCCTTTGAGGTTCATCAATCTGAGTGACTCGCCACTGCAGGACAACAGCAGCGACTGTGGTGTGTTTGTGTGTTTGAACATGCGCCACCTGTTGCTAAAGAGGTTGTTGATGGTCAGGACGGACAGCAAAGTGAGCATGTCATTGGGAGGGAGGACCGTCGATGCCGCGGCGGGGCGCAAGGAAATGTTGAAGATAATCGATGAGTTCCGGCGCGAGGGCGAGCGAAGACGCAGTATCAGCAATTCCCCGCATCCGGGGCGCAAGTCCAGGAGTCCGCCGAGGATCGACAGTCCCGGCGCGAATCGGAGCAAGAGTCCGAGGCATGGTTAGGAACCTGCCTTCGAGATGGGGGACGACTCTTGCGATGAGGGTGAGGGTGGTGAGCCTGAGTGTGAGGCGTGAGGGTGGGTGCGGCGCCTGCCTCGGCGGTCGATGATGGCGGCTGTGTTGTGAGCTGGCATTGAAGGGGGAAACATGTTGTCCTCGGACATAACGACGCAATGAGATGAGATGAGATCAGATGCTGATGCTGTACACTGGGCAGGAGCCTGGTCCAACGAGCCACGATGAGCAATGAGCATGACAGCATATGCGGGCGGACGCATCAAACGCAATACAAACGGCGATGAGGGACAGACTGCCTGTATTGGATGGGCTGTTGTACGGGCTCTTTGCTTCCAGCAGCCTCCACCGCGTCACTGAGCACTGAGTTGCAATTTTGGACCCTAGTGTTGGCGTGCTCTCCTCTTCCATCCATCATCACTACCGCCCACACTCGTCTACAGCGTGTAGATGAAATCCGGCCTCTTGTCGCCCAACTTCTCGATCTCCTCCTCTGTCTTGCCTTGAATCCAAACATCTCTCTTTCCAGCGCGACGCTTCGCATTCTCTCTTCTGAGCAAGACGTGTTGCAGGACTGAACCGCCCAACAGGAACAGGGCTTCATAGGCCAGGACTACCGAGTGGCCCGGCTTGAAGCGTGGTTTGTCTTCGGCGCGGTAGATGTTGCTGGAGACGATTCCTGGAACGGAGTGTTAGTGGGTCTCAATTAATTCCGATGGCCGTGGAGAGGTAGGCCGAGATGCTGCTCCACGGCTCGGGACAGCCAAGAAGCGCGACCTCCTCATCTTTGCTTGACGAGTTCGTTGTATGACAGGAGGGTAGAGCGTGCCTGGGTGCTGACTTACCATTCAGATTTCCCCACCCGATCACGAATCCCAACGCTATACCTCTCTTGTAGACGCCCTCGACGTTGTTAGCGGTCCAAGTAATCGTGTTCGGAATGCAAGGGTAGATTCCCATCGCGCCCAGGAAGGTGCCTGCATATTGAACGTGCGGCGTCCCTGAGCCGAGAAGCATGGCAAAGCCTACTATCCCGAAGAGGGACATGACCATGTTACAGTAGCCTAGACAGACTGTCAACGGGAGGCCAGGGAAATGGGCCTATAGAGACACATACCTCGTTGTCCCGTTCTGTCCGCAATGAACCCGACAGCGACAGTGACGACAGCAGCAACGGCATAAGGCGGGACGCTCAGCAGCTGGGCGTGTATCGACTTGTATCCCATTTGCTGGATGATGGTCGGGATGAACAGTGAGAAGGCGTACAGGGCACCATCACAGCCCATATAGATGAGGGCGCCGGTCAACGTCTTCCAATCCTTGAGCGCGGCCCAGAGGTATTCCAACTTGAATTCTTCGTGCTCGGCGCTGGATTGCTTGTCGAGTTTCAGTCGGCGGATCACGCGGCGCCTGTCGTCCTCGCTGAGAAATTTGGCTTCGTCGGGGAAGTCATGTACCTGCAGCTCGGTTTAGGAGGCGTAATCAGCAAAGGCAACTCCGGGCTACATACCATGAAGAAAGAGGCGCTAGCTACAAGAATCGTGGCGAGACCTTCAAGAATAAAGATCCACGCCCAGCCTGGTTTGCCTCCAATTCCGTCCATCTGGACGATCGCCGCCGCGAGAAGACCACCAAAGGAGCCGGCAAGTGCTGCTGCAGAGAAGAAAATAGCGGCACGGACACCGAATTCGGAACGTTTGTACCAGCATGATAGGTAATAGTTCACACCTTGACGTCTGTCAGATAAACTCCCCACCACAAAATGAAGGGGGCAAGCCAACATACCAGGGAAGAGACCAGCTTCGGTCAAGCCAAGGAACCATCGCGATGCCATCAACCCTTGAAAGTTGTGGACAAGACCCATGGTAGTCATGCAGATGCCTATAGGGGGAAGCTTGGTCAGTAAGAGTAACCGAGTCGATATTGGCTCCACGGCACGTGGAAATTCACCACGTGGTTGAAGACCGTCTCACCTACCCCAAAGTACCATAATTGTGGGCAAGAATATGGAGGGCTTGAAGCGCTTCAGCAAAACCTGGGTCAACGGCTCGAAGAGCGAATACGAGATGAAAAAGATCGTCAGCGTGTCATTGTATTCGTTGTTGGTCAAGTTCAGGTCTTCTTGAAGGCCGTCGATTTTGGCATTGCCGATATTCGTTCGGTCCAGGAAGGAAATGAGATAAAGAAAGGCGAGCCACGGAATCAGTTGAAGGTCGAGTTTCCAGAGCAATGCGCGGTCCTGCAGAATATTAACGACACATGTCGCACACATAACAGCGCAATCGAGTCGTCACCCACAATTTTCTTCCGCTCTTCTTCACTCAAGCCTTCATCGGGGTCGGGGATGGTGAGGATATCGACGGGCTGTTCACCTTCGATGTGCTTCTCATTCTCGGACGGCGCGCGGGCATCGTCCGAGTCGGAAATCTTGGGATCAGTTTTCTCCATGGTGATGGGCGATAACGCAGAGTAGGATGTCCTTCGATGAGATGGCAGCAACCACGCAAACTATATGGAAATAGAGAAAGGTCTGCGACTCGGAAGGAATCCGGGACGAGGTCACACAGACGTGATGGGATATTTTTAATCAAGATAAACAGAGGAGGCCCGCTGACCACTTGCAGTGGCCGACATGCAGCTACTTCCGGCTTTATAAGTCATGTCGTCGGCAAATGGACAGCAGACGTCAGGCTGGATGCACATCCTGGCACGATAATGCTGTCCTTCCTCATGGGGTGTTAGCTCCGCGAAGGTCGCAACGGTGATCGGAGGCATGAGGTGGAGGAGTGGGCATGATAGACAGGCTCGTGTACTTGTGCGGACCTGAGCCAGCCATTGACGTCGACAGTCTCTTGTCTCAACCAAGCTTCCCGTGCCCAAGACACGCTAGAAGCATCCTGGAGAAGGCTTCCACTGGCCCTACAGGCTCGCCGCCCCCCAAGGCTGGGGAGTTCTGGTCCGCCAAGGATATGCGGGGTGGCCCTGGGCCTCCGGTCAATTGCCGGTTTGTGCCCAAGGAAAGGTCAGCACACTCAGCAAGTGAGATAGCGCCTGCATCAAGGTTGCATTCCCGCCCACGAACCTCCATTGTCGCGTAAGCATTTAGACGGGGATAGTCTTCGTATTTCATGTGCCCGGGTGCCCGGGTGAGTGGATGGAACTCTTTCTGCGTCGCTTGGCCCAGGCTTCTATCCATGTTCTATCGAAGTTTCGGCCGTCTTCACACATCGGCTTTCGTACGGATCACTGCAAGCCTCGGAAATCGGCAAAGACCCCGACTCTGTGCAGCTGAATCTGATCTCGAGTTGAGGAGAGCTGTCCCTATGTCAGACCACCAGAACCGTAGATCTGCGGGTACAGTTCGGCATGTGATCTGAGGCCTCAAGAAGACAGTCATAGCCTCGCTTGTCACCGACGTCGGTTACAGTCGCACAACGCAGCCAGTTCGCTTGGTGTGAAGATGCTGTCGTCGATGTTGTGGTGATGTTGTGGAAGTGCACATGAGGGTGCCTTGGCAAGTTTGGCTCACCAACCTCAACAAGTAGCCGCCAAGGATCTGAAGTCTCAACCAGTGCAGCCTCGGTGATTACTGATGATAGCAGGGACGGCTACTGGCGGTTGGACTGTGAAGTCGTTCTAGCTGGGGGGAAAACCAGAATGTGTTGGGACAAGCAGCGTCTATCACTCGTGTCAAAACACGCTCCGAGATGAGAAGGGCAGCCATCAGAGGGCATCGAGTGATAGAGGAGTGATGAGGAAGAGCTCTGGTTAAGTAAGTGCCGTTGCCGATGTTGATATGGCAGGTACGAGGATGACGGTGATGGTGATGGTGACGGTGACGGTGTGATATTTTGGCATGTCTGCTCTTTCCTCACGCATCTCTCACCAGCATCTCTCACATCTTGCCTCTTCGCTCTCCAATACTCTGGACTCATCTTCGCTCACATGCTGTTTCTCACATCATCCTGTCGTGCTTTATCCCTTTGTCCTCTTCATTTCTTCATGTGCATCGTCTTCCCTCCGCCTCTCGCTTGCTGCTCATCATGACTTCAAAGATGAGTGAGCTGCTGTTCAGATATCCGCCCATGGAGCGCCAGGATCTCAACCAGTCTCAGCTGGGCAGCTTCAAGTTCACCCCGGTTGACCCCGTGGACCTCAAATCCCTCACACGGTCGGCGAACCAATTCCTTGAGCAGCAGCTTTTACAGCGGCAGAGACTTTCTTCTTCAACAGGCGCCTTTCAAGACAATGCCGGCACTCTGTCCTCTGAAAGAACCCCACGGCATCCTAAACAATCTGCAGTCGATAGCGATTTCTTCAACAAACACATCAAGCCTGATATCGGGGATTCTCGTCTGCGATTGGGGACTGCAGCCCTTCGATCCGCTATCGACGGAGCCAGCCCAGCAAAGAAAACGTCGTTCATCCAGGTCCAGCAGGAGCCTGAGTTCTCAGTGAACTATCATCACCCAAGTAGCTCTATCAACGTGAGTGCCCTGTTGCGATTGTGGCATGCGTCTGGCTGACAATCTGCCTGGGCTCAACAGATGGCCTCTCCTGCCGTCATGAATCCGACAGCTGCCACTTTCATGCCAGCAACCGGTGTCCTCAGCCCAGCCGTTTCTGATTCTGTTTCGATCGGCGAGACCTTGTGTAACGCTCTTGCGAATGAGCAGCGTGCTCATAACACCACAAAGGCAGCCCTGGCGCAACATATCACACAGTGTGTTGAGCTGGAGGACCAATTGAGAAGGAGCAAGCAACAAGTTGCAAGCATGACCATCACAATCAAGAGTCTCGGTGCCATCATCAAACACAACGCTAGTAAGCAAACTTGTGAGCCGGATGAGTCGCATAACCCAGTGGAATATTCTGAGGAAGCTGAAGAAGCTGCCTTAAGGGATTTCTATCGTGAATATAATAGGCTTAGCGAAGCAGCAAATGAGAGAGAAGAAGAGGAGCGGAAAGAGCTTGACAACAAAGAACAACGTCAGGACAATAATCCCACCAAGCATGAGGCGGTTGTCGACGATGCCCAACTTTACAACCTCGACCTGCTTGCGAAACCAGACACTGGTGATTCTGCCGAATCAGTCTTGCGCCGGACTCTTCGCAAGCACTTCTCCGTCGAGAGCAGTTTAGATGACAGCAAAAGTCCCGAAACTCCTTCCCATGCACGTGGCAGACTCAACAGGCTGATTGAGATTTCCCCTGAATCAGCCGCTGGTTGCAAGGACACCATCCCTGCAAAAGAACACATCCCAGCGAACAACAGCAATGGAAGCCTCACTCAGACCCAAATCCAGCTTCAGGTGAATGAGCAGATCTAGATGTTGGATTGATCAGCACTGACAATGGGCAGACTGCAGCGGATACTACGGCTAACTCGGTAACCGTCACTCTTTGTGTCTGTCACCAGCAGCATATCACTGACCGTCCCTTAGAGCAATGAAGTTGTTGCCAAGTGCAGTCACCAGACTGTTATTGTCTCCCTTCGGGATAAGGTTTGTTGGCTCTTTCTTAATCCCTTGCTAGCGAGTTCTTACCCAACGTGCAGTCGAACGGTGCCGATCTCACAATGGAGCACATTGGTAAGCATGAGGCACTGCGCCTCAGCGATGGCGCGGTGAAGCCCTCCCAAGATGAGAAGTACGGCAGACTCAGTCCGATCTCCTCAGCAAATGATGAAGATGAACAACCGACCACTTCGGCAGCTGTATGTCCCACAAGCCGGCCCGGAAAGGAACGTATCACTTTCAAGATCGGCAGCAATCTTTACGGAGAACCGAAATGGCTGGTCAACAAAGACTACCCAATTTTCGAGACCGAGCAGGAGAAGTTCGAAGCAGTCGGCGGCAACGGTGCTGCCTTCCAACGCAATAGCCCCTTCCTGAACCATCCTGTTCGCTACCTACCCGAGGATGCAGCCAGCACCATCGACGCGTATCGCACCGTCATGATTGATGACATTCCAGCGGGTAGTACTGTGACCGATGTCCTCAGTATCGTCAAGGGAGGCTCTGTGGAGTCAATACAGTTGTTCCCACCAATTGGCAATGCAACTTCTTTCATGACAGCTCGAGTCGTGTTCGTGTTCGAACGGTCTGCGCACAACATGATTAAGCACCAAGAGGCCAAGTCCAGACAGGATGCCGATGCAAAGCGATTCAGAGTCAAAGATGTCGCCGTTCACTGCTGGATGCCCACCGACCCGACTTATCCACGAAACTACGAAGTCGATCGCGAGATCTTTAGCAACAACCAAGCTAGTCGAATCATTTTCATTGATAAAGTTGATGAGTACGTCTACAACGCCCTGCCGTACAAGATCAAGTCTCCCTACGACCGGCATGTAATTGAGTACAGCTACGCTGCGGATGGCTGTGCTTCAATCGAGTTCAGCGATATAAAGAGTGCTATCAAGGTGAAGGCCCTTTTGGAGAAAGATCGGGGTGTGTGGCCTGCCCAAGTGCAATACGCTGAGGACTACACCTGCGTCCCTTATCTTCATGGTGAGCCCATGGGCGCTTGAGAGGGATTCAGGAAAGAAAAAGTGTGCCGGAAAGGGATGGCACATGGGCATAGATTGATGTCTATTAGGCCAACATAAAATTGCTGGATGGCCATACATTGGAGGCTCGCACGTGGCCACGTTCAATCACATCAGATAGCAGAATTGAGAAAGGCGTGCCCGAAGCGCCGTCTGCAACAGTCATTGTGATCCCCGAGTGCCGCCCTAGTCCACCTTTTCCAAACATGCGCTTCAGTTGGCACTTATCTTTGAATCGTTGGAGGCCTTTGGTACCTCCCCTCGGCATCCACCGGCTGGCTAGATGACTTGGACCGAATCCGTCCCCTTTCCTTTCCACCCCGTTCGAGGGCTGGATGGTGCACCCTCGCTCCGACTCGACCGTCGAGCTACACAGATCGCGGCCACGGATCGCGGTGCGCGCTTAGCGGATTTTAGATTCCAGATGCTTGGAGCGAATTCTTATCAGGGCCACGGGGTCGCCCAAATGGTTCCATCTCAGACTACTTGATCAGACGTGCCGTCTGATCATCAGCGAGCGCGTACGCAGACTAGTTTCCGGAGCAACCAGGGCCCAATGGTCTCCATTCCTCCACGGTTGCTTATCCGAAGTGGAACAGGGTTTCTCCCTTCTTTCCCTTCTTGCCTCTTTTCTTCCCCGCGGCGTCTCCATCTCCATCTCCACTGCCGGGTCTTGCATTGTCTGCCGCTGCAGCCACAGCTGCCTGCGCCTGCGCGGGCGTGGGAGTCGTGCCGCCGTTGCTCCAGGGATTGACGGGCGTGGCTGTTCCCGATCCAGAGGGCGAGACGAGCCATTTCACCGAGCCCCGCGTATTGAAGCCGACCATCATAGTGTTCGGTTTTGGCGCCGCAGGAAGAGAAGGGAAGGCATCTTCTGTCGCGCGGGGTGGAGCAGTTTGACGTGAATTGGTCTTCTGGCGGAGCGTGGATGCCGTCGTAGGTGGCGGGCGGTATGATGTAGCGCTCGTGTTGATATTCGAGGTCGTGGGAGCGGAAGTGTTGCCCCATGCTGGAGGGATTGACATAGCCGACGCACGAGAAGAGCCGTTGCTAGCAGCTGACAGCGCAGGGAAAGGGTCCCGGACTCTGCCACTGGCGGTCGAGTTCCCCCAAGAGTCTTGTCTTGCCACTGCTGAGCGAGACGATTGGGCCGTGCTCTTCTTGAGTGTCAATACTCGACGACCGCTACTGGTCGCGCTTGACACCCCCGGCAACGTGCCGCTGGGGCCGGGCAGGCTAGGGTAATCCTCGTTGATACTCCGCCAGTTGTTCCATGCCTCAAGCAGAGATTGCCGCTTCGTTTCATCCTCGTACAAGTCTGCCAGTTCACGGATCAGCTTCCCCAATTCGGAACTGGGGCAGTCGAAGAGGGAGAAGAATGCGTCAATCAATTCGTTTGCAGAGCTAGTGCCGCTTCGGTAGGCGGAGACGTGAGTGCGGAATTGCGACAGTTTCGTTCTGTCATTTTTGAGAAGTGATGTCGCACGTTCGGTTACTGCCTGGTGGCGCAATGTCCTGACTTGCTCTTGCGGCGTCAAATTCGCCGTGGATGTTGGTCTCTCCTCGAGAGTGAGGTTCTCAACCGTGGGAAGTGATGGGGCTGGCTGTGGTGATGCCGGCTGCGGGCGGGTTGTGGGTACAGACTGAGTGAGCTGCCCACCGAAAGTCCTTCCTGACACGGATTGGGAACTTTGAATCGCGAGTTGACGTTGATAAGCCAGCTCCGCTCGCCCAAGAGGCTGCGCACTGGAAAGGGGTAGTGGCTCGGCGTTCGGGTCTCTGCCTCTTCCGCTACCACGGTTGCCTCGCTCCCGATCTCTTCGTGGAGGCTGGTAGGTTTCGCGGAGGTTGAATCCTGAAAGATTGACCAGACGGGCGTCTCTGCGGGCATCCTTCGACAGCCCATTTGGGTGTTCTGAGAGTTGATGTGCTTTCAGGTCCATCTCGGACTCAAACACATTCGTCTTGTTGGCTTGACATTCGGCATCCAAGCAAACAAAGTGCTCTGCTGCAAAATGTTTCTCCAGTTCCTGGTAGTTCAGGTAGTACTGGGGATTCCTGCCGCCATTCCTCCTGTCACAAATATGACATCTTTCGTGCTTCTCTCGGCAATGGCTGTAGAGCTCGTCATCTCCATAGAATCGCTGCTTACAAAAGCCGCATTCGGGATGTCCCTTGAAGCCAGACTGGTCCACAGCCCCTGGGTTGTCGTCTCCGAACTTCTCATGTTTCCGCAGCTCGCCAAATGTGAACAACTCATGCTCGTGGGTGAAAACTTTCTTGTTCCTTGTGCATAGATCACACATCATCTTCCCGTGTTTGCTTCTGACGTGGCGATGTAGGTCGGGCCAGCCGAGACATGCAACGTCACAATCCTTGTCTGGGCAGTTATACCGGAGTAGCAGGACCGTATCTTCCAGGATGACATCTTTTTCGTACTTGATCCCGAGATTATCGTCGATCTTCACAAACTCATTGTCTTCCCAGTCCTCGTATCGTTTCTCGGCGTTGTCAGTGAAGATCACGAAGGGTGCCTCTGTCTGGGTGTCTAGTCAGTCTATTGCTCGCGCAAATGAGGTACAGGGCCACCTACCCGGCAGTGAGCACATGCTCGTGTCTTGTAGAGTGCCCTCAATCTTAAAGAACAAATGTGGCAA
This sequence comes from Capronia americana, assembly GCA_016110215.1. Taxonomy (NCBI): domain Eukaryota; kingdom Fungi; phylum Ascomycota; class Eurotiomycetes; order Chaetothyriales; family Herpotrichiellaceae; genus Capronia; species Capronia americana. The sequence continues at coordinate 681,224 of JADWQD010000007.1, read as the reverse complement.
GTCTGGTGGTTGCAGGGAGCTACAGATAAATGCTCAATGGGACTGGCGCAGATGAAGCAGACTTCCTGCTCTTCGGACACTGAAACTCCAGTCTCTGCGACGTTGTGCAGTGATTGGGGGTCTTTCGAGTCGCCTTCAGTTTTCGAGGCAGCTCCGGTCAGGCGAGCACCGAAGCCGCCCCCAGGTGGTCTTCCTGAGCTGGCCTCTGCAGCGGATTGAGGTGAAAATGTGGTGGGTGGAGATGTGCCGTCTCGTCCCTGTCCTCGCCCTCGCCCTCGCCCTCGTCCTCTTCCTCTTCCTGTGCCTCGTCCTCCTCTCAAACCGCTACCTGGGTCGCCGTTGCTAGGGGAGTCTCGGTCGAACGAACCGCTACGGTTGTCGAAGTGCGCTCGATTGCCTCGGCCTCGATTTCCGACGCGGGGCGTGGATGATACTTCAGTGGCGAGTGCCGTGTCTGCCATGTTGATGTGTGCAAAATAGATCCCTGTGGTGGGTATTGCGGGGTGTTGGGTTAGCGGTAGACTTGTGGACAATTCGTAGTTTAATTAAGTTTCAACAACAGCTTCAGCGCAATGAAGGAATGGTGGGGCAAATAAATGGCTGCCCATAACTTGCAGCAGCGTGGGAATCAAATCCAGGAACCAGCAAATGAGCTGTAAGCGTCGGACCACTCCACTCTCTGGATTTCTTCCAGATTCCCTTCTGGGAGCGAGGCGTTTACAAAGTCCGTATGGCACTTCCGGCATAATTACAGATCGGAGGCAAATGAGTCATTTCGTGCCCGTTTGTCCCTACACAGTAGACCGCAAGCGAGGAGGGCGGGAAAAGCAGCAAGTATTATCCAGGTTGTCGTCCAACTTTTAGTCAGCAAGGCTGCCGCTCCTGACCTCCGCAACCGGCTCCTGGATGGATGATTCTATCCTGATATCGCCATGTCCAATATTCGTAGTAACCTGTCCGTCGTCAAAAATGTCAGACCATGTGCTCAGATTTCTGCGAGCGAAAGGGGAGCTCGTCTCAATTTTTGGCCCGACTCCCGCCTTTGCCGCGCCTGTTGCGGAAAACGCCGACCTCACGTCGAAGCATATGTCGCTAAAGAGCTCATTAAGCACTGATCAAGCACACAGAAGGCAACGTTGCTCCGAAAAGCCAAGCTCTGCGTCAGCGGCCCCAAGCAGCCCAAGGCCACCGGAAGGTTCATTCGTCCGGGTTGTAAACTTGTTGGGAGATCAACTTGGTCATGGTGAACATGTGGACCTTATCTTGCTTGAAGACCTCCCGCATACGGGCATCGCAGACGATGAAGCGCTTGTCGCTCGGGTCTTGTAGGTCGTTAGCCTTGATGTAAGCCCAGATCCGCTTGGTAATCTGAGGTCTCGACATCTGCTCGATCTTAGTGGTGGCTCTTCAAACCGAGCGGGATTGTTACCTGAGTCTCGCCATCAAAGAGATTTGAGAGTGCGGGGGATAGGTTGAGCGGTTTCTAACTTTGTCAGTAGACCATTCCAATACAGAGTCCCACACAACATACGTGGAAGCCTGTCTCCCGCTTGGGCTTGGCATCTTTCGCTTCTCCATCGATCTCCGAATCATCCGACGCCGTTATGCGATCCTTCTTGGGCTTCTTTTTCTTCTTGGCCGGAGCCGATTTTCGACTGCCGCCACCTCGCGTTGGCCTTGCCCTCTTATCCTCCTCGGCTTGCAGCTTGGCCGCAAATGCGGCATCGGCGTCCACTGCGGATTTCTGCTTCTTCTTTGGTGGCGGTGTGTCTGCTACATCCGAGACCTCGTCGCTCTCTGCCTCGCGCTTCGCGGGCGAGCTCTGGGATGAATGGTGGGCACCATTGGTCTGTGGGATGGTCTCTGCGGGTTCTGCTGCCTCGACCGACGGTACCACTGTAGTTTCGCCATTCTGCTTCGCGTTTGCAATATCAAACCGTTCGCCAATCAAAGCCTTGATCGCAGTCTATTCCCATGAGTCAATAATGCCTCGCTCCAAAGGAGACCAATTGCTACTACCCACCTTCTGCGGAGTGATATCATATTCCACTTGATCTTGTATGCCTTGACGGATGCTCTTGATCGTAATCGTGGTAAGATCAGCATTCTCGAGGATTGAATCTATGATTGTAACATAGCGTGCGTGGACTTCGGGAGGCACTGCGAAGAGTCAATGAAACTCGACCCAGCATTCCAGGCGCGGCAAACTCACATGACATGGCGACTAGGTTTCCTCAACGGAAGATGGGAACCAGGAGCAGAAGGAACAACCAAAGAGGGAGGCGCTAAGTGAGTCGAAGCAAAGTGAGAGACAAGTCATGCGCCCAGCTACATCCTCCACCTCCCGCACATCGACGAGTGACGGGCTTGGGCTGAGCAGCGAAGATGCAGGGACTGAGCCAACCCCGGGTGAGTTGCACACCGCGCAACTAAGTCACTGATATAGAGCGAGCCAATGCGACAGGCTGGCCAGAGGATTTTCGCTGCTGGGCGATGTTGGGTGGTGGACCAGAGTGTAAACTGCGGATGGTGAAGATGCGGGATCGTCTCCAACATGAATGACTAAGCTTCGCGAGCCTCGCACGCTTGGCATCGAGACCCACACGCAAGAACTTCAAGTTCATCGAGTTCATATCAAGGCCTGCCTGCCTGAGCCGTGTCGACATATTCTGCGCCAGGTCATAACATAGCATAGTCAGATCCAACGAATACCGCAAATATGGCACCTGGATTTGATCAGTTGTCCGACCACGACTACGATGACGATCTTGAGAATATCGATTTCAGTGATCTCAAAGAACGCTACGATGTGCGCATGGAAGAGGGCCTCGACACCTTTGTTGTACGTATGCTGGGAACCACAGCATGTGGACGAGATGTGCTGACTTGAACAGGTCATCGACGGCCTCCCCATAGTCAATCAAGACCAGAGAGCCAAACTCATCAAGTTCCTGCTCAAGAGATTGAACTCGGTCGGTAAAATCAAGGATGGCGAGGAATCTATTTTCATGCCCATGAATGATGAAGGCATGTCTGAGGGGTATGGTACATGTTGCCCGTCTCATCTGCTGTGGCTAACTCAATAAAGTTTCGCCTTTGTCGAGTACCAAACCCCCGAACAAGCGATTGCCGCCACGAAACAGCTCCACGGACAACCACTCGACAAGAAACACACCCTCGCCGTCAACAAGCTCACAGATATTGAAAAATACGGTAGAGAAGGAAGGATAGACGAGGAATACCACCCGCCGGAGATCGAGCCTTTTGCAGAACGAGAACATCTGAGGTCATGGCTCTTCGACCCGCAAGCTCGAGATCAGTTCGTCATGTTCCGCGGTGACAATGTTGGTGTTTTCTGGAACAATAAGAAAGAGCCGCCTGAACCCATCGTCGACCGCAAGCATTGGACACAGCTGTTTGTTTCGTGGTCGCCACAGGGAACATTTCTCGCCTCGATCCATCAACAAGGTGTGCAATTGTGGGGAGGATCGTCGTTTAAGAGAATCAGACAGTTCCCGCACCCGTTCGTCAGCCTGATCGAGTTCTCCCCCGGCGAGTCATATATAACCACCTGGTCGAACCAACCCATCGTCGTCGAAGAAGGAAAAGGGCCCCTGACCATCGACGAAGAAGGCAAACACATCATCATCTGGGACATCGAGACAGGCAAACCACTTCGAGCCTTCAACGCTCACGATTTGACGCCTCCTCCAGGCACTGATGCTGCAGCTCTTCCTCCCAAAGCCAAAGTTCAATGGCCCGCGTTCAAATGGTCCGCGGATGAAAAATACGTCGCCCGCATGAAACCCCACGAAAGCATCTCTATCTACGAGCTCCCTCGCATGAACCTGCTGGACAAGACTTCTGTCAAAGCCGAAGGCATCATGGACTTCGAATGGGCCCCGGCCATCACGCAGCGCGAAGGGATCAAAACCTACGAGTCGCTCCTCTGCTATTGGACTCCCGAAATCGGCTCGAAACCTGCCAGCGTGGCATTGATGTCAGTGCCCAGCAAGGAAATCGTCCGCACTCGCAACCTCTTCAATGTCACCGACGCCAAACTGCACTGGCAATCCGAAGGCAAATTCATCTGCGTCAAGGTCGATCGACACAGCAAGTCGAAGAAATCTGTCGGCACGAACCTCGAGATCTTCCGCATTCGCGAGAAGGGCGTTCCTGTTGAAGTCGTCGACTCCCTCAAAGAAACCGTCATTAACTTCGCCTGGGAGCCCAAGGGCGATCGCTTTGTGCTCATCACGGCGGGCGAAACTGTGGCTGGAAGTAACGTGCTTCCCAAAACGGCGGTCTCGTTCTTCGCCCCTGAGAAGGTCAAAGGACCTGGGATCGGAGGATTCAAGCTCGTCAAGACATTTGACAAGAAAAACAGCAACGGAATCTACTGGTCGCCCAAAGGCCGATTCGTGGTCGTTGCGACAGTTTCGGTACAACAGCACTCGGATCTTGATTTCTACGACATGGACTATGAAGGCGAGAAGCCGGAAAATGACATCGCCGCGCATCTCAATGCCAACCTCATGTTGATGAACAGTGAGGACCACTACGGTGTGACGGATGTCGACTGGGATCCCACCGGTCGTTATGTCACCACCAGCGCAAGTGTTTGGACGCATCAGGTAAGAACCGCTTTCGCGACAGCTCCCCGTCGCAGAGGACTAACACTGCTTCTATAGATGGAAAACGGCTACCGCATCTGGACCTTCTACGGCACCCTGCTCAGCGACTACCCTACAGAGAAATTCAAACAACTTCTCTGGCGCCCCCGACCCCCGACGCTCTTGTCGAAGGAAGAACAGCGTACCATTCGCCGCAACTTGCGCGAATATAGCAAGGAATTCGACGAGCTTGACAAGGAAATGGAAGAGGGCGCGAATCAAGCCGTCATCGATGCACGCAGGAGGTTGTATATGGAGTGGTACAGCTGGGTGCAGCACGAGAAGGAACTGCTGGCCGAGGAGAGAGAGGCGCTCGGGCTTAAAGATCCAGAGGAGGAGTTGGCCCTGCAGCGGACGAGGAGCGTCGAGGGCGAGGGTGAGAAGGTTGTCGAGGAGGTGATCGAGGAGGTGCTTGACGAGACGGAGGAGATTGTGCAATAGTTGCATATCGCCTGCTTAAAGGCGCACAGGGATGGTACCGGCAGAGCGTTGTAGTGGTTCATCTCCAAGTCATGATCTACATGCGAAAGCCGGCACTCGCGCTTGGATGCATTTTGTCTTGTGAAAGTGCCGAGGTACGGGCAGATAAACAAACGATGATGCCGTATGGGTATCTACGCAGCAAGAAAATAGATATTGCATGACAGTCGTGTCGAGTTATGGGAGCGGCATAATGACCGAGCTTCGCAGGACGCGGAGAGGGCACCTAAAAACAAGCACGCACGCACGATATCCCTGAAGCAATCTCGGGGCATGAGGTGGAAACAGCAATGCTGGCTCCTATCTCGAATGCTTTGCCAGCATTCTCTCCCAAGAGTTTGGAGGCCTGACCAGTCCCTTGATCCCAACAGAATCCGATATTCTCATTACGCATGTCCAACTCCAGGTCCAGCAACAATGCACGCTTTTCCAGTCGATTTCAAGGAAAGAATTGGCACGCAATCAAAGAAGTCATACACGGACATAGACACACAACATAGATTGCCAGTGCCATTCACCACAGCCGTCAACCCCGAATCCACTTCAGCTAGACGATGCTGCCTCACAACTCGCTCTCCTCGTCCCTCATCCCCTCCTCGACATCTCTCAACTGATCCAAGTTGATCCGACACTCCTCCATTTTCTTGGACCAGTAAAACAGCTGCTCACTCGCAGCCGCATGCTTCTTGCTGCTCATCGGCGCCTCGATTGCATCGTACTTCTCCCACGCCAAGGCATGCTTCCGCTTGGCTTCCTCGAACTGATCGGTCAGAAGCTTCTTGACATTAGCAAGGGCGTGCCAGGGGTGAATCTTGGGTCGGAGGGTCGGTTCCTCGAGCATGTTTTCTTTCATAAGGTTTGTGACTTGGGCGGTAAAGTCGGGTTTAGACTCGACTGGGGCGGATGTGGCGCGAGCCTTACGGGTGAGCTTTTCGGCGGGAGCGGACGTGGCACGACTGTTCCGAGCAAGCTGCTTCGGCCCTCGAGCTGGAGCTATAAGGCGTTGGCAGACGGTGCAATTGTCCATGTGATCTGGGTCACCGCCGTGGCGGTGGAGGACATGTCGAGCCTCTTTTGATACCTCAGGTCTTGCCAGTTGACTAACAGTGATATCAGGTAGGATGTATGCTGAAGTCATGTTGTCATCGAGGGCAGCATGTCGTCGACGGCGGGAAGTGTTCGATGCGGCAGTAGGATCTTCCAGGCCGCTGTTTTCAGTGTCATTGACCGTTGGTCTCTGGTAGGATTGGATTCTGCTCTTGCCATTCGCCTCGTTCTTGCTGCTCGGTCGTTTCTCTGAGATAGGAGACACCGGTCGATTGACATTGACAGGCGACAGGACACGGGCCTCGTCAGAGATGGTAGTCTTGGCTTCTTCTTTGGTGTCTGCCCTCTTCTCTCTGAGTGATGGTCGCCGGACTGGAGCTTCTTCTGGAGTCATAGATCGACTGATATCAAACAGTTCCTCCTCGACGCGGGAAGCAGCTCTGTTCTTCTTTATGGGGGTGCTTTGTTTCTTAGATGCAGCTCTAAGCAACCTAAGTTCAAGCAGAGCTTCGTCGCGTTCGTGGGTCAAAGAATTGATGGTCTGTATGGCTTCATTGAGATCGCGCTGAAGGGTGCGTAGAGACGCGACAATCTGTTTCTCGTCCGCGGGAATGGAGTAGTGGATGTTGACGTTCGGCAATTGACCGTGGTCGGGCATGATCATGGACGTGTTGGGGATGTTGGTGGGTAATACGAAGGACTGGCTCGGTTGAGACTTGGACGAGGCCGCTCTGCTAAATCGAGTCGACTTTTTGATGCGGTTGGGTTGCGGAGAATTTGACCCTGGAGTGTACATGACCTAACGGGATCCTGTCAGAAGATTACGGCGACAGAGCAGGTTGTGGGTTGTACCTGATATTCGCCAACAAAGGCTTCATGAGAATGGATGCTGCTGTAGTTAGTGTTGAGGGTTCCTTGATCAAATCGCGAGGGAGCCATGACTGTTGGGTTAGTATGTCGTGTTGACGATGCAGAGCAATCGATGATGAGGTTGCAGAGTCGAAATCTTCGAACGTGTCTCGCTGTTTTGTTTATGGGATTCCGAAAGAGGAAAGACCCGGCCCCGCCAAGAGAGGCAGCACATCCGATTCACTTCCAGCTCACCCTGCGATCTGTGCTACAGACCTACCTACCTTCCCAAGGGACATGCCATCCTGCATGACATTCTCTTGTCTCGTCTAGCATGGTCGGAGTAGCATTTTCGAATTGGTACAGTAGCCCGCTTACTGTGCTGTGATGTAGAGGGACCGCCCAGCCCGGGAGACCAGGTGGTGCTGACTCAAGCGTCATTCAAGCAAGATTGAGGGACATCAAGAAAGGTGCAGGTTTTTGGAACAATCCCCTAGAACGAAGGACTCTCAATTCATGCTGTGGTATGTATCAGACTGCTGGGGCTTTGAAAATTCCAGCTGCACGCTGTGACGAGTACTCTGTCCACCCGGTGCCACCAGAGCCAGACCCAATGAAGTTGGACGATTACGCGAACAAGAGACTTTGGACCCTTGCCTGCGTGTCTCGCACAGCCTAGCTCGGCACCACCAATCCTAGGCTGTTCAGCCCTGAGAGATGAGCGCAATCCTGCCACTCGTCGACGCCTCTTGGAGGCTGACGGCATATGGCTTTGCTGCTTGCGACTTGCGCTTGTTTCTGCCCTGCCAACTCCGACGTCTTCGAGGCCGCCCACTGCCATGGCTAAGAGACCGGATTCAATCTGACCACGCTTTTGTTGCGTGCACCTGTATATACTTCCACTGGCACTTTTCTCCATGCTTACCTACTCTGCTATTGTTTCACTTGTATCACTATTCTCCGAAGCGTCCGCAGGATATTCTCCGTTTCTTGGTCGTACAAATCTCTCACTCCGGATCTGACCGGTCACTGTAGCTCGTGAGCTCTCGCGACCCTCGATCAAATGTCCCGGTAGAGCCCTGCCGCTTATATACAATCGATCCGACCTCTTCTCGCACCCCTCCACCGCTATGGCGGCCGCTTCAGCTATCCGAAGAAGAGAGAAACGCAGCACAAATGCAGATCGACTACACACACGGCAGGAAAATGGACCGCAAGGCGGAGGCGGAGGCGGAGGAGGGGGGGTAGGTGGAAGTGCCGTCATTATTGGGGTGAGGAGGTCCAGCCTCGAGTGAAGAGAAACTTCTGACATTTTCAGGCCATCGCCGGTGTAGCCCTCTTCATCACCGCCTGCGTGGTCTTGTATACCATGCTCCGAAGATGGCGAGTCCAGGGAAAGAAACCGAAGTATATTCCTGGGAAGTTCCTGAAAAACAAATGGCAACAATGGCAGCCTCGTGGCAAATATAATGCTGTCGGCAACCGAGATCTTTCTTCCACGAATACCGCGTACAATGGCAATGAACTCGAATCTGGGGCCGGAGGCGGCGCTGGTGTAGACCGAAATACGAGCGTGCGATCCGTTATGACATTACCTGCATATTCAAGGACGCCCAAAGATACCGAACAGGTGATCGGCCGAGAAGGAGAGAGAGGTGGTATGGACACCGTCGTGGAGTTTCCGGAGACAGCGGATGACGAAGAGACCCGCCGTGAAGAACAGATGGAATCCTTATATCAGATTCGCCTCGCTCGACGGCGGGAAATCGCAGAACGAGAAGAACGACGGCGTGAGCGAAGAGAGGCTCGTGATAGGGGAGACACAGCTCGATTAGAGCAGCTCAGGCGAGAATCTCGGCAGCGAGCCAGTGAAAGCACCGCCTCCCTCAACGGTGGTGCCAGTGTATCAGCTGCCACGCTCATTGCTGAGCATCAATCCCGAGGCCGGGAGAGCAGAGTGTCCAGCGTGGCATACGGCTCCCTTGGTGAAGTTCGACACGATGGTACTCGACTTCGAGCAAACAGCAACGAATCGGAAAGAGGTGGGCTTCTGAGCGGAGCAGCACCCATGGGCGAGAACACTGGCCGAGCTCGAGGCCTTTCAGATGCGACGTCAATGCACAGCCGGGATCGCTCAGCGAGTGCTATAAGCATTTCAACCATGGGTTCAGACATCGATCCTCAACCCACTCCTGGTTCCGAGAGAAGGCAAAGCGAAGACCACCAAAGTGGCGGTACGTCCAATTCTTCTCCTACGGCCAACAGGTTCACGCCCGATGAAAGCACTGGTTCGGAAGATATTGGCGAATCACGATTACAGCCATCAGATCTGGACGAGGCGAACCGACCTCCCGACTACGAATTTCTCGAATGGGGCGATGCCCCTTCCTACGAGGCCGCCGTTGCACGACGTGCCACTGCGGCTAGTCGGCGATCAGGTGCTCCCAGCAGAGCACCGACGAGTGCGAGTGTTGCACCTCAGTTACCACAGTTGAACGTGCCAAGGATAAGTGTCTCTGGAGCCACGGAGCCGAACACGCCTGTTTCGCCCAGTGTGCAATCTGCTCCCTCAAACACAGTGTCTCCAACATCGCCTGTAGCAACAAGCAATACGGACACGGTACTGGGGAATATACGAGCCGGGGGCGGTTCCTAGTCCAGGGGGCCACGAGTTTTTGGAGCAAAATGGGTGTATCAGGAGTTTGCAATGAGCTCAATGAGCATGAGATCCACGAGGATGATTTACTTCCTGCCTATGGCTACGGCCATGGCAATGTAATGCATAAAAGCACGGCGCTGGGGTTGGGCGAGGTCTTGCATCTCCTCCTGTTGTGGATATTTGAGGCTTGATACCTTCGGAAAGTGCCTCAGACCGCAATGCCTTGTTCGCACACAATACCATCGAAAGATTTTGCATCAGCTCCTCGATTCCTCCTTCCTTGGCACAATCTTGATGCTGCTTGTTCCGAGACTTTCGAATTATGGGTGTTACATCGAGACAGAGGCAAGAATCGGACGTGAAGGGCCCGTTGAATTCTGATGCGCGAGAGGTAAGCACCGGTCACATACAACTCTGGACAGCGGCCACGATACTGAAAGAAAGTAGGAAGCTACAATGACACTTCGAAGCACAGAATTTGGTCAACTGCTTTGAATACTAGCAATGCTGTGTGAAAAGACGGGTGCCCTTCCTGCCGTTGCACAGAACTGGTTCAGAAACCGGTTTTGGTACCAGTATGACTGTTCTTTTGGCGTTGCAGATTCGTCTGCTCTTCATGGGCGGTCATCCGTGGACATTGAATTTGGGAACGCGGGCCCCTCGGTGTCTCGTCGCTTGTTACCAACGCCGATGATGATGATGATGGTGATCGTCTCATCTACACATGCCTCGACAAGTTCGCTGCCACGGCTTTTGAGTCATTGGACCCACATCTCGTTTATCGGACAATGCCCTCGAACCGCGTCTTGAACCATTTGATAGAATCATCCTTGCTAACCTGATGGCTGCGTCCAACCTTGGCCTTCGCGCGTCTCCGTTTCGCAATCCTCGCACCCGGCCGTCCCATGCAGCAGTAGAAGTCCATCCCATAGATACCAATCGCGGGGTCATACTTGATGCCCAAATCAATGTGTTCGGAGATGCCGAAGCCGAAGTTGCCGGTATCAGAGAAGTTCTTCTTGCGCAGTTCATACTCCTTGACCTTCAGGCCACGTTCGAGGATTTCCTCGGCCTTGGGGCCTCGGACGGTAACGTGCACGGCGATCTTCTCGTTGCGGCGGATGCCGAAGGAGCGGACGGTGTAGCGAGCTTTGCCTGTGCGAAATTGTCAGAGGAGTAGACAGCAGGAGGGGGAACGGAAAGCGTACTGTAGACCGGAGTCTGGCCAGACAACTGTTCCAGCACTTTGGCAGCGCGAGTGAGACGATCGCCAGACTCGCCGACCGAGATGTTCAGCACCAGCTTCGCGATGCGGAGTTCCCGCATGGGGTTGGAGCTCTTGTCATTGCCTTCCGCCATTGTGTCAATGGTGGTGTTAACGAGTGTGACAGAGTTATGTGTGCGATGCTGGTTGATGAGATGCAACTGGAGTGAGGATTCGTAGATGGGTCAAAAACTGATGTGCGCGGAGAGGTGCTTGGCAAAGACGCTAAACCCGATCTGGGAAGCTGCGGCATCAATTTCGTAGATTCCAGTCTCGCGACCACCACGACTTGCAGCCTGCACGACAGAAGAAGACATTGCAAGTTCGGGCCTGCCTCATTTCTTGTTTCCCAGGAGGTGTTGCAGTCATCGTCTTGCAAGCGAAAGTCGAGCTGCGGCTCTGAACTGCGCATTCACACACTTTTTGAGCATACAATCTCCGACATTTTACATCGAGGTGTGAGAAGGAGTCAAGTCGAAGGTCAAGTCGCATTCGTGCGCAACAACGCCCGGCATGGCGAACAAGCAGGGGAAGATGGTAAGCCGGGATGGATCCCCCATGATAAACGGTTGACATGCTAACAGCATTGCCTAGCAAAACTTGGTGAGAACACAACAACCCTCGGAAGCCACCACCCGGCTCAAGCTAACCAGAGCCCCAGATCAACTACCGCATGCGCGTTACTCTGAACGATGGCCGTCAGATGACCGGACAAATGCTGGCCTTTGACAAGGTCAGCTCAATACTCCCTCTTTTTTCTTTCAATACTTTCCTTCCACGATCGTTCCCACTGACCTCGTGCGCATTGTAGCATATGAACCTCGTCCTTGCCGACACCGAAGAATTTCGCAAAGTCAGACGCCGCCAAAACAAGCCCTCCGCCCCAGGTGCCCCAGGCTCCGCGGCTGCTTCCCAAGCCGTCGACACAGAAGAGAAGCGCACCCTCGGCCTTGTCATTCTTCGGGGAACGAATATTGTGAGCTGTTCAGTTGAAGGACCACCTCCATCAGACCCAAGCGCGAGACTGGGGACTTCTGCACCTGGAGGAGCTCCGAGCGCATTACAAGCCGGAACGGGTATTTCTCGACCAGCGGGACGAGGCCTTCCAGTTGGACTGGGTGGACCGGTTGCCGGTGTGGGAATGGGGGTTCCACCAGTGGCAGGGGGAGGACCACCTGGCGGCGCACCGTTTGGATTTCCTCCGCCGCCACAGGGAGGGTTTCCCGGGGGCGCTCCGCCGCCAGGGTTTGCCGGGAGGGGAGGACCTGGAGGCCTGCCTGGCGGACCGCCACCGGGCTTTGGAGGACCGCCGCCTGGGTTTGGAGGACCACCAGGTGGGCCACCGCCCGGGTTTGGAGGGCCGCCTGGGCAGGGGAGGGGATTTCCTCCGCCAGGGTTTGGTGGTCGTTAGCTGAAAGACGAAGTGGAAAGGGTGAAATTCGAGAGATTATTCCGATGTTTGTTTCAGCATTAAGCAAGGGTGCGGGAACTTATGATCCCTCAACTGCGGGCAGCATCGACACGGGAACAGCAACCAAATCAGGCTGAAGAGGTTCATGCCTACCTCCTGCATCCCTTGATCTGAGTGGAGGAAATCAGCCCATTGAGATGGCAGAGGCTGGCCAGCACAGACTTGTGATTCCACAGAACCGAGGCGCAGACATTCAACGCCGTCGCTGAAGAAGTAGGTTCGACGCTGCAGCACAGCTCCCTGAAGAGGGGGCCTTGAGCCAGGCTCATTGAAGCTGCAAATTCGAAGGGTTGGCCCAACTGAGACACATGAATCGATCAGATTAGAGAGGCTCCCAAGGGGCGCAGGGCAAAGCATGGCCAGACGCTGCAAAGCACGCAGGCATACAGTACGGATGCGTCGATGAACAAATATCGTTGGAGAACTCTACCTCCACCATCCTCGCTCCCCATTACGCTCACCTGCATATATCGATCCTGCCTCATTTGTTGTCGTCGAGATTGACCGTCTTCTGAACGTTACCCGTCTCACAGACCGTGTGTCTCTGTACTATGTACTGTATCTGAAATTGCCATGCCAGCTCTTAGCGTCTCGCATTTCCGCTCCCGCCAATCTCCCGTATCTTCCCCTTCAACTCCCTCACGACTCTCTGCTCTTCACCCAATTCCGTCGCGCCTTCATCCCTGACTTCCCTTACCCGTGCCTCATACCCGCTCAACGCCCTCTGATACAACTGGTTCGCCTCCTCCTTCCGCTCCAAGGCACGATACATCTCCGCTAGATCGAGCGTCGCTTTGAGTGTCGAAGGATGCCAAGGTCCACGAACACGGGCGAACCCGTCCATCGCCTCCTTCTGAACCCGAGTGGCGTCCTGGAAGCGGCCGAGGTGGCAGTAGACGCTGGAGAGGAAGTCGAGCGTCTCGAAGGATTCAGCCTGCATGTCGCTGCCGAGCGCCCGAAATCCCTGTAGCGCTCTGTTCGTCCAGGCCAGTGCGTCCTGATATTTGCTGGCGCGGGAGTACAGGGCGGCGATCTTGCGTACGCTCATGAGAGGATCGCAATGGCTTGCGCCAACTTTGGCGGTCTCGAGGTCCAGCAGCTGCTTGTACGTCTCGATGGCGGCAAGGTAGTTGCCTTGCTTCTCTTGCGTGTTGCCAATGCGCACGAGTGCACCGAGGCGGTACTCGTCATCGCCGCAGTAGACCAGTCGGTCGAGGAACGAGAGCGCCAAGTCAGTGTTGAATAGCTTCATGTGGCAGGTGGCGATGTCGGAGACGCACGCATTGCATAAGTCCGTGAAAGCCGCCTCGTGTCTGCGGGAAGAGCCCTCCACCGCATCGAGCACGGCGATGTAGAGATTGAGTGCTTCTTGGTATCGGTGCTGCTCGAGATGGACGTGCGCGAATCTGTACAGGATTTTAAGCGATCTAAAGTCGTCCTTGTCGAGGCTTCTTTGGAGCCCGTCGAGAGTTTTCTGGTAGTCTCGAGCGGCACGTGTTTGAGAGCCCATCTGTAGATAGAGGTCGCCCATCTCGCTCAAGATGCTCTTCCCGAGCCAATGGTCGTCTCCCAGGATTGTCTTGCATTCATCTAGGGCCTTCTGATATGTCTCCAGAGATTCTTCCAAGTTGGCTTGCTTGGAAAAAATAACGGCCATCCTCTTCATGGTGGCGAGCCGTTCCTCTGGACTGATCTTGTCCCCCAAGTTGATGATGCGGCGGCTCCATGTCAATGATTCGTCGTACATTCCCTTCTTGAAGCACGCCAGAGCAAGTTGGAAGAGGTTGAAGCTCCATTCAGCCGGAGTGTCCGGCGATGTCTTCTGCTTGGACGCTATCACGCGTTGGAACAGTTCGATAGCGGTAACCCATTCTTCGATCTCCATGCAGCAACGCGCGACTTGCTCCGCAGTGCAAATGGTCTCCTCAGAGGACAAGCCGTACTCGCTTTCCTGGATGGTCAATATCTTCTTGTACCAGGAGAGTGCTTGAGCGTAGTCCTTGAGCGCATAATAGCACGACCCAATATTGGACATCGTGACGAGTCCCGCAGTTCGAGAGTCGGGTTCCTGATGCTGGATTCCTTCGAACGCTTGCTGGTAGTAGACAACCGCATTGGCCGGTCGGTCGGCATCCCAGTAGATTGACGCAAGATCCAGAGCAATGGATGTTGTCAACGAGTGAACACGGCTGAATGTCTCCTCTCTCCCCTTGAGCACACGCTGGAGGTGCTTGATGGCCATATCGGTTTGGTTCATGCGGCGGTACACATTGCCCACCGCACGCTCCGAGTTCAACGTCAAGGCGTTACTGGGACCGAGAGTGGCGATTCTCCGATCCAAGACTTCTTGATGGAGCTCAAGAGAACGCTGCAGCAACGCTTTCTCTCGATAGACTTCGGCGAGTTTGTATTTTGCTGACAGAGTGGCACTGTGGTCGGTACTATATCGACGGGTATATCCATCCACGGCTCTGAGTAGGAGATCTCTCGCCACATTATTGTCACCACGGGCACTGTAGACCATCGCTATCGCCACAACGGAAGACAGAGTTTGTGGGTGATCGTCACCGAGCTTCGTCTCACGACCCATTAAAGAGATGTGGTAATGCTCCAAGGCCTTGTCTAGATCACCCAACTCTTCGTATGACGAAGCGACTTGGTAAGTAGCATCCAAAGTCAAAGGATGATCTGGCCCAAAGACCTTGCTCCGTCCTGTAACCACTTCTTGAAACCAGCCTATCGCATTTCGGTGTTGATCATCGCTGGAGTATGCCATGGCAAGTTCGTACATCTTGGAAAGGGTGTCTGGGTGCGATCTCCCTAGCGCTGAGCTCAACTCTTCCAGCTGTCGGCGGCATGTAGTGATCAGCTCGGCGTCCTTCGCACTCAACGCCATTCTGGCATCGTCTCCAGCTTCTGGCTCGTCGTCGGGCGTTTCAGGTGTGGGCTCCGGTTCGTCTTCTTGGATCTGTCGAATTGCCGCATCCGCTTGTTCCGCGAGGCGCTCGCCTCCTTTCACATGTCTGGCCTGGTCTCGCAGGCCAGTATACGCTCTGACGGCCTCATCGAGCTTACCCTGGGCTTGGCAAATCTCCGCCACCTGCAATCGAACCGCAAGAGCAGGCAATGACTGACTCTTATTCTGCGACGCATATATTGACAGGACATTGGCGCATCCTGTGGCTGCCTCATCGTAGCGGCCTAACTGTTGCTGCATTCTCGCAATCATGGTCGCGGCTGTAAGAGTTGCCGGGTGACCTTGTCCAGCCTTCGGATCCTGCATTCTCCCTTCCAGTAATATCTGGTAGCATGCTAACGCATCTGACCACCGGGACTGAATCTCATGTACTTGGGCGATACTGTTCCAGAGGTTCAATGTAGTAGGGTGAGTAGCGCCTAAGATCGCCTCTCTAGCAGTCAGAGCCTCCTTGTAGGCCTGGAGGGCATCTTCGTAGAGACCAGCATCACGATAAGCTTTAGCCAAAGCAAGCGCAGCCGATGCTATTTCGGGACTTGTCAAGCCTTTAGCGGCAGCTTCTGCTGCGGCCAAAGATCTCACGAGCGATCTTAGGTTCTGATTCTGCTGCCGCGTAAAGCCGTGAGCTACCTCGGCGGCCATTGTCGTAGCATACCTCTTGCGAGCTCGTTGTATCTCGTGACCAGATGAGGCTTTCAGAAGCAGGGCGATGTTCCTCTCCTTCAGTAACGGAGCAGGCGCAGAAGGCTCCGACGCTGTAGCCAAGGATGCAGTCCTTGAATGACTGGGGGTGCGGACATCGATAGCAGAGTCGGCGATCGAAACACTATCATTATCCTTGGTGACCATCTGAGACCCTGACGATCCGGGGGCGTCCGCTGCGCTAGAGAGCTCGACGACTGGCGGTAGAGCAGCCTCGCGCAGTCGAGTCAAAGCTTCCTGGAAATGGGCATTAAAGCCATCAATCTGTGCCCTGAGTTGCATCGTCTCGGCTCTGATTTGATCCGTCGTGATCCGGATGGCTGCTGCATCTGACTCAATCGCACTGGCCTGGATTCTGAGACGTTGTCAGTATTCGACGGTGATGCGCTATTAGATCGTGTACCTAGCAAATGAATCAAACACTGAAGACAACGCTTGCCGTCGCTCTTGTAATCGCAGCAACAGAGTCTGGACAGAGCGTTCACTCCATTGATACCGAGTACGTAGGTGTAGCGTGCGCCATTTGCCTTTCGATTTCTCAGGCGGTTGGAGTTTCTCGATTCTCTCGCGTAACTCGGTCAAAGTCTTGTGCGTGTCTGCAACCACTCCAAGCGCTTCCTCACAAAGGCTTTCTTTTCCCTCGAACTGACCCGGCTGTGTTGCGAGGGCTTTGAGCCTTTGTACAGCATCAAACGTGTGTTTAAACTCAGTTGACAGGTTTTCTATCCCTGTGGGCACATCAGAGGAGGAAACAGAATGGATTGCGTTGGTGATCACGGCCGCAGTCTTCGCTGTTCCAGAGATTAGCTTTGAGGTAACAAGGCTCCGGAACACGGTTTTACCCAAGGCAAAGATCGAAACTGTCAGCGACACGGGGTCCATGTTGTCTGGCAGCCGTTGAACGGCCGCAGGTCGTCAAGGTTAATGCAAGTACTCTATCGGTGCTGGGAAAGCAGGGGAGAACTGTGATCAGATGCCAGACGGACATGCGGAGCGTCATATGGCTATGCAAAGCACACAGGAGACTGTGCAAGTCGGCTCCAAGCAAAACCTACCAATCCGGAGCACTTCAGGGTTCGCGGGCGTCATGTTGTCAACCTTGCGTCCGGAGTAGCCTCAGCCTGATGGCTTGTAGCCCGCGCGCACAGCGAGGGGGTAAGTAAAGGAGATCAGGAGAAGACGAACACAGCCTCGATATGAGGTGGGTTTTTGATTCGAGGAGTCCATGACGGCAGGCTAGACTTTGCATTTCGGGCAAGCTCTGTTTGACGACTGAGGCAGAGTCGCTTCTGTTGTGCAAGTAGTACAGTAAAGGAGTGAAGAGAGTCCTCGTATCGCTGCTGGAGCTAGCGAAGTCCGCTTAAGCCATGAAGCCAAAAAGGGCGTCAATATTGAATCTAGGTCTGTTTTAGACCGCCTGGGCATCAGCCACGGGCGACCGCAGTTCTTCCATTCAATGATCCAAAGCAATCCTTAGCGACCGAGAAGTCACCAGGGGATTCGGGGTACTCGATGTGAGATTGAACATGTCCGTGGGAGACTGGACAACGAGAGCCCAACATTACTTTGACGACAAACTTCTAAAATAAGATTGGCAAGTTTGCCGAGGTACACAAGCGCAGCCCAGCTCCAGGTTACCAGCACTGTGTACGGAGTACGGAGTACTGTGTACCTTCGGCTGTGCAAGCTGTATTATGTACCAGCAGTTGTTGGACTCCCTCAGACTCCATCCTCGCACCGAGTGAGTTTAGTTGCTCATGAACCGCAGTAGGCGTTACCAACGAGTCGATCAGTTGCGCAAATGGAACTATACTTCGCCCTATTATCAATAGCCCTTCGGCGTGAATTCTTCAGCGCGGCCCGTGCTGAATTAATACAGGTCTACACGAACGCAACATGCCTCCTCCAACGAAGCGCCGAAGGATAGAGCCCATTGTAGTCGAGGAGGTCGCTTTTGACCCGGCTGCCCGATATGAATTTTTGACCGGTTTCCACAAGCGCAAGGTGCAGAGGGCCAAGCATGCGCGGGAGGCTGCTGAGCGGAGGGCGAAGGTGGAGAAACTGGAAGGGAGGAAGCAGGTAGGTGATGAGTGCCGTGGCCGCTTCTCTGACTGTGCTGACTATCATTAGCTGAGGGAACAGAGGAAAGCCGAACTCGAGCGGCATGTGGAGGAAGTGAACGCGATGCTAGGGCTGCCCACTACAGCCGTTGAGGAATATGACGAGTCAAATACAGACTTAGACGAGGAATGGAAAGGCATCTCAGACCCCGAGCCACCACCGGTCGATCACGAGGCAGAATACGTTGATGAGGAGAAGTACACCACGGTGACCGTCGAGACTCTGGACGTATCTAAGGAGGGACTATTCCGGGCACAGCATGATAAAGACGAGCAAAGCTCGGATGAGGAGGACGAACAGACCCCTACAGTTCCAGACGGCGACACTTCATCCCGCAAGCAGAAACGCCCATGGATGAAAGAGAAACCCAAAGATGGGGTGAAAAAACGGAAGAAGAAGCGCAACTTCAGATACGAGGGTAAAACGGAACGGAAAGAAGCACGCGCGAAGCAGAAGTCCAGGAATTCCAAGCAGGCCCGAGAACGACGAGCTGGCGGATCATAACACTGTTGTGGAATCCTCGTTCACCAAAACTGTCAACGCTTGCCCTCGAGTTCGCCCTGTATCAAATGCCCATGGTATCGTAGGTATGGCTGTGGTCTATGCATCCTGCCTCCTCCACCCACTTGGTCCAACACTTCTGCCGACACCAAGGTGTCTCGTACAAATTAGATGTTGCCCATGCTCTGCTCCAGCTCCTGCAGTTCCTTTTGCAGGTCGGCGTACTTCTTAGCCATATCTTCGTATTTGTTCTCCCACTCATCGCGGGCCTGCTCCAATGCTTGAACCTTGCGCTCGAAGTGGCCGGCTTTGACATCGGTCTGTCGGAGTCTATGGGGACACATCAATACAAAACCTTAGGCCGGGAAAGCGGTAGTCTTACTTTTCGTTGGTTTCTCTCAGCGTCTTGTCAGCTTGCTCGGCTTCCTCCTCGAGCACTTGAAGCTTCCGCTGGAGGGCTTCGTTCTGGGTGCTGTGGCCGGCAGACTCACCAGCGAGAGCCTTTGCCTCTTTGATGCCGGCCTCGAGTTTCTCGACTTCGCCTTCGAGGAGTTGGTTGCGGTGGTTGAGGGAGGTGATTTCTTGTTCCTTCTGCAGATTGTCTTGTTCGAGCTGCTTGACTTTGGCCTTGAGTTCTTCGGCTTTGGCAGCGTTCTCATCCGCCTCGATGCGGAGAGAGTTCATTTTCTGTTGGAAATTAGCGAATGCGGTCGCCATGGTGAGTGATCGTAGGATTGAGACAGAGCGTTGAGCAGGACAAAACGGGCTGCTCTCGGATTGAGGGATAGGGAGAAAGAATGGCGGGATGGTGTTATTTCGAACACGACTGCAGCGGGAAGTGAAAATTGATTGAGGGACTGCGGTATGGGTGCAGCTGAGGCAGCCGCCAGTGAATTGCACGGTGCCTGGCAGGAGCACGAGGGGAAGGTGCAGGGTGTGGCAGACGTACCTCCTTGATTCGATCCATTTTTGCCAACTGGATTGTGAGTGAAGTTGAAGTGAGGGGCAACTGTATACAAGAGTGGTAGATGCTGTTGATAAGAATACCTGTTCAGAAAGAATACAACAGGCGGTCACAGGTACGCTCCGCTGTCAAGTCGAGCCTTGGGAGTCAGCGGCGGTGGATGGAGGGGAAGCGATCACTCATCAGGCCAATAGCAATTGGCCTCTCAGGGTGAGGCTGTGGAAGCTTTAGGCTTCGCCGTTTGGTCTTAGGCGTTTCAGCCCCCCGTTCTCCGGTTTGGCCAAGGGGCGTCTTTTGACTGCAGCCTCGGTTGCTGCGGCAATCGCGTCAACAATCCGTTCGCGTTTCATCAGTGATCAGTCTACCTCGAGATCCAGCGTCTTCCTAAGCGTGCCGACAGCCACGACTCACACGCTCATCCAGACTATGCGATAGCCACGAGGTATCAACCATGGCGAACATATTAGCTGCTCGAGATCAGGAAAATCTCATACATGCCCATCAAACCACGGCAGCCGGAAAGCCTCTCAACCAGAATATTCGAACACTACATCCGAAGACTCCGGGCAACCTCAAGACTCCATTTCGATCAGCAAAGCACGATGAGAACCTACCTATCACATTCAAAGGTCAGAAGACTGTTGGAAAAGATGGGCCCAGCAAGCAGGATAAGGGCGCCTTCGTCACACCAGCAGCACCGCGGAATCGAGCACCTCTTGGGGCAAAGACGACCAATGTCGGGGCTTTCCAGACCCCTGCACCTCTGACAATGAAACCTGGCAAGACACATCAGAAGCCCTCTACGGGCGGCCGACGCTCAAACCGATCCAAGATTGCAGTCGCCCGATCAGAAGCTGTCGACGCTGATGTGCTGTCAAAGCAACCTGTAGAGGAAGAGCCGGATTTCGGATATGCACCGCCTGCACCTGTCGAGCTCCCAGACCCTCCAATTGAGTTCGAAGAAGACCGGGAGCTTACAGAAGAACTTCGACGTGGCTACGGCCTGGCCTACGCCTTTGAGTCTCCAAAAGATCAGAACGGATTTTCTATTCGCCAGAGGAAGGAGGAGGAAGAATGGAAAGACTTTGACGAAGAGCGAATCCAGAAGAGTCTCGAGGGTTTGGAGAAGCCCGTCTTCCCTACACTTGCCGAGCTCAACAAGCAAGTCCATGACATGATCGCTACAGGCCCGAAGAAGCGTGCTCCATTATCGAGAGTGGACTCCACCGAGGCAAGATGTGCTGTTGCTGCACTATCCGAACCACAGCCTCGACTGCCATCCGCTGCCACGAGACCGACTCAAGCCTCAGAGCAAAAAAAAAGGGATCTGCTCTCGGGCGCAAAATCAGCTCCTCTCAGTGCACGAAACCCACCAGTATCAACTCGACCTAACCATTCTGCTCTCTCTAAGAACACCATCGGGTTCCCGAAAGCAAAGAAAGCTCCGTCCATAGTACCTAAAACCGCCGCCATCTCGGCACCCAAACCCGTCAAGATAGACCAGAGGTCCCTCCACCCGCGAGACTTTCGCGATTTGTACGGCTCGCCACCGGTGGAGAGTGACATGTGGTTCCGACTGAAGAAGTACGAGCTGCTCGAGGAGGACCTGGCCAAAGATAACGCCGATATTGAGGAGGATTTATTTGAGAGCGACTTCTTCCCGTTCGACAACACAAAGCTGGATGATGAAGATTTCCAATTGCCCATGCCGGAGTGATCCTGCCTTTACGTATACTTGTGGCATCTTGGGCCGGCTCCGTGGGGTTTGATATGACACTGGACGAATGACGATATTGATACCCATTCGTGCATCCATTGCTGAAGGCATTTGCAAGCACGTGAAGGAACACCTCTTACTGTAATGATAGAGCAATGCCCATTGGTAACAGACAAATCATGGATTCTGTACAGGCCACCTTCTGGGATCAGTGCAACTTCGGGACTTTTCTTGCTTGGGCAAAAACACATCTTCCTTGCACCTGACATTCCAACTTTTTCTCTCCGACGGCTTCTGGCAGCACATCAAGAGTCGGCGTTCGTCACCAGCACACAAGTTGCCCTCTCCACTCACGGTAACTCATCGACCGCGCCGTTGATACCACCGTTCGTGGCAGCCTTGACAAACTCCTTTGGCGGCTCCGTGACCCTGAAGTTCCACCCAAATTGATCCTTGACTTTCCCCTGCTGAATGCCCTTGAGCGTGCCCAACAACTGCGAACAGACCGGGCCGGGGTCCAACTTCTCATTGACAGGATAATCGAACTTCTCGTTCCTGGACTTCATCGTGATACTTTTAATGGGGACCAGACTCGCGGCCGTACCTGCCGCCATCACTTCCTTGAACTCAGGCAATTCGCTGTAGTCAATACGCCTCCTCTCAACACTGTAGCCAAAAATATCTTGTGCGATTTGGCATGCGGATTCGGAGGTGACGGATTTGATCACATTCTTCGAGTCTGGAACCACAATCGTGGTCTTGTCGCCGTCCTTCCGCACGCCCAGAAAGCCAGACGTTGAGAATTCGTCAATCTCGCTGCGCGTCTTGCTATCCAGGTGCAGAGTAATTCCGAACCCTTGATTCCGGGCTCTCTCGCTGTGGCGCAGGACCGGCGCATAGTTTCCTCCGACCTTGGCGCTTCCTGTTCCCTCCGGGGCCGCGCGGTCGAAGTCTTCCAGGATGAGTGCATCGACGGCGTGGACACCATGGTACACGCCAGTTGGCATCACAAAGACCACAAAGGTATACTCATCGGGGGGATTCAGACCCAGCTGAGCAGAGGACCCGAACAATAACGGACGAATATACATGGCCGCGCCAGTCTCATGGGGCGGGACAAACTCGGCGTTCATGGCCACCGCCAGATTAACACACTCGATGAAATGGTCCTCCGGCACGGGCGGGACAGAGATAAACTCGGCGGACCGTTGCATTCTCAGAGCATTCTCTCCGGGTCGGAAAATGGTGATATTCCCATCTGGTTGCCGGAATGCTTTCATACCCTCGTAGCATTGCACGCCGTAGTTGAGGCCGGGAGCCATGCCGTGGATTGAGAGGTGAGGAGACGTCACAAAGCGTGGTTTGCTCCATGTTGGCTTGTCAGAGGAGGAGTAGCGGAATGTGGATTCAATGTGCCCGTTCACTTCACGGACTTTGAACCCGACATTGGACCAGTCTGGCAGAAATACGTTAGAGAGGCTAATTCGATCGATTTCTGCTCCTCTTGAAAAGACGATTGCCTCTTAGGGATAAAGGACAGGGCATGAGAGGCTTACCGATTGTGCTGACCGGTGGAGGAGGGAAGGGCGCCATGGTATTGGTACGTAGTTGAGCTCGAGATGGCGTAAACGCGTTCTCCTGACTTCTTACTCGATCGTCCGGTGTCCTGCGGGCTATGTCTTCCACAGCAACGACAATCGAAGCACTCGACGCAAAATTCCGAAATGTAGAGGAGTCACAGCGTAAGTGACACGAGGCTCTTTAAAACAAAAATCTTTTTCCGCCGGTGGGATTCCGATTCCAAGACTGTAAGCACAACTCCGCCAAACCTTTTGCCCTGTGGCGACTCAGAGACGTAGCACTCGTACTGTACGCAGCAACCGGCAATATGTCTTAGGTGGACGTTCCCTTGACGATGACTTTTCTAGATCTGGGGATGGCAGTGTCAGCCTCTTTCTAATTCGGCGGAAAATCTTCTGTTCCTGACGCTGGCCAGCGAGATCGGAGGAGAGCATAAATCCTCGGTTGTCCACATCCAGGGTCCAGGCTTTGAGTGGAGTGATGATGGACACATACTCAGTACTGGGTGGCTTACGCCATGAGTTGGGTGGCTGTGGTGGCTGTCTGGCTGCCCGGCTGCTTTAGTTGCAAGGCTCGTGTGCCCCGGAATTTCTGATGCGAAGCCGAGCTCATCTCGCATTCCACAGCTCGCATCCAATCCCTCAAACCTGGTGCTCTTTATAGTTGCCTGTATAATTATCACCTGACGGTATGGAGATGCTCTGACCCTTCAACATCCTTCCCCCTTTGCTTCCTTAACAACTCCAGGACAGTTGCGTTTCATCACAACTTCGTCTCCAGTACCTTCACCATGCCTCGTGGTCCCCCTCCGTTTATGATTGTCTTAGCCGCCATTGCCTTGTTCCTATGGTACGTTGTGTGGACACGCGACCATGAGCGACCTATAGACGCTCTGTCCTACTCCGACCGCTTCCAAGACAAGTTGCGTCGACCAGCCGCGGCGGACACCCCGGCTGTGACCGCGACCCCGGATACACTACATGGCGAGCACGTTATGGGGAAACTTGGGAACGAAACTCTCAAAGAAGAGCTCGGCCGAGCCGCCTGGAAAGTCTTACACACCACCATGGCACGCTTTCCGGACAAGCCAACTCAGGACGAGAGCGATGCCCTGAAAAGCTACGTCTACCTCTTCGCCCGCTTGTACCCCTGCGGTGAATGTGCCGAACATTTCCAGCAGATTCTCAAAAAATACCCTCCCCAGACCAGTTCGCGGTCGAGTGCAGCGGCGTGGGCATGTTTCGTTCACAACGTCGTGAACGAGAGCAAGGGGAAACCTGTCTTCGATTGTGCGAATATTGGCGACTTCTACGACTGCGGCTGCGCCGACGACGAGAAAGAAGAGATGAGCAAGGCAGGAAAGATCAGCGAGGTCATTGCTACACAGGGAGACAACGCCAGACATGACCCCGTGGAAATCGAGGTGGAGGGAGAAACAAGAGGTGGCTGAAAACATCACGGTCATTTCTGTACATTTGGTCAAGCTATTGCCACATTCATGCCATATGGAGGTTTGTTCCTTCCGCCCGACTATACAAACACAACCATTAGTGTGGCGATTCACACCGAGCTGGGATGACTCCGTTGACGCGATAATCTCGGCCTTCGATCCTTGTTGCCTCATATGGCCCCTCCTGGGTTTGGCTGGCACAACACGGGGCGGGTCTCCTCAAAGTCAGCCGACGGAGAAGC
This sequence comes from Capronia americana, assembly GCA_016110215.1. NCBI lineage: Eukaryota > Fungi > Ascomycota > Eurotiomycetes > Chaetothyriales > Herpotrichiellaceae > Capronia > Capronia americana. The sequence continues at coordinate 656,526 of JADWQD010000007.1, read as the reverse complement.
TTGCGGCAGATGTTGGGTTCGCTGATTTCGGTCCTCCTCGGAGTCAGCGGTTGGGCCAAGGGATCTTCGTCTATTGACTGCCTCGATAAAGGCGAGGTTGAGGGTGTGGGTTCCGAAATCTCCTCTTTGAATGGATCGAGCTTCTGAAATCCGACATCGACGAAACAGCGGCTGGGGATGTGCCAGACGTCGCTGTAAATGGGTTCTTGGCCCCCAAGATACATCGAGGGCAGCCCTCGGCTCCGGCACTTCTGGCAGGGATGGCGAAGATAGATGTTATAGTCTCGAACCTGGCATCCGCGAACGCTCGGGGAGTCGCAGATCTCATTGCGGAATCGATGTGTGGCCGGATGGGAACATAGAAACAGGTATCTTCGTGTCGTGCACATTCTGGTGGTGAGATCAGAGTATGACTGTTTGTGGTTTTCAGAAGGTGATAGACTGTTGGCTGCTGAATCTTGTACTGCTCTTTGTATCCGGTGTGCAACAAGCACTGCTGGATTGTGGTTCAACACAGGACTGGGATGTTATATTACAGCACTGTCCCACGTTTATCGGCTGCATCACGAAGCTGGAAAAGAGGTAATTCTAGAGTCAAAATTAGCAGCAAGAGTAACAATGTCTTTGTTTGTTCTTTGTTTGGTACCTGGCTACACTATACATAGCATCACCCGTGCTCAGAGCGTGCGCCTGACAGTCCAAGCAATCAATGACCACTTCAACAAAGGAGAGCCCACGGAGGAACAATGGCCACTTCAGCTCCAGACTTACACGTTTAGGGGTGTAGCATCAGCTTGTAGTGGTTGTGGAACATGGCCTTGCGGACAGCAGGTCTTTCACCTTGTACATTCTCAGCCACGTCTTTCACGACTGGACGGCCAAAGATGCATCAAGATCCTAAGGGACTCGGGGCCCAGTAGTGGCGAAGGAGGGTTGTGAAGGTGGACGACCCTCTTGGGGCAGGGCTGGAGTCATTGATTATCCGAATGGATTCAAGAGTGCCACGTTGTTTTGTTTCAGCAGCGACATGAGGAGCTCTCTGCCATTTCGACTCTTGGTACCCAGCTCGTTCTCAATTGCGACACGGCGTCAGACACCCTGATACCTGTTCGGCCTGGTCCAGCTACAGTGATCAGATAGACGGTTTAGAGCCCAGCTACAGTATCACCAACAGCATATTGCTATCGAGCCATTCTTCCTTGTCTGTTAAAGACGTTGCCCAGTTCAGCTTCTCGTGCCACCGGCATCATGGTCAAGAGATGGATGTTCAAGGGATCGGCGAAGGGTATTCCGGTCGGGATCAGCCATCCTCGTATGAGATATTGTGTACAATTCTGTATCACCAGCTGCTCATTATCCGCCTCGCAACGTTGTCCTGCGAAAGGTGCTTGTTACAGTACGTACTCTGAAGGCTGCCAGGGCACGAACAGAGCCTCGTCACTCTCGTCCAAAGCCTTGCAGCGCTGGCTTGGAGAAACAAAGCGACGCGGGGAAATTTTCTAACTTGATACTCGGAGCTCTCCGCGACCGTGTCAATGCCAGCTCGATCGCGCGTCCATTGATCCTTTGTCCACTGCCTTCTCCTCCGGCATGCTCACTATCGAGCATCGTGCTCGGAGCTTCTTTCTCCAATGTCGAGCTTCGGCACGATGCAAGCCGCGCCTCCCGGCCCAGAGTTCGGTCAGCTTTCAGCGACGCGGACTCGCTGCTGCTATTGAACCAAAAGGATCCTCAAATGCCGCCGCGAGCAAACCGTACTACGTTACAACTCCCATCTTCTATGTCAATTCAGGCATGTAAACATAGCCTTCACTCTCAGATCACCCCTCTGACGCAGACACGCAGCTCCCCATGTCGGCCACCTTTACTCTATGGTCCTTGCCGATGTCCTCAAAAGATGGGCAAACCTTCGCGGGGACGACCGAGCCAAGATGCTCACGGGGACGGACGAACATGGCATGAAAGTACAGAAAGCCGCGCAAAAGGCTAACACCGACGTCAAACTGCTCTGTGACCATCATGCCGAGCAGTTCAAACATCTGGCCGACGCAGCGAATATCAGCTACGACCGTTTTATGCGCACAACAGACGAAGATCACAAAGACGTGGTCCGCTATGTTTGGGATGAGTTGAATCGAAATGGGTACATTTACGAGGCAAAGCATGAGGGCTGGTACTCGGTCAGCGACGAGACATTTTATCCTACCACCCAGATACACAAGGTTCTCGACCCCTCCACCGGTCTGACCAAGATTGTCTCCATCGAAACCGGCAAGGACGTCGAATGGACTTCGGAGACCAACTATCACTTCCGACTTTCTGCCTTCCAGCAATCTCTGCTCAAGCACTATGAGAACAATCCGGCTGCTATCGTCCCAAAACAGCGCATGAGTTTCATTCTCGACGAGATCCGTAGTGGACTCAAGGATCTGTCTGTCTCCAGGCCATCGTCACGGCTCACCTGGGGCATCCGAGTGCCAGGCGACGACAGCCAGACCATTTATGTCTGGCTCGACGCTTTGTTCAACTACTTGACCATGACTGGGTATCCCTCCGTCCACAAGAACGATGCGAATACGATTTGGCCACCGAACTGCCAAGTGATAGGGAAGGACATCATTCGATTTCACACGATTTACTGGCCTGCATTTCTCATGGCGTTAGATCTGCCGGTGACTGAACGGTTTTTAACCCATGCTCACTGGACGATGAACAGTCAGAAGATGTCCAAGTCCTCGGGCAACGGTGTGAATCCGTTCTATGCCATGGATCGTTTTGGCGTCGACTGTATCCGGTTTTATATGGCCCACAATGGCGGCATCGTGGACGACGCAATGTACGAGAACTCGTTCATCGCCGAAACATATAATCATCTGCTGAGGGGCGGCCTGGGGAACCTCATACACCGCGTCTTCAGGAGCAAGCACTTCAATGTCCGCGAAGCTGTCAACGCCGTGAGAGAAGATGAGCAGGTGTCGACGCTGATGTCTCAAGAAGAGTGGAAGGGCAAAGACCCATCCCTGCGGCCGATTCATGATAGCCTCCGATCACAGTACAACAAGCTTCGGTCAGCGAGAGATATTGCAGACAACCATATGAAAGAGCCGGATCCGCGCAAAGCTGTACAGTCAATCTGCGAGCTGATAGGACAGGTAAGGGACCTTCATTTGTGCAAACCGAGATGCTAATCTTCCCCCAGACGAACAGCTTCTTCCAGAACACTGCTGTCTGGAGGCTTGTCAAGAGTAGCCAACCGGAGAAACAACGACTAGGGCTCTGTGCGCTCTTCATGAGCGCCGAATCAATTCGAATTATGGCCATCCTCCTACAGCCGTTCATGCCGGAGAGGATGAAAGCTGCGCTGGACCTGATGGAAGTGGACGAATCGAACCGGACGTTCGACCATGCTGTAGTGGGAGCCGATATGTCCTACGGCCCGGGTGCTTTGGCTGCTGACGTGAAACCTTCGGTTGACGTTGTCTTTCCCATGCTATTGTCCTCCCATTGAAACAAAGGGTTCAATCTGCGAACCTACCACAGCCATGGGAATTGCTTACCAACTGGCTCGAATCAGCCCTTGTCGAGCCGGTGTCGGATCACATCATTCCTAACTCCTTCTCCACCTCACGAGCCCAACTATAACAAGAATCGCCCAGGCTGTAGCTTCTATTGGAAATACTGGTGTCAAGCGGTCGCACTTGTCCTGCGAGCCTCAGAAACGACGTTATAAATTGCCGCGCCGCAAACCACCCCGAAGTCACTTCATGTTGGTGGCGAGCTCCAGCCATTCTCCCGGACCTTGTCCCTGCATCAGCGCGCAATACCAAAGATCTGAGAAAATAGTGTATCAAATATCATATTTAAGTACAGGGGCAGAAACGAGATATGCAAACCTCGGCGAAGCATGTGAGATATGCGGCCCGAAACACTGTATCAAAACTCCACTTCATGGGTCTCTGGGCTGCTGCCGCTTCTTGCTGGTACAGACTAGATAGGCAGTTCTCATACAACCACAATTTCCTCGTCTTCCATGGCGAGTGGGAGGGCACAAGAGGATTTGCATACTCTACTCCCCTGGCGTGACGAAAATTCGAACAGAAGCATGCGCGGACTGCGAGGCTGTCCACTACATGCCGTACACTGACCTAGGAGAGGTATCGCGGAATGAACTTTCCATACCGGACGGCATTCGAGAGGTTCCCATATGTTGCTTCAAAGGGGTGGTTTTGCGCCGGTGGTCTACATAACTACCGACCGTAAACACGACGCCGACCGACGATTGCGAAGGGAACCGAATCGTAGACGCTGAATCCTGGCCAAGGAAAGTCTGCTGCTTTTGCTGGCACCCAACTCGGGAGCTGTACTGTATAGTGAAGACTGGCCGTAGCGTTCTTCATATTCGAGCTCTTATATACTGAGCTCTTATATACTGTAGGTATTTGCAGCGCTGTGCTATCCTAGATATCATGCCCATAGACAGTTGGGCAGTCGGGGGTATCAGTGAACACACCCTCTCTAATGCGTCCTGTGCCCTCTATCCTTCTTTTCGACCGAGTGGCGGTATCCACCCAACCCGCCTCCGTTTCGGATGAGGTCCTTCAGGAGTCACAGTACCCGGGTTCCTTCGCACCACTTCCTCCCGCCCATTGCTGGACAGTCAAAACGGTCGTATATGCACAGCTTGCTATACCAAAAATACACATGGCGTAGTCCAACCCGCGCTGCCACCGTGTCCTAGAGACGGCTTTCAAATGTAACATTGGGGGGTAGATGTACACTGTTGGATTGGTTAGCCTCCGCGCACGTGCGACAACTTGGGAGGAGGGACGTCGACTTACCCAGAGGAATGCAAGCGAAGCTGCCGACGAGAGCAACAAATTTGTCCAGGTCGCCAGCTCCGCCCCAAGCAATAAGTGCACAGACAAAACAGAGGAAGAAGCGGAAGACGTTCTTTTGCCATTTGATCCAGGGATTGTATTTCCCGGACCGGCTGAAGAGTTCGTTCTCCATAATGCGGATGGCCGGAAAGAGCTGCAACGGAGTGCTGAGAAGGATTGCGAGGGAATATAGGAACTGTACCCCGTTGACCATCTTGCTGTCCTGTGGAAGATTGAGGAGTACAACAGTCTTGGTCTTGGAGCCGTATGCCGCGTACGAAAGTGCCCCCATGGAAGTGAAGAGCAAAGTGATTATAACCATGACGGTGGCGAGGACGCCCGGGAAGTTCTGAGGCCTCTTCATTGATTCCTGGATGGGAATGATGAGACCGACACCCTCGAATGTGAAGATGGCGGTGCCGATGAACAGTGTCCAGGTTGACGGATTGAAGAGCGTAATGTCGGAGATGCCTCTGTTGTCGACGATAGTCGCAATATCGTAATAGTATAGGTAAATGAGGCCAACAAGGATGAATGCATCCGCAACGAGAGCTGTGAAACCCAGTTTTCCTATATCTCTGACCAAGCTCAGGGGCAAGAAGATGACGAGTTGCATCAGGACCATAAATTTGATGTCGATGAACGATCTGCACTTGGACACTGCCAGCACGAATGCTTGTAGGTTTTCTGATGTGAAGACGGTATAGGCCGCCACGAAACCGACCTGGCTCAGAACAATTGAGAACAGAATTGCTGCTCTCATCCATTTGCCGTATAGAATGCCGCCCATGTCACCAAATGACGCTTCGACCCTGCTACGAGTGCTGATGAGCAAGATGAAGCAATAGTAGCTGAGAACAGCCACTCCGAGTAGGACGAGCGACGAGAAGAGCATGCCTCCGTTCAGGAATGCCCGAGGGAGGAACAGGACCCCCGTACCGACAAAGGATTTGAGCAGCAGCAAAGCTGCGTTGAGACTGCTGCCAGTGCCAGTTGGTGCGCGCTCCTTGTGTTTCCGTCTCCGCAGTCCACCTGGCGTAAGCAGAGCGCTGTCTTCCATCGCCTCTCTGTCACTGCCCTCGTCATCGTAGGCATCAGATGAAAAATATTCGTCTGGCTCGAGCACCTCATCATCTTCCTCCAGGTCCTCGCCTGCAAAGTGCCCATACAGTGTGAGGAACTCCAAAAAGTTGTTGGTGAAAAGGCGAGGCTGAGCATTGCCAGCGGACGGAATTTGGGAGTGTGTGGTAGCTGCCTTGCCGTTCGCTACTCGTGCTGCGGGAGCAGGGCTTTCCGCGGCCCTACGCAAGAAATGTCTGCGAAACCCGCCTGGCACTCGAATGTTCTGGATATCCACCGTCTCACTTTCCGGGTCCGGTCGTGCAATGGTGAAGCTCTTGCTCCTCTGGGGTTTGCCCGGCTGATTGCTCTCCTGCTCTTCTGCCCACCGATATACGGCTCGTGTCACATCTCCTCCCTGTAACCTCAAGCTTGAAAACTCGTCCGAGTCCAGGCCACTTCCGTCTGTCAAGTCCAAGCGGAGCGACCTCCCGTGTCTGGTTGAGCCTTGTTCCGGCTGCACTAGATGTCTCTTGACCACCTCTGGGTCCTCCGTGGGAGCGGGACTGCCGGCCATTTCGCGAGCGCTGAAAGAGCCGTAATTGCTCCTGGGTAGTCTGTCATGGCCTCCCAATCCTGCAGCAGTGTTCAACAAAGGCTGCCTCGGCGTCGAAGCAGGTGTAGGAGTCCGAGCTTGTGGCGGAGTATTGTTTCTTGCATCAGCGAGCGCACTCGACAGGGCAGACAGTCCCGGTCCTGGCAATGAGCCGGACTGGTCGAGTTTCGGCAGGTTGGCGTCGTCGTTGTCTGCTGCTATCTGCTGGGGTGTGGGCACCTGCTGGACAGGAGGCGTACTGAGGCGACCCGATGGCACAGGCGAGGACAGCCGTACCATCGAGGCTTGTCTAGAGTGTGAACTGCCTGCGGCCGCTGGACTTCTTGGGCCTACGTCCACAGGACTAGACGTGGATCTAATCGACGACATCGCAACGACTGTGAGAGGTGGTCCCAGTTCAAGAGCATGAGGATAAAACCCGGTATAGGACTCTCACACGGGAGCAAGATGGCAAAGATATGGCATGTGAGCGGAGCAAATGATCAGGTACTGTACATGTGTACAAGCCCGTGCAAGCGAAGAATTAAACGATGCGGATTGGGAGGCTTTTTCCTTCTTGGGGGCCCGACGTCACCCGCCTTTGTTCTGCTTGCGGCGGTGCAGCCACAGCGCCATGCTTTCTAGGGGCCTCTGAGGGGCTTGGCGCTGTGTTGTGTGCGGAGGAGGCCGATCGACGCCTGCGCCAATGGCATCCTTTAATTACAAGCATTCAGAAGCGCCCCGGGCACCCGGGGCTTGCTTTTGGTCCTTCCAAGCCTTCGGAATGCCACACGCCACAAGGAAAACCCTTGCCGTGTCATTGTTGACCTCACATCTCCCATTTCCCCATTTGTGTAGTAACAGTGTCTCGCCCTGTAGCACACTGTCCATCTTCTACATATCGGACACTATAGTTTACCGCTTCTTCAGAGTTTGAGAATCCATTCCAGGAATTACTGCCATTCAGAGCTAGGGTCCGAGATTCCGTTATCCATCCCGAGCCGCACACTGGAGAACCACCCCACCATGGACTGATTATGGATTCCCATTGGAAGCTCTTCTCAAACAATCATGGCCGGAATGGGAGGGAAAGGCTGGCCCGACTGGGGGAGTGGACGAGGTTCCGGGAGTCGACGCGGTCCTGCTTTTTTGACACGGACGGCGACTGACGAAGCTGCTCAATTACTACGAAGATCATCCTTCCCTGCAACACCAGAGGAACACCGTCCACAGTCTGCCCACGATGGTTCAAGACACGATCTTTCCAGGCCCGGTACTGCCCAGTCCTCCGAGCTGGATTCTCCCCTTGGCTGGCATGAGACAGCCTCGTCTAAAGCCTATGGTACCTTTGACGGCCCTCAAGATACCCAGGATGCCAGTCGTCAGCCGGACCCTGTTGTCGCAAGCCTGACCATGCCGGAACATCCTTCGACTGTGCATCCCACTAATGTAAACGGCAAGACTGAGGCCTCCGCCTTCAATAAGGGCAGCACCTTGTACCGCCCGGCTGAAGGCACAGAAAAACTGGGGATGATCTCTGGGGTATTTGTTCCCACCAGCCTCAATGTACTCAGCATCCTGATGTTCATTCGGTTCGGCTTCATCCTCGGCCAAAGTGGTCTGGTAGGTATGCTGATCATGCTCGTTGTGGCATATGCCATCAATTTGATCACCACGCTGTCTCTGTCTGCAGTCGCTTCCAACGGGACAGTCAGGGGCGGGGGCGCTTACTACCTGATCTCCAGGTCTCTTGGTCCCGAGTTCGGCGGGGCGATTGGACTGGTTTCGTATCTCGGCTTCGTCTTCAACACAGGAATGAATGCGGCCGGTCTCGTTGACTGCGTGACCTACAACTTCGGTCACGAGAGTGGCAACTGGGACAACACCCTGCCGGAAGGGAAATGGTGGGGATACCTCTGGAGTACCCTGGTAGTGATACTCTGCGTTGTCATCTGTATGGCTGGAAGTTCTATCTTCGCCCGAGCAAGCAACGGCCTCCTTCTTATTTTACTTCTTGCAACCTTCAGTGTCCCACTGTCGTCAATTGTTCGACAACCCTTCGAAACCAAGAAACAGTTTCTACAGTTCACGGGATTTAGGCTTGACACGCTAAAGGAAAACCTGCTGCCTCACTTCACACGGGGAGCTGCTGGGAGTCAATTCAAGGGCAAGGAGAACTACCAAGACCTCTTTGGAATCCTTTTCCCGGCTACCGGAGGTATTCTTGCTGGAGCGAGCATGTCTGGCGATTTGAAAAATCCTAGCTCGTCCATTCCCCGGGGAACTCTAGCCGGGCTCGGCTTGACATTTGTTGCATATACCCTCGTTATCGTGGCTATGGCAGCAAGTATCACCAGAGAGTCCTTCTACAGGAATGTCAACGTCGTCCAGGACGCAAGTGTATCCGGGATCCTCATCCTGGCTGGAGAGTTGTCCTCGACATTCTTCTCCGTCTTGATGGGTATCATCGGACCGGCGAAACAGTTACAGGCCATTGCCAGAGACAAAGTCATCCCCGGCCTATCAATATTCGGGCAGGGTACTACGAAGAATGATGAACCGATTTACGCAATTCTTTGCACATTTATCGTTACTCAGCTCGTTCTTCTCCTGGACATCAACCAGATTGCCTCTCTCATTACGATGGCCTACCTCATGTAAGTCGCCTATCTATCGATTGGCATCTGCCACTAACAAAGACCCAGGACATTCTTCGCCCTAAATGTGGCAACTTTCCTCCTGAAAATCGGATCGGCGCCCAACTTTCGGCCTTCATTCTCTTATTTTAACTGGTGGACTGCCGCCGCCGGCGCACTCCTCAGTGTTGGCAGCATGTTCTTTGTTGACGGTATTTCGGCGTCGGGCTCCATCTGCATCCTTCTCGTCTTGATCATACTCATACACTACACCACGCCACCAAAACCATGGGGATCGATCTCGGAAGTGCTGATCTACCACCAAGTTCGAAAATATCTGCTAAGACTGAAGACTGAGCACGTTAAGTTCTGGCGACCACAGATCCTGCTGCTTGTCAATGATCCTAGAAGGAGTTACAAGCTGATCCAGTTCTGCAACTCTCTCAAGAAAGGTGCCTTGTTCATCATCGGCCATGTCATTGTCACTCAGAACTTTGGAGATTCAGTGCCTGAGGCTCGGCGTCAGCAAGCAGCATGGAACAAGTTCATCGACGTCTCCCGGATCAAGGCGTTTGTCAACGTGGCCATATCACCCTCCATTGAATGGGGAGCAAGGAACATTTTCCTCTCTGCTGGCCTGGGCGGCATGCGCCCCAACATCGTCGTTCTCGGCTTCTACAACCTGCAACAATTTCGCTCGGAGCAGCCGCTGGTCGATATACCCAGTCCCCCGCCGGAGAGAAAGGCAGGATCACTCCGAAGGCGGCGAAGAAGCCGAAGCCAAGTTCAAGGAGAGCTACCCACTGACACCTGTAACATCGAGAAACGAACGGATATCCAGAGCTATGTCATGGTTTTGGAGGACATGATACTCAAGCTGAGAACAAACGTTGCCATTGCCATCGGCTTTGCAGATCTGGAGCTTCCAAATACCAAGGACGGCACGAAGAAATACATAGATCTATGGCCTGTCCAGATGTCGGCGGATCTTACCTCTGAGGCGGACGGTGAGCCGCGGAATGTCACAACCACCAACTTCGACACCTACACGCTGATTTTGCAGCTGGGATGCATTCTCAACACCGTGCCGTCATGGAAGCGGTCGTACAAACTTCGAGTTGGTGTCTTTGTCGAATACGAGAGCGACGTCGAGGAGGAGCGATCTCGAGTAAGTTCTCTGCTGGAAAATCTTCGTATCAAAGCAGAGGTCATGGTGTTCTGGTTTGCCTGTGGGACCATCAAATCATACAGTTACATCGTCAATGGGGAAGATGTGGACGAAGAAACTCAAGAGAATGTCAACAAGATCCTAGAAGACGAGCTATGGTGGCGAGAGCTCCTCAGGCTTCGGGGCAAAACACGCTCCGGCGACGTCAGTGCCATCGATGCTCTTTCGTTGTCAGATGATGTGGCCTGGCCAAGCTCATCTTTCCCAAACAGAAGAGAGAGTGCAGTCGTGCGACTCGAGGGACTGCGCAGGATCTTAACGCACCCAAGGAAGAGGTCGTCCTACGGCAATCTGTCAAGCCTAGGGGTCAGCCTCTCCATGAGAACTTCACGCATAGACGACGACATGCTCAGCCGACATGCGTCTCATCCGAGCGACTCGGAACATTCTGATACCGATGACGAGGATGGGGACACGGACGACAACGATGAGGGAGATGATGACGAGGATCAAGACAAGTCTGAGGTCAGTCAATCGACAAGGATACACGAGCCCTCCTCCAAGAAGAGTAGCAGGGCGAGCTCCAAAAAATCGAGCCGCAAGAGCAAGAAAACCTCTAGCAGGGGTAAATCAACTTCACCCGGACCACAACTCCAATTCGAAGATGACATCCTGCCTGACGAGGACGCAGACCGAGATCGAGGACGAAGTCCGGCGCTTCCCGACTCTGCTCCTCAATCTCCAAGGCACAGAGTAGAGGTTGGCGGTTTGTCACACGAGTCTCGAGCAGTATCGTCCAACTTCACGTCTGAGCCAGTGCCGCCCACGAAAGTGGCCGTTGATGAAGACGCTGGTCCTTCGATTATGTTTGCCGATGATCCACACCCGCGCCAGCAGAAAGCAGATGATACTATCCCAGCGGCAAGACCATCCATCTACCAGAGGTCACGAGATGACAGTGCCGCTCGTCAATTCTCAGCGCAGGGCTTCCCTACAGCTGCCTCTATTCCTCTATCCTTCAACGATCTTCCAAGTCGAGCACAACATCTGATTCTGAATGAGATCATCTCCCAGAACAGTGATGACACGGCAGTCGTCTTTACCACGTTGCCTGCGCCATTTGATGGAACGTACCGCAGCGAAACGGACAGTCTTGGGTATATCAGTGACTTGGAAGTTCTGGCTGGTGGACTGCCACCCACGTTGCTGGTGCATAGTAATAGTATGACGGTTACGACGAACTTATGAGGGATAAGAGCTTCATGATACCCGCTACACTTGGTTTAGAATGACTTCTTTCGATTGCACGTCAGGTTCAGGAGATGTACATAGAAGTAGACCTCGATCCTCAATGATCAGCACCATTTTTGTCGTACCCTCATGGTCCAAAAGATGCACTCTTCTGCCTGCCCAGAAGATGCGAACGTTCCCCGACGCCATGCATAGGGGCTCCCGGTTCTCCTCTCCCATCATACCGTGAAGAGATCGGGCCGTACCCTCAGGTCGTGGAAATGATTCGGATCTAACCCAACGACGGCAATGGATACCCGTCGAGACTCCAGACCCATCATACTCGACCGTTGAACCAATGCTTGTCAAGCTTCAAGTGAGAGACGTATACGCTCAATGTAGTCCACATGCTCCCGCGATTAGCATGAGGCTGTGTGGACAGACATACATCGAACTAGAACCTCTCCACCCTATTGAGCTTCCGGGCTGTCTTGATCTGGCTTCTCGTGTTCTGCCCTCTCACAGGCAAGTTCATGGCGTGCCTTCTGCCTCTATACGTGCCGGTATCCCTCAGTCTGGTAATATCCTGCTGCATTTTCCGTCGCAGGTGATTTTCAATGGGCATGGAGTCGAGATGGGCGGTAAGGTCGAGGACTTGGGTTTGAGTCAATTCGCCCACTTTGATGGTGTTGTGGAGATGGAAGCGCGACATTATTTTGGCGCGGGTTGCAGAGCCAATGCCGAAAAAGGTCTCGAGGGAGCGCTGGAAAGCTCGTCAACAAGATTGCGCTGGTCGGTGCAGGAGCAAGGACAGCAGAATCACATACCCATACAAAACGGTGCTCGGGGAAGTTGACCCCTAGGATGAACACCTATTCAAGATCCATCAGCATTTATCAGACGCGCAAATGTAGTCTAGGACGCGCACCATGATGCCTCCTCCTCCGCCGCTTCTGGTGAGTACTGCGGTGGCTGCTTTATTCGATGCGCAAGAGATTGCTGTGAATTCCCGGCATGTCGGAGAAAGCGAAGTACAGCCTTGTCACTTCGTGTTCGAGCCTCGTTGCACCTTGGAGCTGGGAGATTCACCGTAGCGCCCTGAGTGTCGAGGTCCACGCAAGGTGTCCCCCGGAAGGCCCCCTCGCAACTAATCCTTTGGCCTCATCCCTTGGCCTCTTCCCAACCTAGTTACTCTTTACATCGTTCGAAGCTCGACAAATTCCAGATCGATGTGGCTCGAGATGGCTAACGTCCAGCGTGTTATCATCTCGCTGATGGTCATATTGACCGCGACCTTCTTATTCATGGGCCAGACTGCTCAAGCTGCAAAGGGCCCCAAGATCACTCACAAGGTCTACTTCGACATCGAACATGACGGCCAGCCGCTGGGCCGAATCGTCATGGGCCTGTACGGCAAGACCGTGCCAAAGGTATATTCAGCGTCTCCCTGCGGCCTCGATTATCTTGCTAAAGCTTCTTGTTTCTCAGACCGCAGAGAACTTCCGAGCACTGGCTACGGGCGAGAAGGGCTTTGGCTACGAAGGGTCGACCTTCCACCGAGTCATCAAGCAGTTCATGATCCAGGGCGGTGATTTCACAAAAGGAGACGGCACAGGCGGAAAATCGATCTACGGGAACAAGTTTGAAGACGAGAACTTCAAGTTGAAGCACACCAAGAAGGGCTTGCTGAGCATGGCCAATGCTGGAAAGGACACCAATGGATCGCAGTTCTTCATCACCACGGTGGTTACAAGGTACGTCCTTAGAGCTCGCTCGTCATAAGTTTACCGACTAAGAGATCACAGCTGGCTTGATGGTCGCCACGTCGTCTTTGGCGAAGTGCTCGAAGGCTACGATGTTGTGGAGCAGATTGAGAATGTTCCCAAGGGATCAGGCGACCGTCCGGCCAAACCCGTCAAAATCGCAAAGAGTGGAGAGTTGGAGGTACCTGCCGAAGGTATTCACAACGAACTCTAGGATTTGAGGGCGGGTACTGCTCTCGGATTACTGCTCCTTTGAATGATCGCTGAGACGGCCTTTGCAGAATCACCGATCTATTCCACTTCGCACCCTGAATACGTGGATGATGATGACGACGAGATGACCGACACGAAGGTGCCATCGCCAGAGAACGAGATCGAGACTCCAGCCAAGGAAGTGCCGGCCGCAGAGGAGGTTTCTGCTCCCGCAGAGGCTTTGATCACACAAGCCTACCTGCAAAAGGCCGTCTTCTTCTTTTTAATCATTGCCGTCGTTCTTTATCTCGTGAGGAGGCGACGGGGGGCGTACCAAAAAGTGGATGAGAAAAGCATGGCATAGATAGACCATGGAGAAATGAAACAACAACCATGTTTGTCGGAAGAGTATACCGTCAATGACCGTAAAGCCCTGATCTTCCTTGTGCACGCAAGAGTATGAAAGAATCAATTGGCAGCTTTGCCACCGATCTCACGCTTCTGCATCACTAAGCCTTACCCCTATCGTGGCAAATCCGGCGGTCTTGGCAGCGTAGAATGGCCTAGCCTATGAGCGAATCATCAGGTTGCCGCTGGCTCCCTAGAGAAATTTTAACTAGTTAACAGGCTGCGCTTTCAACTTTTCATCTTCGAACCCTCAAACCACTTCATCGAACATCCTCCCTCACTCACCCACAACACCTCGATTGACAATCCTACTGTCCTTTCATTGTGCCTTTCGTTTTCACTTTCGGATAGACTTGGAGAGGCGTTCTTTGTCTCTCATTCTATCTGCCGGACACGAAAGATCCAGCATTTCATAAGATTCAACAAATTGACGCTTCAATCGCAGCCTCAGTTTCACCTTCAAATCACCCGTCACAACAGCCTGTGAGTCCTTCTTCACCTCTTCCCTTTTTTTCGATCCTGGTCTACGTTCATCTGCGCCTCGATCCTCGTGCGCTCCGGAGAACATTCTAGACTCCTTTTCAGGAAACATCGCTTTAGAAAATCCTTGGTCGACATCACACTACCTGGAGTCGTAACTGACCTGTTTCTACGCAGATTTCACAACGAAACCAATTGCTAAACATGGCTGATTCTCTGAACATGAACGGCCTCTCTCTCAATGATTCGAGACACGCTCCCGGCGGTCGTGCTGCCTACATCCCACCTCACCTTCGCGGCTCATCCGCTCGCGGTCCGCCCCCGATGATGGGCTTGGATGGAGCTGGTCCTGCTCCTGGGCCGATTCCAGCTCAAGGCTTGAATGGCAGTGCCTGGGCCAACAATACGTATGTTGAACATTCTGTGAAATGCGAGTATTCACTGACGCATCTCAGTCAAAACAACGGAAGCTGGGCAGCTGCTCCTGACTTCAAGCCCGGCCCCGGTGGTGCCCCTGGTCCTACCCCTGGTGCTGCCGCTGGTCCCGCCCCGGGTCCTCCTGGCCCTGCTCCTCAGTCTAACGGCTGGGGTGCTGGCCACAATCCTCGTCCCTTCAATCCCAACGCCTACGGCGCTCCTGGTGGAGGCTCTGGCGGTGGTCACGGCGGCGGTTACGGTGGGAGCTACGGCGGTGGCGGTTCCGCTCGAGGTTCAGGAGAAGGGCAGTGGAGAGACGGTCAACACATTGCTGGCCCGCCGAATCCAAAGGTCGAGCGTGAACTGTTTGGCGTGCCAAATGACCCGACCAAGCAGGCTACTGGCATCAACTTCGCCAACTACGACGACATCCCCGTCGAAGCCAGCGGCCATGATGTCCCTGAGCCCGTCCTTTCTTTCACCAACCCTCCTCTCGATGATCACTTACTCGGCAACATCAAGCTTTCTCGCTACACCACTCCGACACCTGTACAGAAGTACTCTATCCCCATTGTCATGGGCGGACGCGACCTCATGGCCTGTGCTCAGACTGGTTCTGGCAAGACTGGCGGTTTCTTGTTCCCAATCCTCTCCCAGGCCTTCCAGAATGGTCCTTCTGTCAACCCATCAAGCGGAGGTGGTTTCCGCCAGCGCAAGGCTTTCCCAACTTCCCTGATTCTTGCCCCCACCCGCGAATTGGTCTCCCAGATCTACGACGAAGCTCGAAAATTCGCTTACCGCTCTTGGGTCCGACCATGTGTGGTCTATGGTGGCGCAGACATTGGCACTCAGCTCCGCTCAATCGAACGTGGCTGCGATTTGCTTGTTGCTACCCCGGGTCGTCTCGTCGATCTCATAGAACGAGGTCGCATTTCCTTGGCCAACATCAAGTACTTGGTTCTCGACGAGGCCGATCGCATGCTTGACATGGGTTTCGAGCCTCAGATCCGTCGCATTGTCGAGGGTGAAGACATGCCGGCCGTGCAGAACCGTCAGACGCTCATGTTCTCCGCAACCTTCCCCCGCGACATTCAGATGTTGGCGAGGGACTTCCTCAAAGACTACGTCTTCTTGTCCGTTGGTCGTGTCGGTTCGACATCCGAGAACATCACGCAGAAGATCGAGTACGTCGAAGATCAGGACAAGCGCTCCATCTTGCTCGACATCCTTCACACTCACAAAGTCGGTCTGACACTTATCTTCGTGGAGACCAAGCGCATGGCCGATACCTTGTCCGACTACCTCATCAACCAAGGCTTCCCAGCTACGGCAATCCATGGTGATAGGACCCAGCGTGAGCGTGAGCGAGCTCTCGAGTTCTTCCGCAATGGAAGATGCCCAATCATGGTTGCCACTGCTGTTGCCGCTCGAGGCTTGGACATCCCGAATGTGATGCACGTCGTCAACTACGATCTCCCAACTGATATCGACGACTATGTCCACCGTATTGGTCGTACCGGTCGTGCCGGCAACACCGGACTGTCGACTGCGTTCTTCAACCGCGGTAACCGAGGCATTGTTAGGGACTTGCTTGAGCTTCTCAAAGAGGCCAACCAGGAGGTCCCGGGCTTCCTAGAGAACATCGCTCGTGAGAGCTCTGGCTTCGGAGGCAGCCGTGGAGGTCGTGGCCGT
Organism: Capronia americana; assembly: GCA_016110215.1. Lineage (NCBI taxonomy): Eukaryota > Fungi > Ascomycota > Eurotiomycetes > Chaetothyriales > Herpotrichiellaceae > Capronia > Capronia americana. The sequence goes on along the minus strand of JADWQD010000007.1, from coordinate 640,009 downwards.
GGTGGTGGTGGTCGCGGTGCTACCGCTACACGTGATATGCGTCGCATGGGCGGTGGTGCTGGCGGAGCAGGAGGTGGTCCTTCCTACGGCGGCGGATATGGTGGTGGCAGTGGCTTCAGCGGCGGCGGCGGTGGCGGCGGCAGTAAGTTCCCTTCGGTTTCCATTTTCTCCAAGCATTCACTGACAAACTTAGGCTATGGTGGTGGGGCTCCTTACGGAGGTGGGGCTTACGGCGGCGGAGGATATGGCAACCCCGGTGGTGCCAGTACTGGTCCATCCTCCTGGTGGTAAACGATCAACGGCGATCGCACGCGACACGGCATTGCCTTCTCTTCTCAATACGGTTTTTCCTTTCTACTTCGACATTTGCACTCTTGAAGGGCGGCCGGGCGTCGTGAAGCATGAGCAGGCTCCTACTCGACATGGAGCTTGCTTCGTCGATCATGGCGACGCAAAGGTCGATTTTCGAGACAACTGTTTTTATCGGGCACAGCATGATACACTGATAGATAGCGTTGGCTTTTTCCGATCGATTTCCAGATACCCCTCAGCATGTCGAACTTCCTCATGGGAACAGAGGAAAACAGACGATGTGTGCGACGAATGAACACCAGACTCACAACACGGCGTCGGTTTGAAACGAAAGAGAGCGATGACGGCGCAAAAACAAACTTGCAGCAATGAATGACGAGACTCAACGAAGGCCTTCGAAGGGGCTTCCAGGCTGGGAGGCTTCCTTTCGGCCGCGGTTGGGATTCGTTCTCCAACGACGAAAAGCACCAAAAGTTATTGCAGGTTTTTTTCTCTCTTTCGCCATCCTGTGGGACATGAATCAAATAGACTTCTTCGACATGTGGACATGACACCAATGATCAATCACGAGCTTCTACGGGAGGTCCATGGGACAACAGGGAAATGACCGGGATCATATGGATGGAGCCTTCTACCACGGACAATGGTGGAAACATAATCGGTACAGGCCATCTGTGCATCTTCCCGGGGTTTCTGGTCCAAGGGCCTCTCCCACGATCGAAGGCTTGTGCTTGACGACCGAGCATACTTTACGAGACCCAGAGGGAAAGGTCTTCGCTGGCACATTAGAATCAGGCTTGCCAGGCCGCAATTGCACTATTAGCTTCAAAGTCAATGATAAAGTTCTTCAATGACAAAATCGGTTCCATTCTGAACATGCTCGTCCTGCCGGTCCGGGTTTTGAATTCCAAAAGGCGTAAGGGCGCCGTATTTGCATTGATCATCGTGAGATTCGTCCGCACTCCGCCGGGAGCAGATCTCGTTTTCCACGCCGCCCATTCCACTCCTGTAACTCGCACCATCTTTCTTATTCGCCGGGTCAGCGCTGGTCCGTGTATGGTCTTTATCTCCTCCTCCTCTCCATATACGTCCGCAGGCAGCAACACTGTCCAAGATGTCGCACGACAGCGCCACGGGTTTGTGCCTACTGCCAGGGACGAAGTGAGGACACGGAAAGTGCAACTCCGCGTAGTCGGCGGACCGCAAGGACCCACGCCAGACCAGAAGAAGACCCTGCATCTTCTCCAAGAAACAACAGCCGAACTTTCCATTGAAGCTCTCGCAGCCCGCCCAGCGCTGCAAAGAGGGGCCACGCCACTGTTGGAAGTCTTTTTGGATCGCGGATGAAGAGCCCATTCTCGGTTGCTTCCGATGGATTTTGGCCATGGAGATAGGTCGTAAGTCAGGGCCTTGCATGTCTTGTCCTGGCATTATGGAACAGCGTCAACAAATATATAAACTGCCATGTCATTGGACGTTTTCGCCCATCACTTCGTCACTCAGTGTTGAGCTCCAAAGCTTGTAGGGCATCGCTTGAGTGATATATCAATAGGTCTTTGTTCCACTATTTGTGACATTGCGTTGACCTTCTGTTCCCCTTCCTTCGAACCTCACTCTCCCTCCCCTCATCTCAGAACTCAGCAGCAACCATGAGTGATCTCTTCACCCCCGCGCCAGAGCCGCCCACGGAGCTGGGTCGGTATCGGATTCTCTCCAGTACCGCTGGCGTCAGAGTGTCGCCGCTGTGTTTAGGCGCCATGTCCATTGGTGATGCTTGGGCCGGTGTGAGTCCGCTTGACCTTGCGTTTTGGAAGAGATTGAAGTCAACGTCTGCAGAGACGAGCCTCAGCCTCATCTCCTTTTTGATCTGGACAAATGCTGATCAACTGCTCTATGTATAGTTCATGGGAAGCATGACCAAGGAGCAATCGTTCAAACTCTTGGACGCCTTCTACGAAGCCGGTGGCAACTTCATCGATACCGCTGTACGTCTTTTACCACTCTTCCTCAGACAGACCCCATCGAGCAATCAAAACGATACATCGAACAGTGACCGAAGCGAGATCCTCCATCAGTGCTAACCCCTCACCATAGAACAACTACCAAAACGAACAATCCGAGAAATGGATCGGCGAATGGGTCAAGGCACGAAAGAACCGAGACATGCTTGTCATTGCCACGAAGTATGTCTTTGTCCCGGCTAAATCTCCCTGTCCGCACTGCAGAGCGGCGTTCGTCCCTCCTACGAGACCCCCAGCTAACACTGAGTTCCGAATCTGTCAGGTTCACCACCCCCTACAGAAGCTGGGAACTTGGCAAAGGGAAGACTGTCAACTACTCTGGAAATCACAAGAAGAGCTTGCATCTCTCGGTGCGAGACTCCCTGGAGAAGCTTCAGACTGACTACATCGATCTTCTGTACGTCCATTGGTGGGTAAGTTACAGCAATTGTTCTCTGCCTGCTTTTTTGGACTCCTCAGAACTGCTGACCGACTGACATGGATTACCTAGGACTGGACAACCTCTATTGAAGAGGTAATGGACAGCTTGCACCTTCTGGTCGAGCAAGGCAAAGTCCTCTATCTAGGCATCTCCGATACACCGGCATGGATCGTGTCGGCGGCGAACACTTACGCTCGGTCTCACGGCAAGACGCAATTTAGCGTGTACCAAGGCCGGTGGAATGTGATGCTCAGGGACTTCGAACGGGACATCATCCCCATGGCTCGCCATTTCGGCATGGCTCTGGCACCATGGGACGTCATTGGAGGCGGCAAGTTCCAAAGCAAGAAACAGATCGAAGAACGCAAGAAGGCGGGCGAAGGACTGCGCAGCATGATGGGGTCGGGCGATCAAACGCCTCAGGAAGAGAAGATGTCGGCCGCACTGGAGAAGGTGGCGGGCGAACATGGGATCGAATCGCTCTCGACGATTGCCCTGGCATACGTGCTCCACAAGACCCCGAGGGTGTTCCCCATCATTGGCGGCCGGAAAGTCGAGCACCTCCACGACAACATCAAGGCCCTGTCCATCAAATTGACCGACGAGCAGATCAAGTACTTGGAGAGTCAGACCGACTTCGACGTGGGCTTCCCGTCCAACTTCGTGGGAGAGTCCCCGGAGGCGACGGGGAAGAGTTCATGGATCTTGGCTGGCAGCGCGCATATTGCCTATCCGACGCCAGCGAAGCCGGTGGGACATTGATGGGGAGGAGCGCGAGGTGGCGAGGAAGAAGTGAGGGTGTCGGCATCGTGAAAATGCAGCGCAAGAAGTGACGACCAGGGTTAACGAAGGTCGACTGCTGGAAAGTACAAAAAAGAATCTACAGTAGGACAAAAGACGTAGGCCATCCGTTTCTTGCCAACACCCCGTACTTGTACTTTCTCGTCGCGGTGCATGTGCCAAAATCTCCGGCCCGCTTGTGATCCATACATACACTGTAGTCTCCCGTGGCTACTGGATTGATACTGCGATACCGCATGGGCTGATACTGTAGGCATGTAGGTAGTAAGTACTACTAGAAGTAGCTTCGTCGCAGCGCCCATCTATCTGGCGTGTTTGTCCTCCCAAATCCAATCCGGGCTACACAGCAATATAAACTCCATTTCCACCGACGCCGCCAAAGCTCGCAGACTCAGCACGCATATCCACAAGCAACTGTGCAATGAAGATCAACTGTTGAACCTTTTATTCAAAGCGAGGCCCACAGCATACGCGGCCATCCCATGCTCGACATTCCGGCCATCAAGCACTCGGTTGTTACAAGCATACGTACCGCCCATCCGTCGTCGACGCAGAACGCCGGTTGAATCCCAAGTTCGATTTCCATTTCCATTTCGCGCAGCCAGCCCGTGCGGTTGAAATCGATCGAATGTGCCATCGCACCTCACGTCGACGGCCTCACCCTCATATTCGCTTTGACCCGATCGAGGAGCTCTGCCCTCGTCAACTTCGGGTCCGCCGTGAGATTGCGCTGCGCACAGGGTTAGCATTGTCTGTTGGATCTGTGGATCCGTCGCGTCCGTGAGCGTGGGCATGCGCATATGCATTTGCATTGACGTTCACCGTCCGGTCAAGCAGGTTGTCTATTCAAGACCCGACTGGTCTCGAGGCAGAGAGGCAAAACAGCTATGTATGTATGCACGCATGCGGCATTCCAGTGGACGGACACACATGAACTCACCAGCTTCAACCACCGCCGCAGCTCGGTCTCGGTCCAGTACTCTGGGTCTGTCGAGGACGGTCAGTCCAGTCTTTGAAGTAGCGTTAAAGTAGATTGTCAGTCAGCCAGTCAGCCAGGGAGGCTGGTAGTCAAAGTAGACCGTGGAGGTAGTAGACAATGTAACGTACTGCCGGTGGGATCCTTTTCCGCGGGAAACATCTCCCCGGACCAGAGGTTCCAAAGCGACGCGACTGTCACGAGGCCCGCAAACCCTAGAAATGGGTAGAAGAGGTCAGTATCGAGGGTTGGCATTGTGCTTGTGGGTGTTTGGGAGACTATATGGGCTGGTCTGATCCAGTCCGGTCGCATCACATCCCGTTCCGTCCCAGTGCGCTTTGGATTGGAGGAATATAACCAATATACTAATACTAGTAGTAGTAGGGAGGACGAACCGAAGAAGAGGTTCTAGAGACACCAGCTACCGAGTCAGTGAAATAGTTCTAGGTGACCCTGACAGAATAGCATCACATGGCGGGACGCGGGGAGCAGGAGGTGACTCCATATGGTAGTGTAGGTAGTGTGGGCGTAGGGAGTCAAGTCAAACGGCGGGATAGAAGTGAGAGGGCAATACGAGGAGATGCCACGTACCCGGGATTGCATGGCACGATCCAGCGGAGTAGGCATTCTGGGTCCTGATTTAGTTCAGGTGCTGGTGTTGGTGGTGTTGGTGGTGGTGGTGGTGCTGGTGTTGGTGGTGTTGGTGGTGGTGGTGGTGTTGGTGGTGGTGGTGTTGGTGGTGGTGGTGGTGTTGGTGGTGGTGGTGGTGTTGGTGGTGGTGGTGGTGCTGCTCTCGCAAGGGCGGCGTTCCCGTCGTTGCCGATCAAAGTGCAGCGCGCAGAGCGGCGTAGATTTATAGGCCAGTGGATATAGAAATATTAACGTGCTTTTCCAGTGACATATACGTGCGGAGATGAGAAGACGGCGAGGGCAGAAGAGGACAGCTGTCGAAATAGAAAATAGTGCTCGGTATGAGTGATGCCTTGCAAACGGGCACCTGACTCGTCGGTGACTGGAAGGTGAGCGGAGGGTGACTGGCGGGAATGACGTTGTACTGGATTGCACGCTTCGTCTGATTGGATGCATCAAGATATGTATTTACATAAGCAGCTTCAGCCTTCGGTTGATTGGCTCAGCAGGTAATCAGTCTGCTCTCAGTTCCATGGGTGTTCTACTATCTCCTGGACCTACCATTCCATGCGGTCGTCGCAGACAAGTTGAACGTCATATCTCTCCTTTCCCTTCCACACCTCACCGCCAGAATTGCACCCCGCAACAATCCGTCGCAGGTCCGAGACCATTCCACCCGGACCACTGGCATAAACGGTGGTAGAGCCACGGATCGTCGTATCAAGAAAGTCGTGAACGATCCTGCCGAGATCCGGGCGGCGGAGATGGAGCTCAGAATCGGTGACCGTTGGGTGATGGATCGATGAAGTATCGATACGGATGGCTTCTTTGTCCTTCTTCACCCGCCGGGATGACGATGACGATGACGAGACTGAAGCCGAGGACTCTTGGATGCTGTCATCTTGAGGCGGTGCGTCCAACGCCTCGAGCTGCTTGAGACCATGGGTTCCGGGATCCGGACGGCCCTCCCTTGTGACGAAGATGCGAAGCTGCATACCATGTGAGACAGCTGATCGGCGCAATTGATCGAGCTCTTGTCTCGCCCAGGAGAGATCGGCATCCCTCCGAACAGCCCACACGAGCTCCAGTTTGCGGTCTGAGGCAGGGCGCTGGGTGATTAACCCGAGAAGCACAGGCAGGACAAAGGTCACTCCAGTACCACCGGCAATGCAGAGTACGTTCGTGTCCTGGGTCAAGTGGTCCCGGATTGATCGGCCGTATGGCCCAGTGAGGAGCACCGAGGCCGTCGCAGCTGAAGTAGCGCGTGTTTTCTTGTCGTTAGGAGAGGCAATAGTCTTCGCCGCCGCCAGATCTGCCAAGGCTCTCGTGGCTCCCTTCTTCGCCCGCAAGATGTACGAATGGACCGACCCTTCGGCTTTGGCCCCTGGCAGGCTGCAGGGAGTGAACGGATGTGATTGCCAAACCGTGATCTCGGGGAAACAGAGGTAGAAGTGTTGGCCGACTTCCCAGGGCGCGCCAGGATGCACAAAGTCCAAGCGAACTACATCCCCATTGGCAGGGTCTGGAAAGTGCGTGATTGTGGCGCTTGCTGCTCGAAAGCCCATGCCTCCGTTGGGGAGGTAATTGTAATGTAGCAGAGCCGTCCTAGCGAGACGCGCTCCGCGGTCGATAAACCATATTACCAGGGACGGAATGAGGTAACATTCCAGCTTGGCCCAGTGGCCCCAGCAGGCGCCAATGTACAGCATCGCCATCACGTAGTGGCATTTCCGGAAGAACTCGTACCCAGTCCGGCGAATCGCCCACGGCGTGCTCAACACGAACAGCACGGTCAGAAAGAACATTGCGAGCACTCCCCATATCATGTATGTTTGTTTGATCCATTCAAGGCCCACCTCGGGCTGCGGCTGATACAGTCTCATCTCGATGACACACCATCCTATCGTGTGCAGGGCCGACTGGATGAAGATAATGTAGCCGAGCCAGCGGTGCAAGAAATTGAAGCTCTGATAAGGCACGGCCGTGATGATGGAGAGCAGGGATTCCCGACTCGACAACATCACCGACAGTGGGGTCAGGGCATACGCCAGGACTCCAATCCGATCCGACCAGGGACCGAGGCTGGTGCGCGTATTGTTGACGCCGGGCATGTTCTTGACAGGAGTGACCCATTTCTGGTACTCAATCCCCACGAACGAGAAGATCGTGAGGTATCCGGTCAATGCAACCAGCAACAGCACTTGAAGCCGAGTTGTACGGCCGAAGATTGCATGAAGGGATTCCGGAAGCAAGTAATGCCGGCTCAAGGCCGCAAAGGAAGCTTTCAGGTGGTGGATGCTGTGCTTGTTCCCGGTTGTCTGGCTCTCTTCAATCAGAAGGGGAGCCTGGTCTTGATCGACCGGTGGAAAGAAACGCCTGCCAATGGCCCAGATGAGGAGAGTGCCTCCAATCGTCGCCCAGATGATCCCACAATACAACATACCTAGGTCGTGACTGTGGTATACCACGTCCAAGTATTCGCACGAACCCGGGTCATTGGTGCACGGGAGTGCTCGATCCGCATACCCCCAGTGAGGCTGCAGATACTTCGCCTCACTCATATTCTGTATGTGCCGAGAGAGCAGCATGTTGGAGTCTGAAGCCATGTTGGATACAGCGCCGCGGCACAGCTCAGCGATTTTGATACGTCTGCCGCAGAGCCTGAATGCAGAGGTTGGCCACTGCATATATTTCACCCAGGTTCCTCTTTTGTGATCACGCACAATGGCTTTCCGATTTTAGGTTCTAGCCTTGATTCTTTTGGTCATTGAATTGTCTGGCCAAGGGGCATTGATTGACCTAGGGCGGCCCGAATCATTCCATCCCAACGGGGTGGATGCTGGCCTGGTCGGGACCATCATGACGAATGCCCTTTCCATTGGTTCGTAGCATGAGAGCGTAGCATTGATGCATGATAGCACACCGAGCAAGGCCATGTAGGGAGGTTGCGCAAGTTTGCCAAGTCCACCGCGCAGATTCTTTGTCGTGGTGAGCAAGTTTTGTATTTGCTGCTTCTGCACTGGGCCGCTTGGCGACTATGGATCGCGAAGCGGTAATCTGCTCTCGATTGCTATCCTTCCTCGTCTAATGTGGGCTGAGGTGCCATTGGCCAATTCGCGGTCTATTCGGTCAAAGGACGTCCTTCGCCCAGGCCAGACATACAAATGATAACGTAGGACGACTTTTGCGACCCATGTTGCTTCTGGTGTAGGGAATCTCATTACCTGCTGGGACGCCAGGAACTATTGCCAGCAGAGATCATTTCGATCAGAATGGACATGTCGAGTATGGCAAGCATGACTATGTCAACGGCATCCAGCACTGCTGCGGCACCGGCGGCCACGTCGTCCGCGATGAGCATGGGCGGGATGGATATGGGAGGCTCGTGCAAGATCTCGGTAGGTCCTGTGGCGGCGATAGTATCGGCTGTGCTGATCAATCAATCAGATGCTCTGGAACTGGTACACCATCGATGCCTGTCTGTTCCGCACTCGCTGAAGTCAAGAATTGTCCATTGACGCGGTTACAGGCTTCCTCGCTTCAAGCTGGCACGTCCGTTCTGAAGGGGCATTCGCTGCTTCTTGCATAGGTGTCGCGCTACTCGCCGTCAGCATGGAGTTTATGCGGCGAGTTGGGAAGGAGTATGACGCCGCCATCCTTGCACAATTCCAGCGCACCGTGGCCGCGCGTGCAGCGGACTTCAAGACACTCAACGGTTCTGAGGGCCGCGTCTCTGAGCCTCAGTTTGTGATCTTCCGGGCAACACCTCTTCAGCAGCTTATTAGGGCGGTCATCCACGGCGTCACGTTCGGAGTTGCGTACATCATCATGCTGCTTGGTGAGTTGGGACCCTTGATTGTCACGCGACCGCTGACCGGCCGCGTACTCTAGCAATGTACTTCAATGGATATATCATCATCAGCATATTTATCGGGGCGGGGCTAGGCAAGTTCCTCTGCGACTGGATGGTGCAGAGAGTGCCCGTTGGCGGGATGTTGGCGGCGTCGACAGGTCGGAGTATCGAGGAGCCAACTGTTTGCTGTGGGTAAAGCAAATCTAAGCTCAGGGAAGCGTAAGACCTCTCACGTGCGTTGATGCTGGATGGTGGTCTCAGAAGGATGGGGGATAGATGTAGGCGCAGGCGAATTCGGTCGCAGCTGGAGGCCCAGCTTGCCTATGCGAGTACTGCCTCAAATTACCTTGTACCCTTCATGTTCATCTGGATGGTCACCAATCTTCCAATGTCACATCGACGAGAGCTCCCCCGTCACGATCGAAGACAAAAACCGTCGATGTAGCACCGGCGTATGCTCGGCGAGGAAGCTCCACGCACTCAGCAAGAACCCCATTTACCACAGGAGGTAAAGTCTTCGTAAATGGGTATCATATTGTATCGTCGTGGTAATCGTGAGACGATACGTCTCATAAATCTGTACAAGATCATCGAAACGACGACCCTAGCAAGCTCGAGGCTCTATATCAATGCCCTCAATCAAGCCGCCGTTGCAGCAACGCCTTCGCTGCGGACACAAAATTCGACAATCAGTTTCTGCAAATCGGCCAACTTGTACGGCTTCGTCATGAACCCTTCCATGCCTGTTTTGGTCGCCCGATCGATAGCTTCGTCTGTGACATCGGCGCTGACAGCCAGCACAATGGGAGGAGCCACGGGGCTGTGGTCCTGCGCCTCTGCATCTGGAGGCTGCTGGAACATCTCCAAAATGTTTTCCGTGGCCTGATACCCATCCATTTCGGGCATCCAAAGGTCCATCAGTATGACGTCCACTTTCCTAGCAGGCCGTTTGCCTTTCGATTTGGCGCATTCTCTCTCCATCGCATGCAGTTCGCGCATGATCCTCACCGCTTCCCTGCCGTCGAACGCTTCGTGGATATCCTTGTATCCGAGCTTCCCAAGCATATTGACGAGTAGCTTTCTGTTGATCTTGTTGTCTTCGGCAACCAAGAAGGTGAGGGGGTGTTTTTGTGCAAGGAAGCGATCGATCGTGTCTCTCCTAAAAGGACTGGTCAGGGCCGGAGTGCGGGGTCCAGAAGAAGGGTGTTCCTCAATAGAAGGCATATGTATCTGTGACGGTCTGGGACTCTTCGGCGCGCCAGGTGACAACTGCGGTACTGCTAAGGAGGTCGCTGGCTGAGACGCGCCTTTCGATATTTCTGGAGTTCGGCTGTGAGGAGTACCAGAGCGACTATTGTTACCTTCGCCGGGTTCGAAGGGTATTTTGATCTCAAATTCAGACCCTTTGTTCGGACCAGAAACCTCAGATGCGACGAGAACAATATCACCGCCGAGTCGCCGTGCCAATCCCTTCGCGACTAAAAGACCTAAACCGAGACCTTCCTTGGTCCGCGTCAGGGAATCGTCCTCCCGCGAGAATGGCTTAAACAACTCTGGCTGGAAATCCTCCGGGATGCCGTCGCCCGTATCTTTGCAGTTGATCACCAGAAACTTCTGACTTTTGGAGAGTCGGGCACGCAGGACGATATATCCATCTTCTGTAAACTTAATGGCGTTGAGGCAGATAGCCGACACCAGCTTGGTCAAGTCTCGCTCATCGGCATAGAGCGTTTCCGGGACATCTGGAGCTACCGACCACTCGATCGTCTTCTGCGAGGTATGGCCATTCGACGATCGCGATCTGACCACAATCCGTTCTCCAAAATCGATGGGTTCGCCAATAGCAGAATCCGGTCTGCCGCCGACCCGCAGAGACTCATAAATCACCGTCGGTATCAGCTCCCGAATTCTACAGTGTTTCAACCCGGGTGTTGGAAGTGCATCGCCATCCACCGATAACAATTTGGAGGAAGGTGTGTTCAGGTCGCCGGGGGTTATGTCTCCTGGCGTTGGTGTGGAAATGGTCGGGATGCGACCGTCGGAGCCGAGTGTCTGTGGCGTTAGTATTTGGGAAGGAGGAAACCTTGGCGTGTTGCTCTTCGGTGACACGTCAATACCCTTCGATGGTGCGAGTTGCCGGATCTTGGTGGCATTTCCGAAGTGCCACGATGTGGGACTGCTTCGTCTTCGCTTGTACGTACTGAGCTGTATGTCGCTGCCTTCGATCAGCCGCGATGGTTTGTAGTCGAAGTAGCCGGTGGACCCTGGAGCCGGCGACTCTTTGTCGTTAGAAGGAGTATCGGGGATCTGCATATTCATGTCATAGGCATGCACGACGTTGTCGGCAGCCTCAACGGCCCGTTTGGCACTGTCCTGAATTGCTTCGATATTCTCTCTGAGGCTCCGGAATGCCCGGCGGGCTGCCGCATCGGAGACGATTTCGATCTGTTCCTGCACCGTCGCATGCATGACATCTAGCATTCCCACCACGCCCTGCATTGGTGTCCGCAGCTCATGTGACAGGTTCTTGGCGTATGGCTTCAACGACTGGGTCCCTGGCGTGATCGCTTCACGGGGGATCACATGGGTCGGCCGAGTTTTGGCAGCCGTGCGCGTTTGGGATTTTGCAAATCCCTGGCCAGTCAGGAGACGCTCAACGATGACATCTTCCAGGGAATGTAGAAGAAGTTCCGTAAAGCTCCATGTCGTCTGTCGCCGGTCCAGGCCTTCTTGCGTCCACATCATACCGAAATGGGCGAAGCACTTGCCATCGGCAAATAGCGGAATGCCGATGTAGCCTTCCGCCGGGAACGGTAGGGCGTTTGGATTGTGTGTGATGAAGGAGCTCATGTGTTCGGGAATGAGGAAGACCTTGTCGTGCTTCATATAGGAACAAGGAGACCCCCAGGCAAGATAGTTGTAGTCCCGGTGCATGGCTTTCTGCTCGTCCCCATCGTTGTAGTAGAAAGCGACACCTAGGAGGCACGACCCTGACTCGCCAAACGGCGGCATCTCGACTGCTGAATGGTGGTCATCGGCCAGTACTCTTTTCGCGACGAATCCGTATTGGGCATGGCAGATCTCGGTCATACCCTCCATAAGCTTCTTCCAAAAGGTTTCCGAGTCGGCCGTTTTCAGTTCCCTCTTCAACTGCACCGCCTTCTCTAGAGCATTGTTTTCCGCCGAGGGAAAGTGTCTCGCCAGATTCTGAAGGAACCCATCTTCTCCATATTGTGTAGGCACACCGGGTCGAACGCTGGGAAGGCACAAGGACTGTCGTTCGATGAGAGGTATGAACGGATCAATTCTAGGAGGTTGTTGAGCCATTACTGCCATTGCTTTTTTCCTCCCTCACACACAGCTCTCATATGCTGTATGCAATGTCCGATCTCGTCAACATCTGGGTTGTGCGTCGGTCACAGGCGTTGTACGATGAGGATGTCGCGAGGCCACAAAGGCCTTCATCGGTCGTGAAGTTGTTTGTAGTCCGATATAGCCAAGCTCGATTTGTCAGGAGGGAGCCCGGTGCGATGTGGGAGTCTAGAACGCAGACGAGCCAGGGACGGGAAACGGCAGGCTAGCGGCAGGCGGTCGAGGAGAGAGAGAGCCTGAAAATATCGACTGACGGGCCGCTGGCGAAAAGTGAGTAGTAAGCTCAAGATGTGAATGGAGAAGGGGGGAAGAAACGTTTCGTAGCGGGACGCAGCTGGAAGACAGGGAGCCAAGGCAGGATGCAACGTTGGGCGGAGGCTGAAGCGTGCGCCAACCCGCCTGAAGATTACTCGTACCGGGCAGATATGAAGTGCGAGTACTGGGTACTTAGGGGTGCGTGCCACCAGGTCAGGCCAAAGACCGTGCGGCGGGACTGGTTATGTTTATTTCCACCCGGACCCCAGTAGCGTCGTGTGTTCTTCTCAAGGAGCCGAGCGCGAGTAAAGGGTCGATGTCCGCAAGGACTGTCGATCCATTACACAAGGCCGGAACAGGATTTCCTTCGTCTCTACGCGTGCCCTATCGAGTGCTCTAGTGCACGAGTTTACGGGTACATCCATGGCCAACTCTGAAGAGGATCTGCTACAGGAGGCGCACAGCTGCCCGCGACTTGAGCCCTCAGCCCAAGTCAGCAGCGTATTCGGGCGCAGCGCCATCCGAATGCAACTCTACAAGGCACCCAAGAATGCACTGCAAGCACTTCCCTTTCCCACTGTTGAGTGGAAAGGAAAAGGGCATCTGTTTGACCTGAAGTACCAACGACAAGCAGTCTCCTGAAGTCGCTCATAGCAAAGTGCGATCACTACGCGAAGGTCTAGACGTTGGTCCACGGCAGACTGAAGTTTAAATAACGCACTGCATGCTGCATGACGCGGTGGCATCCTTCTCCGGGAGATACCCTCGCAGGCGTCAGCATGTATGTTCCAGAGAGTCTGAGAGCAATGAGAGCGTCCGGGTCGATTCTGAACAGGAGCGCAGTGGAGACATGTCGTTGGACATGCGCAACCGTGGCGGGAGTCTAGGCCTGGATAGACCACATCCACTGTGCAAAGACCCTGCATACTCGTCCTTTATTGGGCTGCAGAGCCTTCGATGCCCTCGCGGTGTCGCAGTTGTCGTACGGGGCTAGGACAGCAGTTGCCCTACATTCCTGGTGAGGAGCAACTCACCTTGACGCAAGTAGCACCACCGGCACTATATCACAGCTTGATCAAGCCCAAAGCAAATCAGATCTGGAAACCTCTGCAAGGGGCTTTCCAAGGGGAGTGCCTCGGGGTGCGACTTGATGAATCCGGTAGATCTCATGCCCATCAAAGGTTCTAGGCTTCTGCCACCTGCAGTGGCACCCAAAAGCCCTGGACGCCATGTGACGCCGTTGACATCACCAAAGAGCTTCGCTCCGGCTAAGTCGGCAATGCTCGCACTGGCTCGCTTCCTGTGTCTCACTGCCAATAATCACAGGTGGATGGGGCATGTCGACATCGAAATTCTCCGGCGGAAACTGAACCCTTTCTGTCACTCAGGTACCTCGTAAACGTCGATTACTGGGGACACGGCGCCTCATTTGCTCAATGGAGAAATGCGGTAATGTCGATACGAGGAGAACTCTGTGCTCGGACATCATACACAGTAATAGCAGGACGCCATGGCACATTCTTCCTCCAATGATTGACGACTGGCGCTCTGGAATGTGTTTCACATCGCTCGAAGAGAAAGCAGTGGCCACGTCACAGACTCCGCCCAAGTCCATTCTGCGTCGGAGCATATGTTGTACCTGGAATGTGCGAAATCATCGTCTCACAACATCCGACACATCTCTCTTGATCAATAGATGCGCAACGAAGAAGAGGGCTACCAATGATTACCTGGCACGACTATCGTGTCACTGGAGAGTCGATTTAGACGATCTTCATCCGGGGGGACGTCGATCCCAGTCTTGCGCCTGTGTCGTCCAGTCAAAGAATTTTGTTTGTGCTTGACCCAGCAAGACAGGAGCCAGAGTCGCTTCTACGGCTAACATTCCTAGCTCCACACAACTTCTACGTATGCATATTATCTGTTCTCGCTACTACGAGTACATACACAATAGTATCGCCCTCCAATTGCGGGGACCCGAGGCTTGTTTTTTCGATGGCACACTGCTTCGGCTTCGGGTTTGCGGTAGCAACCGAGGCTACACCTTCAGAGCCTTCGCTTGGCTATGAGGGACTCCAGAATTGGTCGTTGGGCATGCCAAACCAAATGATCAGACTGTGCTTCTCCCCTCGCGACTATTGTTAGATCAGCTGTGCAAGGCACTCGGGTAGAGGGTCAGAAGTTTCGTGAGTATTGAGCAAGGTCCCCAGTGGTCGAAATGAAGATATACAAGTCCAAGGATCCTGCCATCGACATTCCGACAGATCTCAATCTTACAGAACTGCTCCTTGCTGGTGCTCGCTCACCGGCGTTGCCATCTGACCATGTCATCGCTCAGGACGATGCCGAACACCGCACCCTCACAATCGGCCAGCTTCGCTTGACCGCCGGCTGCCTCGCAGCAGGCCTGGCGCAGCATTATAGACCAGAAGATCAAAGCCGCTGGGGAGTCATCCTGCCGAACAGTGTTGCCTACCTGGAAGCAGTCCATGCTGTGCTGTGGTTGGGTGGTGTGTTCTGTCCAATAAATCATCAGCTGAAGGTGGGAGAGATAGCACATGCGCTCACTGTCTCGAAGCCTGCTTTCCTGATCGTGTACTCGGAGGTCGTCCCGCAGGTAATAGATGCGGTCAAACTGGCCGGCCAAGGTTGCTCGGACTTCAAACCACCAGAATTGTTGACCGCCATCGGATCTCCCGTCAAAGGGTTCCGAAGCTTATTCGCTGATTTCAAGGCCCCCAAGCCATTATCAGTGCCTCACTATGAAGACACCCGAAAGAGACTTGCGTCAATCCACCTCTCATCGGGGACGACGGGCAATCCAAAAGGGGTGGGACTCTCGCAATACAATTATGTTGCGAATGTGTTGCAGATGTGGGCGCATGACCCAGAGCACTGGTCTCCAGAGGAGAGAGTGGTCTCCTACACGCCGTTTGTGCACATCGCGAACAGTGAGTTTGAGCCTCGTTGACAACTGGTCCCATGATGCAGATCATTGTCGTGGGATTGGTGGCCGTTCCGGACTCTGCTAACGAAGATTTGCTAGCGACAATCCCGCTCTTCCTGGGACCGTGGACTGGGATGGAGCACATCATCATGGCGTCATACGATATTGAGGCCTTCGCGAAAACCATCCAACGGACGAGGGCCACAGCGGCGCAAATCAGTCCGAGCGGTGCCTTGACTATCGCGACGACAGACTTGGTCGAACGATACGACTTCTCAAGTATCAAGCACATGACCTGCGGAGCCTTGCCTCTGAAGCAGGACGATTACGATAGATTTCTGCGAAAAGGCAACTGGAAGACGGTGAGTTTATATGGAATGACGGAGGCTGCCCCATACGTTGCGTGGCAGAAAATCCGAGAGGCTATGCCGCTGGGCAAGACCGGGACGATCCTGCCAAATATTCTGTGCTCGCTGAGGCTCGAGAACGGTGATGATGCTCCAGAGGGTGGGTCGGGAGAGCTTTGGCTCAAAGGGCCCAATATGGCGGCCGGTTACGTTGACAATCCCGAAGCGAATCGAGCCGCTTTCGACGAAGCTGGATGGTACAACACGGGCGACGTGTGTACCATTTCCCCAGAGGGCCATCTCCAGGTTGTGGGAAGGACGAAGGAGCTTATCAAATACAACGGCTTCCAAGTTTCGCCGACCGAGCTCGAAGCCCACCTCATCTCGCATCCGTCGATTCTGGATGCTGCAGTCGGAGGGACCTGGGACCCGGCAAAAATGACCGAATTGCCCACCGCCTACGTGGTGCTCAAAGCGCATTTGAAGGCACGGGGCGAGAAGGTCCGAGCACTACAAGATATCGAAAGGTCCGTGGGCAGTCAGGTGTCGGGATACAAGAAGCTGCGTGGGGGGGTATTTGAAGTGACCGAACTGCCTCGCACGCCAACCTTCAAGCTCCTGAGGAAGCAGCTTGGGATTCACAAGACGGGATTGTCGTCGTTGGATGTGGGAGAAAGGTCTTCTAAACTGTAGAGGGCACAGAGTCATGGCTATATGGCTGCTATAGATCGCTGTCCAATGGAACGCCATGCAACCGACCTGTCGACGTCGATGCCGCTTCGAACTCATTCCTGTACCGAAGCAGTTGAAGGCTTGGTGACTGTCCAGTCTGAGGCGTGTGGCTCGCAGAAGGCCACGTCCGTCAACCGTCTCGTTCCTAGACCGAGATGCGGATAAATCCGTCCGATACCCGTGGTGCCCAGCCGATAACCGTGGGGATTGGGACTCGCGGGCTCGGGGAAGGTGGACGGTTATCAATCCAGTATTATCTTTATGTACAAATTTCTCGAGGCGGTGGGTGTACCAAGCACCTACTTATCGACTACGTAGCTACGGAGTACATCTCCCTATGTCTTGTCAGCGGCGGATTTCAACCACTTCTGTTTGTGATTCAAAGTCATCTCAATCTCCCTCGTACTCGTCTTTGTGTTTCCGCTTCTTGTTTCCGACTCTTGTGAGGCTGGACGATCCTCCGCTCTTTTGGCACCTATCCTCGCACCCACGTCGAAGCCATTGGCTGCCGATCTGCAAGACTAGGGCTGCTCGCGTGCTTCGGCTCCCACTGCAACAGAAGGCACTCGCAGTAACTGGATTCTCGGCCATCGTGGCCGATCCGTTGCGTCATATCGAGCGTCTGATACTACACCGTCCTCGTCAAGTTGCACACGCTTTGGGCTGGCGTGCCAGAGCTACGTCTTGACTGGAGGAGGAGTCTGATAAGGGCCTGTTCCTGGGTCCTGCTTTCCAGTTGCATTGCAGGGGGGGGCTGCTCTTTACGGAACTTCCTAGACGGGACTAACGAGCAGCTGGTCTGCAAACCGCAAAGATGGCTTCGTCACTCATTAACGTCGCCTCTCCTTCGTTCGCTGCGTGGGCTTGCAAGGCTTCCGGGTATCTGTTCGTCATGTTGTCGCTGCTACAGTTGGCGTGTGCCTTCGTTATCCCGCCTCTGTTTCAGCAGGCAGGAGCCAATCCTCTCCCCGCGGTGCGCCAAAGCTCTGCGCCAGGCACTACAGGCGCTGTGGCGAGTGAGACTACCGTATGCAGCGAGATTGGCATTGATCTCTTGCGACAGGGTGGAAATGCTGCTGATGCGGTAAGTGCAACAGCGCAGCCCCCCGCGCCACCCCCTCCCCCAACCCCAAAAAGAATGAGAAAGAACTCATTATAACGTCTTGAAGCTCGTCGGCACGACCTTCTGCGTTGGAGTCGTCGGAATGTTTCACAGCGGAATCGGCGGTGGCGGATTCATGATTGTTCGCAGTCCAAATGGGAGCTACGAAGTGATAGACTTCCGAGAGACGGCGCCCGCTGCTGCCTTTCAGGATATGTACAACAATAATACTAATGCGAGCATCTTCGGCGGATTAGCTAGGTACGTCCTTGGATCCTGAGGGTATGGAAATTCCCACACGCTAACCTCAACAGCGGTGTACCGGGAGAGATACGAGGCCTGGCGCATTTGCATCAGAATTATGGCAAGCTACCATGGAAGCACGTCATGCAGGGGGCAATCAAGACAGCGAGGGAAGGCTGGAACGTGTCCGAGGATCTTGTAAGGTATATGAAATCGGGGATGGCCTCCGCAGCAGTGCCAAACTTCCTCGTCGATGATCCTAATTGGGCTATTGACTTTGCGCCGAATGGCACTCTTCTGGGCATGGGCGATACAATCACCCGGAAGAGATACGCCGACACTTTGGAGACGATTGCGGAAAATGGGCCGGATGTCTTCTACAATGGACCCATCGCAGAAGCCACGATTGCAGCTGTACAGGCGGCGAACGGAACCATGACATTGGAAGATCTGCGCAATTACACCGTCGCCATCCGAGAGACGGCAAACATCACCTACCGCGGATACCGGCTGTTCAGTTGCAGCGCTCCCAGCTCTGGTGAGGTGGCATTGTCCGTGCTCAAGATCCTGGAGCAGTACCCCGACCTCTTTCATACGGGAATGCTCAACCTCAGCACTCATAGATTGGACGAAGCCATCAGATTTGGCTATGGGGAGCGAACCAGTCTTGGAGACCCGTCGTTTGTTGGCAATCTGTCGGCGTACCAAGACGACATGCTCTCAGAGGCAACGGCACGCTACATCCGAAATAAGATCTCGGACCTCAATACTCTCAATATCTCGGCGTATGATCCCGACGGCATCGAATCGCTAGAGACGCCGGGCACGTCTCACGTAGTCACTGCAGATGCGTCGGGGATGGCTGTCTCTCTCACCACAACTATTAACTTGTTGTTCGGCTCACAAGTCCTTGTGCCAGAAACCGGAGTGATCATGAACAACGAAATGAACGACTTCTCCATCCCCGGATCTTCGAACGCGTTCGGCTACGTGTGAGTACTCCCTGACCCCTGTCCCCGGCTTGCCTGCATTTTCCTAGTTCCTGTTTTGTCCGACCACAGGCCTTGAAAGCTGACAGTGTATCAGTCCCAGTCCTTCCAATTATATTCGGCCGGGCAAGCGTCCGCTATCTTCAATCTCGCCAACCATTGTCGAGTTGGCAAATGGAACTCTATACTACATCACCGGGGCTGCCGGAGGGTCTCGAATTATCACAGCAACGGTCCAAAACCTCGTGCATGTTCTAGACCAAAACATGACGGCGCCCCAAGCATTGGCGCAGCCTCGCCTCCACGACCAACTGATTCCAAACCAGGTCGCATTCGAGTATGCATACGACAACGAGACGGTCGCTTTCATGAAATCCCGAGGACATAATGTGACGTGGATTGCCCCTGGCCAAAGCTCTGCTCAGAGCATTCGACGGCTACCGAATGGAACGTTTGAGGCTGCCGGCGGTAAGTACTGTCCTGATCGATATCGTCGCAGGTCTGGTTACGGTGACAGGATGCTAACGACGTGTTTTCTTCTTCTAGAGCCTCGACAGATGAATTCCGCTGGTCTGGCAATATGACCCAGTCCCTCCTTGTCGACTGAGCTTGAATTGACACGACTGAAATATTGTTAGACTATGACATGGTAGAGATCTGGGAGGCCTTCAATCTCTGTTGTGCCGCTAGGATGTTCGAGCATTGAGCCCTTGGCCGAAGTACATATACAACCTAGAATCGAGTAGAGACACCTTCTCTCTTTGGTCTTTCAGAACGACTACTCGTACTCCGGCTATTCGGCAGTCGAAGGGGCACGAGGGGTTGCAGACATGGCCGAAGGGGTTAGGCGCCGGCGAGCCTGGGCATACTGCATCAACAATCATGTCAAAGCTGAATGAATTCTATTAGGCGTTGGAGGCCTCTTCTCCGCTACGGATGGGTAAACTATAGGTGCGTACTCGGTAGTACTACCAGCTGCCGTGCCTCGCGCCTTTCGATGAGAACCAGGTGAGGCTCGCGTGCTTTCTACAAGTGGGGTCCAAGCACAAATTTGTGTCTACCTGCACAAAATTCAATGCGCAGGCCCCGTTCGCTGCTGGTCCAACACTCTCCGTCCTTGCTTGTTCCGTTCTTGACCTAAAGTACTAAGACTTTTGAAACATATTACTGATCACATTGTCGGCCCCTTCGTAGCTTCATTTGATCAAGATAGTGAACTGAAGAGCTGCAAGCTGAGGTGCTGCTGACGGCCATAAGCGGAGTTAACTGTTTGTTGCAGATCCACCCGGGAATCTCATTGCCGTGCGGCAGGTGGAGAGAAGAGAAGCGACAGAGCAAAGAACCAGTTGCCTTGGAGTCCTTGACATGGAGCCTCCGCGCTCTTGAAGTTGCTGGAGGCGCATAAAGAAGTGCTGTACACTATTGACCGTTTACATAAACCGTTAGACTTTTGGCCGAAATCACCTTCTGGCAGTCTTTGCTCCCTACACTCTTTCTTCCACCTCTATCTCTGTACCCTGCACAGTATCTCAGTCTTTCAATCGATCCTTCAGGCTCTTCCATTTCATTTAGCCCTCATTCTTGCGCAAGGCACGCGCCGCCGCTTACGCGAGCTTACGGGCTTCCTGCTGACCCCCAGATTCCGATCTGCCACGCCGAATCTGGAAGGCTTAGCCCCGCAAAAGTACCGAGATTCCCAGCAACTCGAATCCTGCCAGTTGGTACGTCTTGAGCTACAACTTCTGATTCAAACGCTTCAAGCGCACTTCAGCGGCCGGGTTGGACTTTGTACTGATAATATGGGCGCTCAGAGTACATGGCGGCAGAGTCGCCGCCACCTGTCCCGTTCGAGGACAAGAATCTCGAAGGGGACAACGCGGACACCTCCACTCATTCAACATCGCTCTCCGAGAAAGAGCGAGAACGACAGCTCGACCCCGACATAGAACATGGCCTGCCCATCATTGATATTACTCAGGATGAAGACGAAAAGACTCCTCGCGAAACAACCATCACCCGAGACGAAAACATTGTGGATTGGGACGGCCCCAACGATCCGGAGAAAGCCTTGAACTGGACCGAGAGGAAGAAATGGTCCAACGTCGCCATCATCTCCAGTGTGACTTTCCTGACTCCTCTGGCGTCGTCGATGGTCGCGCCCGCGACACCGTTGATTATGGACGAATTCAACTCTTCGAATGAGACCATCGCGAGCTTCATTGTCTCCATCTACATTCTTGGCTATGCCCTGGGTCCTCTTTTTCTGGCGCCGTGCAGCGAGATCTGGGGGAGGCTATATGTGTACCATGTGTGCAATGCCATGTTCGTCGCTTGGACGGTGGGCTGCGCTTTGGCCCCTAACATGGCTTCCCTGCTGGTCTTCCGTCTTCTAGCAGGCATTGCTGGAAGCTGTCCTCTCACAATCGGCGGCGGTTCGATAGCAGACCTGATCGTCCAGGAAAAGCGTGGTGGGGCAATGGCGCTCTTTGCGCTGGGACCCCTCATGGGCCCTGTCATCGGCCCAGTGGCAGGAGGATACCTGGGTGAAGGTGCGGGCTGGCGCTGGATCTTCTGGCTTATCACCATCGCCGGTGGTGTTGCATTGACCTTGTCGGTCATCTTCATGGGCGAAACCTACGAACCAACCCTGCTGGAGCGTAAAGCCAAACGACTGCGAAAACAAACCGGCAACCCGAACTTGCGGTCAAAGTTGCATCCAGACATCCCTATGCGCCAATTCTTCACGAGAGCTCTCATTCGACCCACCAAGATGCTCGTACTCTCTCCCATCGTGCTGTCGCTCTCGGTTTACATGGCCGTCGTGTATGGATATCTTTATCTTCTCTTCACCACACTCACGCTGGTCTTTGAAAACACCTACCATTTCAGCCAAGGCGCTGTTGGGTTGAGTTTCCTAGGTATCGGAATCGGTTCCATGCTGGGTCTGATCATCTTCGGAGCCCTTTCCGACAAGACGGTGAAGAAAATGTCTGCCAAAGGGGAAATGAAGCCAGAGTATCGGCTGCCTCCTCTCATTCCTGGCAGCTTAGTCATCCCAATCGGCCTGTTTTGGTACGGCTGGTCCGCGGACAAGGGGATACATTGGATCATGCCAATCATCGGTACTTCCCTCGTCGGGCTGGGCCTGTTAGCGACTTTCATGCCCATCCAGACGTATCTGGTCGACGCGTACCACATCCATGCCGCTTCGGCCATCGCCGCAAACACGGTGCTGAGGAGCTTGATGGGTGCTTTCCTGCCACTGGCAGGACCAGACATGTACGCGGCTTTGGGCCTGGGTTGGGGCAACTCGTTGCTCGCTTTCATCGCCCTGGCGCTTTCGCCCCTGTCGTGGATATTCTTCAGGTACGGAGAGCATATTCGGAACAAGTATCCGGTGAAGTTGTGATTGTCTGTTTTGTGAAGGCGAAGAGCATGGCGTTTTTCAGGATGTGGACATGGATACTACATACATTGGCATGGGCCGGGCATGGTTGGACATACTCATGTGCATTTGGCGGCGTTGATTCAACGTAAAGAAATAGGGCCCACCTCAGCGAAGCGAAAACAGCATAGAGAATCACGTCTCTTTTAGATCCCCAAGACAAGTGTGCATGACTCCTTCCTCCGTGATGTACGAGTCTCGTAGGGGACACATGATCCGAATCCGCGTCCACGTCGTGGTTGTGATAGTGATGGCACCTCACTTTGGGCACACTCACAGACCGGAGAAAGTAGGCAGCCAGTCACGCGCACCCAACTGTCAGCGTCGCGTGGCGTGTGGGCGCGTGGGGAGTGTGGGAGTTCATGCAGAGTGAGGGGCTGGCTATCTATGTAGTGTATGTACTCGGTAGGTATGTATGTATATGAAGCGAAGTCCAGTCACCCTCTCTCCCTCACTCACTCACTCACTCAATCTCTCCAGAAACCCGACTGATTTGATCGACCAACTGATTGAATTCTTGACTTCGTAACTATCTAACTCTTCGCGGTACAAGTTTCTCGTAAGTGCGTCCTTTTCCGATCCTCCGTTGGTGTGTTTTATCTTACCTCCCACGGGGACTGACCCCTCCGACCAGGACCGGGAGCGGTTCACTTCAGCGCAGTTCGAATCCACTCGCCTCTCTTATTATTCCATACTTATCTCTTCACCAAGCCAAAACAAACCAATCCAACCCACCGTAGCCAGCATACCTACGATCTAATCCCGTCGCTGCACCGCAAAGGCAAAGGCAAGGGAAAAGGGAAAAGGCGACAAACCAGGCACGTCACATCAGAATGTCTCATAGCGGGTGCCCGAAATGCGGCGCTTCCATCTCGTCGGGAAGTAAGAGCTGCGGGTCGTGTGGAGCGGTGAGTCCTACCTCCGTATTCTGTACTGTGCTTTATTACCCAGTACACTGTACACTGTACACTGTCCTTGTTTCTGAGTTGCTTCCGTGATACATATGGCACGGCGCAGTGGCCGGTACAGAGAAGTTGGGCTAGGTCGCAATATGGGGTGTTGTTTGGGAAACGAAGAGAGATGCTGATGCTGACGTTGACGAAACTTGTCTTGCAGACTTGCCCGCGATGAACGGCTGTGCGAAGGTTGGCCTGCCTGATGAGAAGGATGGATGCAGTCATGATGGGAACACGACGAAACGAGCCCAGGCGCGAGAACGGAACGTGGTTGAACGAAGATGAGGCGATCGGTTTTCATTGCCAGAGCATTGGCCATTTTGCTTCAAGTCACTCTTTGACAAACGCCCCAGACGGGTTTGGAGACGGAGCAGCAGAGGTGCAGATGATAAGTAGCGTTGAGCCTTTTATCACAAATTCCGCTGAACTGTCGTACCTACAGCTCCGCTCCGCTCCGCTACTGTCTATGCTGGAATGACCTTTTCAAAGAAAGCGAGCATATCTCTTAGCTCGGCCGAGTTTGTCGAGTGACCCATTCCCTGGTACACGCATCCGTCCACGTTTTCTTTGTCCACCCACTTGGCCAGGTCTTCGTTGCCCTGCACGAAAAGCTTCAAGGGAACGAGCATGTCCATTGTCCCATGGGCATAGAACCATTGTTTGGTATCCTTCTCATCCGGCCCGACTGCTCGCTCTTTCCGCAGCTCGGCGATTCGGTCTCGTAGCGGGAGATAACCGGACAGGCAAAGAACGCCTGCCACTTTGTTCCTCAGTCTTCCCGTCAGGCCCCAGACCAGACTGACGGCGCAACCCTGGCTGAATCCACCGACGACGATTCTCTGCGGGGGTGTGCCGTTCTGGATCTCTTGCTCGACCAGTCGATCCACAATGTCTACACTCTTCATGATACCTGCCTCGTCGTCTTGCGCATCTTCGTCTTCCCTTTCGCCCGGAACTCGGGGTTTCATAACGTTAGGCAATGCTCGGGGCACATACCAAGCCCGAGTCATGGCCTCTTGATTGTGCGGTGCATAGGGCAGAACCCACTTCAGATACTGCATCTTGTTGTAGAACTGGAATTGTTGCGCCAAGCCCAGTGGTAGGCCGTCCGCGTCGTCTCCATAACCATGCAGGAAGATCAGCGTCGCAGGACGGGCAGTAGAAGAGGCTTCAGCTGTGGGAGGGACGATGTAGGGTGGTTTTTCGGACATGCTGGTGGTCACTGTTCGCTGTTAAATACGTGGTGCTCAGTCGCTCAGAGAACTTCGAGCCCTATGGTCAGCAAAAGAAAGCGGTCAGGTCAATGGCCGGTGTCACTAGTGTGTGAGACTTCGGCTGCATTGTACGCAAAGTGAGCAGTCAAAGGCGACGGCAGAGAGTCTGAAGCGTTTAGAACATCGGCCTTCATAATTGACAGAGGAGCCCCAGTGCTCCTTCACCGGCCGGACCAGCGCAACTGCGGGAGGCTTCGCGAGGGGAAGCAGACTCTCCAGATGGCATTCGAGAGCGTTTTTACTCAACCGTAATAACTACGTCAAGGCATTAGGCTGTCAACTGTAAGCGTGGGGTTTTTTGAATTTCCATGAGCCTCTCGATATAATGCTCCCTTCCTCTTGCGCTGGCGTTCAGCACCGTTAGGAGACAATGAAGAGCCTCAAAAGAGGCTTAGCCGCTGATCCGAGTGCCGCGAACATTTCGACCAAGGTCTATATCAGATCGACAAAGAGCGGCAGAGTCCAGAAAGTTGTGAGAGAACAGTATCTAAGAAAGGACATTCCGTGCTCTTCGCAGCTATGCACGACCTGCGCCTCGACTGCAGCCGCCAGTGCCAATGGACTCGGTAAGTTTTTATCACAAACGCAAGTCTCACATTCCCCTAACGAACACTTCAGTTCCCAAATTCGTTCTCTCAAAACGACCGAGCGCAACGAGAGACTTTCCAAATGGCCACTACCTCATCCCGGACACCAATGTACTCCTCAGCGGTATGGACCTCTTTGAAGAGCCCAACCATTTCCGCGATACCATCATACTACAGACTGTGTTGGAAGAGTTGAAGAATAGGAGTCTTCCTCTTTACAACAGACTCATGTCGTTGACTCAGTCCGAGGACAAGCGTTTCTATCTCTTCTTCAACGAGTTTCGTTCCGAAACGGCGGTGCGACGAGCAGATGGGGAGACTATCAATGACAGAAACGACAGAGCCGTAAGGAAAGCGGCGGCGTGGTACACGACCCATCTAGCCCAGGTCACAAAGAAGCCTCCTACCGTTGTGGTTATCACGAACGACCAGGAGAACCGAAAGAGGTCGAAGAAAGAACATATCAATGCGTTGTCACTCCGGGACTATGTTAGCGGCCTGGAGGACGCCGATCGGTTGCTTGACATGGTTAGTCAAAGCGCTGAGAGCCAGGAAGCTCGAGCGGTGCAAAGCGAATTGATCTATCCGGAATATTACTCGATGTCAAGAATGATGACGGGCGTAAAAGCCGGGACTCTGCATCAAGGCGTCTTCAACGTGTCTCCCTACAACTATCTTGAAGGAACAGTCAAGGTGCCGGCGTTCGAAAAACCGCTGCTGGTTCTTGGGAGGGAGAGCAGCAATCGATCAGTATCGGGCGACGTGGTCGTGGTCGAAATTCTACCCAAGGAGCAGTGGAAAGCACCCTCTACCCAAATCCTCGACGAGGAAACCGTCAACAAGAACGACACCCCCGACGACGAAGAACAAGAAGAAACCGTCGTTACCGAGAACGAGAGACGAGCACTTCAGGAAGAAGTTCGACGCGCTCACACGGCAGGAGGAGATGCAAAGGCCCAGCCCACTTGCAGGGTGGTGGGTGTTATGAAGAGAAACTGGAGACAACTCGTTGGGACAATTGATGCCGCTTCTGGGACCTCTGGGAACCGGCAAACCACTGTATTCCTCGTCCCGATGGACAAGCGCATTCCAAAGATTCGTATTCGGACTCGTCAGGTCGATGAGTTGATTGGCAAGCGTATACTTGCCACAATCGACTCATGGGACCGAGACACGAGATATCCAGTTGGTCACTACATCCGCTCGCTGGGTGAGTTAGAGACCAAGGAGGCTGAGACCGAAGCATTACTTCTCGAGTACGACGTCCAATATCGACCGTTCCCCAAAGCTGTATTGGATTGCTTGCCTGCGGAAGGGCACGCTTGGAAAGTCCCAGCTGAATCTTCAGATCCAGGCTGGAAAGGTCGGAAAGACCTTCGGCACCTGCTTGTGTGCTCCATCGATCCACCCGGATGTCAGGATATCGATGACGCTTTACACGCGAGGCCATTACCAAATGGAAATTACGAAGTCGGCGTTCACATTGCGGATGTCTCTCACTTCGTCAAGCCCAACAACGCGATGGACGATGAAGCTTCTGCTCGAGGCACGACCGTGTATCTCGTCGACAAGAGAATTGACATGCTGCCACCGCTGCTGGGCACCGACTTGTGCTCCCTCAAGCCGTACGTCGAGAGGTATGCCTTTTCCACGCTTTGGGAGATCACTCCAGATGCGGAAATTGTGTCTTCTTCCTTCACCAAATCCGTCATCTTGTCCAAAGAAGGCTTCTCATATGAGCAAGCTCAGAAACGGATCGATGATCCAAATGCCACAGATCCGCTTACTCAAGGCATGAGGGCTCTTCTGTCTTTGTCCCAGAAGCTCCGTCAAAAACGAATGGATGCTGGCGCACTGAACCTGTCGAGCCCAGAAGTCAGAATCGAAGCAGACAACGAGTCTTCCGACTCTTTGGCCGACGTCAAGACGAAAGCACACCTGGCCACCAACTCACTTGTCGAGGAATTCATGCTTCTCGCCAACATTACGGTGGCACAAAAGATCCAGTCGGTCTTCCCTCAAACAGCCTTGCTGCGACGACATGCAGCACCACCAGCCACGAATTTCGCAGACCTTAGCGAGCAACTGAAACGAATGCGTGGCTTGGAACTGGATGTATCGAGTTCTAAGGCACTTGCAGATTCCCTGGACCTCTGCGTCGATCCCAAACATCCTTTCTTCAACACCTTGATTCGGATTATGGCGACTCGATGCATGACATCGGCCGAGTATTTCTGCAGCGGATCTCATGCGGAACCTGAATACCGACATTATGGTCTGGCCAGCGAGATATACACCCATTTTACGAGCCCTATTCGAAGATACGCCGACTTGTTAGCTCATCGCCAGTTGGCTTACGCAATTGGGTACGACGGTCAAGGGAGCGAGATTGTCGACTACGACCTCCGCAACAAGGGCAAGCTGGAACGAGTATGCCAGAATCTGAATTTCAGACACCGAAACGCTCAGTTTGCCGGCCGCGCGAGCATAGAGTACTATGTCGGACAAGCTCTCAAGGCACGAGCAGAGAAATCTCCTGACACTCCGATTGACATCGACGGATATGTGATGCGAGTATTCGAGAACGGAATCGTGGTCTTTGTTCCGCAGTTTGGGATAGAAGGACTGGTTCGGCTTGATGATTTCCAGCTGGGGTCTGGGGAGGCTCGACAGAGAGAAAGCAATTTCAATTCCGATGCATATCAACTCACGGTATTCGAGAAAGGCCATGAGCAGCATGGAGTTACGGTGGAGTTGTTCCAGCAGCTCAAGGTCCGAGTGAGCTCGGAAGAGAAAAGAGGCGCGCGAGAAAAGGGAAAGAGGAGAGTCCGGATCGTGGTGCTGCCTGGCTCATAGGACGAGACAGAGAGCGGCGGGCGACAAGATGGTGCAGTAGTGACAGTAGACAGTGAGAACATTGCTGCCATGAGTAGCT
Source organism: Capronia americana (assembly GCA_016110215.1). Classification (NCBI taxonomy): domain Eukaryota; kingdom Fungi; phylum Ascomycota; class Eurotiomycetes; order Chaetothyriales; family Herpotrichiellaceae; genus Capronia; species Capronia americana. The sequence goes on along the minus strand of JADWQD010000007.1, from coordinate 611,811 downwards.
GTCCTTGCCAATGAGAACAACGGCTCTCTATATCCCATTCAAGTGGTGTGACCTCACCAGCAGGCGATTCGTTCCACCAATGAATGATATGAACCCTCCTCGACCAGAGGCTTAGACTCGATTAGCTGTAGGGCATCTATCCAGAATATCATTCGATCTCGTTGACTTTCTCGCCTTGCAATAAATCAAGTTTCGTAAAGGTGCAGAAGGCCGCCAAGCACGCTTTAAGTTGTCGACTGCCCGTTTCCCCTCCGCACGAAGCCATTCTTTCAACTCACCAGACGCTTGACACCACGAATCCATTCCAAGGCAGTTCTCGACAGCACCATGGTAGGGCCTCCGAACAAGCGGCAGAAACGCGAAGAGTACAAGAAGACCCAGGGAGCCTTCAAGGCAGGAGCAAATGGGTCTAGAGGCGATCAGATCAAGTTACCCAAGAAAAAGTTTTACCGACAACGCGCTCATGCGAACCCTTTCTCAGATCATACCTTGACATAGTAGGTTTTCAAGGATGCCTCATAGCTCGGGACTGCCGATGAGCGATGCTAACGATTATCAAGCCCCGCCAGTCCTGGTGACATGGACTGGACGACTCACTATCCGGCCTTCGTGAAGAGTCAGAGTGGGAGGGAAAGCGACGGCGCACCACCCGCCATGACCCAGAGGGTGGAAATTGCGGACATTGGCTGTGGATTTGGCGGCCTCCTCGTCGCCCTGTCCCCTCTCTTCCCGGAGACCTTGATGCTCGGTTGGTTTGGACCCATTTCCCCCCCGCGCCTCCGCCTGTTTCGCTCTGGATCACACTGACCAATTCGTCCTGCAGGCATGGAACTACGGATCCAAGTCACACACTATGTGATTGATCGGATCGCCGCGCTTCGAGCCCAGAATCCGCCACCCCCGGCAGCCGAGGGGACCGAGAATGCTGCTGCTGCCCCTGGTCTGTACCAGAACGTTTCCGCCCTTCGGACCAACAGCATGAAGTTCCTGCCCAACTATTTCACCCGGGCGCAACTGTCCAAGATCTTCCTCTGCTTCCCGGATCCGCACTTCAAGCAGCGGAAGCACAAGGCTCGCATTGTCTCCGCGCAGCTGAACGCCGAGTACGCGTACGTGACGAAGCCTGGGAGTCTGGTCTACACCATTACGGATGTCGAGGAGCTGCATCAGTGGATGACCAAGCACTTTGACGGCGACGAGGCCGGAGATGCCAAGGAATTGTGGGAGCGATTGTCGCCGGCGGAGCTCGAGGCAGACCCGTGTGTCAAGATCATGAGCGAGGAAACAGAGGAGTCGAAGAAGGTCACGAGGAACGGTGGGAAGAAGTTTGTGGCCGTCTTTCGAAGGAAGGACGATCCGGAGTGGCCCTAGCTGATTTGATTGATAAAACGAAAAGGTCTCTGAACAACCACAGCGCGCGAAGAGGCAGGCACGTTTTATATAATCATTCTGGCCTGACCCGTCCCTGACCCTCGAGGTCGCTGGATTTCAGAACCGAATCAGATCTCAGCCTTCTTCTCCTGGTCTCCGCTCAACGTCTCGTCGCTCGACCGTTTGAGACCTTCACCTTCTGCAGGCGCCATTCCGACGATCTCTCCTGCCTTGAGAGCATCGATATCGATCTGAGGCCCGGTGTAGTTCTTCCGACCGTCAACGAACCATTGAATTGTCGAGATGATCAACACGATGGCGAATGCCGCAACGCAATAGTTCATGTTACTGCCAGTCACCTGTTTCTCCGGCGGGAACATGAACAGCACGGTTGTGAGAATGACATATGCGATTCCGACCTGAGTGTGTCAGTACTAATCCTCGTCTCCGGTATCAGAGAGCTTACCAGGTTGCAAGTCCAGCCTAGCCAAGTCGGGAGGACAAACGGACGGGACGCTGGCAGCATCCTTCGACCTCGAAGACAGTTGATTGCCGGAGGAATGGCGTATGTGACCCCCAACGCAACCACCGACGCTGAGACTATGGCGTTGAAAGCGCTGCTGGAACCGAGGAAGATGCATCCGAAGATGATGACCAGGATCGTCGTCAGCCAAAGCGCATTGAGAGGAACCCGGAGTCCTCCGTGAACTTTAGCGAAGAAGCGGCTAGTGGGTAGGCCTCCGTCTCGGGCGAAGGCATACACCATGCGGCTGCTCGTGGTCATGATGCTAACGCCGGCAAACTAGACAGGATACGTTAGCAGCGCTTTCATTCTTCAGGGTGATAGATCATGCCACGTACCAACAAGCAGACAAGAGGAAACATCAGCAGACACACCGATCCAGCCTTGTTCGAAGTCGCATCGTAGAAGATTTGCAGCATTGGGCCAGCTGCTGAACTGATGACCGTTTCCACATCTTTGGCCACGAACAAGAGCACGCTCAGGTAGATGAAGCCGGTAAAGACGCCGATCAGAACGCAGCCGATCATGATCCTGGGACCCACGACCGTCGGATTTCCCACCTCTTCAATACAATGCGCGACTGCATCAAATCCAGTCAGACCCAGACCTCCCTGCAGTAAGCCAAGGAGCCAAGCAAGTCCATCTGGCCAGCCAGTCTCGTTGATAAATGTCCGGTAGACAAAGTCTCCCCCTTGGTAGTTTGGCGACGAACAAGCAAGGACGGTGATGGAGATGACCAACCAACCGGTGAGCGACCAGATCAAGGCGGTCTTGTTGACCAGTGGGAGGAGCCTGGTCATGAACGCATTGACCAAGAACGCGAAGAGGTTATAACCGATGTAGATCAAGAACTGGTGCCAACGCTGGGGCTCGTACGCTGGTGAGCAGAGCGCGATGATTCCAATGACAAGTTGACTCCCCAATAGCCCAGCAGTGGCTGTCAAGGCGACCCAGCCGGCAGTGTTGATCCAGCCCGTGATCCAAGAAAGCAACGGCACCCATCGCTTCCAGCTAATGACCGCCACCCAATGGTACTGGCCGCCTGCAGTTGGGTATGCCGACAGGAATTCGGCCAGAGACGCGGCGAGACTGAGATTGCAGATACCGGCAACGAGCAGGCCCCAGATGACAGCGTCCGGACCACCACTGGGCAGAGCCAGCGACATGCTGGCACCGAGGGCGGTCCAAGAGTTCAGGATCGCAAAGGCCAGTCCCAGCATGGACAAGAAGGAGAAATTCCGCTGTAGTTCTTGCTTCACCCCAAGGCCCGCCAGCATGGCCGCATCCTCCTGGATACTCGTCCTCCGCCGCACGGTACTCGATCGTCGTCGTGGTTCAGCCATCTTGCCGCGTGAGAAGTGCTGGAATGTGGAGAACTGTCCTCGGAAGGGAGGAGCGAGGGAGAAGAGCTTCTAGAAGAAGGGCAGAGGGAAAGGCGTGGCAAGCTTTCAACAACTCCATAAGCAGCCTACGTCAGCGATGGGGGATGAATCAGGTATGCGAGTTTCCCGAATTTCAAGGGTCTGGTGCGATTGCGATTGCGAGCGAGCTTTGGCAGCCCAGCGTCCGAGGACGATCCAGTGCGCATATGCGGTCATGGTCGACTTTTGCCTCGAAACAGCAACTGCACGCCGGAAAGTGGACGATCGATGACCCGCTCGGACTGTGGATGGCAATTGATCGTTTCCGCCCCAACGAATCCCGTCTACGACTCGGGCACATCTAGCGTTGCATCAGATGAAGACGAAAGCTTGAGGACGGAGCCAAGTTCAACCCCAGACTCGCCTCTGCCAATGGCCGCCAGTGACGACGCCCACATTTGCGGTTGCCATTACCTAAATATTCAACCGTTGCCCCATCGCCCTTTACCACGCCCGGCGAGCCCGCTGCCGCCGACTACTAAACGCGAGATCGCCCGAGCATTGTCTCTCTCGCCTCGATAAGAGCCCTCTCACACCAGGAGCAAGGCCGCCAACGTTATCTATACGAAACGCAGTCCTCGTGCGTGATGGCAAATGCTAACAAAGCACGCTGATCAGATAGGCTGCCTCGCTACCGGCGCCAGTGACGTCACCACAGGTTTCCCTTACTCAGCCTTATCAGCGATCATTCAAGTATCAGCCTCAGATGGGACACAGTATGGCCGGGGCAGCGACGACTACTTGTGTAACATTCCGCCGCATTTCCTCTGGGCTGCCTCGCTGCCTCTCGCACCCCGTTCTGCGCGCAAGAACAAGAACGCTTGAACAACAAAGAAACTCAAATGGACAACTAGCCTGGTTGTCACTGACCAGGTAGGAATAAACCATGCAAGGGATGCTAAACTTGGCGACAACAACAAAGGGATTCGCAAGGTATTTTCATTGTCTACCAGGCGTTTCTCCTCCAGGTTTGTATTGGAGCAGGCCCAAAAGTCGCGCAAATCTACAGCCCGCCCACGTTCCAGTTATGTCGTCCAATCCATTTTCCGATCCACCAACAACAGCAACACTCGACTGAATCACATCCGACTCGAAAGTCCCTAGGGAATGTGCGAATCCCATACGATCTTCCATCTCTGTGGCCACATCAACGTCAAGACCATCGTCCAATGCGCTGACATAATAGACAAATTGCTGGCTTCGGGGACCCCCATCGCGTGCAATCACCAAGTATGCCAAGACGATGTCAGCGACAACGTCCACGTCTTTCCCGACATCTGTCGCAACTGCATGGCCACCGGCGTCATCGGCGATGTCATGGACGTCCCGGGCGTGAAGCTCGAGGTCATGAAGGCATGGGAGTCGCAAAGGAAGCGCATGCCCGCGACCGTCAGCAACAACAACAACAATGCCAACATTGTCGACGACGAAGACGGTGAGGCCGACAAGATCAGAGAATGCGAAACCCTCGAAAGCATCTCGCTCCCGGAAGACGTGAGCACTTCGGCCACACGTCGTGCGGGCGCATCTAGCTCCTCGACTCCAGCGACAAGCAGTATCTCGACCTCGACCTCGATCTCTACGCCGACGCCGGACTTGAGCCAGATCAAAGCCCGACTGGTAGCACTGAGGACTCGGACTGACCGACTTTTGATCAAGATTCGAGCCCAGAAGCTTCCTAAGTTGGGCTAGTACTTTATCTTTTGCCTTGGCATTTGGACCTACTTGTATCCATACATGCATACGTATATATATGCAATTCCATTCAATGGTATTTTCGTCGAAGCCGCGATATTAAAGGCGGGTCGAAAAGGGGGAGGGCAGTCTGGGGCCGGGATGTATCACCAATACTTGCATTTGCACGAGCGCTGTAGAAATGTATGGATGGCGTACATAAGAACATGAGTTGCATCGTACCAAGGTACAACGCACATGACAGTATCCTCTATTCAATACTAGCTGCGAGATTGCGCCTTCAGACTCGTCCTGTTCCAGTAGTGTTAAGTATCCACCACTTCAATTCAGTGCGTTCTCTGCCTCTCTCTCTCCCTCTCTCTCTAATCTACGCAGCCTCCGCTTCGATAATAGCCATGTGCCCCACCCTGGCCCTCCAGATCTTGACGATCCTCAGGCCCGACCTCTCCAACAGGCCCTGCCACTGCGTCTCGTCCCTCTCCATCCCAGTCAGACACATCATCAAGATGTCGTACAGGACTTCCCTCTGCTCGGCGCCCACGACGGGCAGCACGAACTCGTGGATCAACACCCGCGAGTATCCCGGCGTCATGGCCGCGCGGAGGTGCCGCAGGATCCGCTCGCACCGGCCGTCGCTCCAGTCGTGGAGGCAGCTGCGGATGTGATAGACGCGGGCACCGCGGATGGGCTGCGGCTCGAAAAAATCGTGCTCCATGCATTCAAAGGGCGGGTTGCGAGGAGTTATCTGCGCTGCTGCTGCTGCTGCTGCTGCTGCTGCCGCGACTGCCCGTTTCTGGTCCTGCAGCACGAATCTCCCCACGATGGTCCCGCCGGTGGTAGCTTCTAGGATCTTCAGCATAAAGTGCCCGCTGCCCCCGCCGACGTCTACAAACGCGACGTCTCCGGCCGGTACGTCGCCAAGCATGCCCACCCAGTCGATCTCGCTGTCCGGGACCATCTTGGCCGGCAGATCGTCTTGCTGTTCCATCGCGGCGTCGAACGTCGATCTGGCCGCGTCGTCTCGCTCGAGCATTTCCCAGATGGGCATGCCGAACGTCTTTGTCATCGCGGCTGTCGCTGGATCTTCCGGGTTGCGGTAATTGTCCTGTGCCAGCGCTTCAGGCAGGGCGATGCACATCCTGTTCATGATGGACAAGGACGCGGCGGTCCAGTTGCGCGCTGACCGCTCTCGGAACCTGCGCGACAGCCTGGTTGCCGCATACGATGTGCGGGACGGCTGGGTGAAGATGCCGGCTGAAGCGAGGGCGCGCATGATGCGGACTATTCACCCACCACGATTATCAGACTGGACTACATTACGGGATGGGACGGGACGACACCGGACCGGGATGGCTGGGGCTCGCGCGGAGATAGAGATAGATGGATTAGAAAGATAGAGTGATGGATACTCACGCAGGAGCAGTTCGTCGGCGCCTGTCTTGGCAGCTAGCTCTCCAAGAGTGGTTTCCTCCTCCACGATATCGAAGATGTTCAATTGCCCGGCAATGACAGCCGCCGAGTGGATCATAGCCTGGGACATTATGATGAGTTGGACGTCCGGCTTGGGAAAGAAACAAACACGCACACACACACCTGAAATACAAGGTTCAGCACAAAGACCCCTGGGGCCGTCAACTGCGTGGTCAGTGCCTTCGAAGCGAGATAGATCTGGTGCTCGGCAGTTGCGAGAGCGGACGTATCTGCCCCGTTGGCGACGAGGTCATCGTACTCGGCGAAGGCTCGTGTCAGATGTTGCCGCTGGCTGTGGAAAGCGGTTGTAGTAGCCATGTTGGGGTCGATGGCTCAATAACAACAATATCAGGGCGAACCGGCAATGAAGACAGGGACGGAAGTCTGAAGACGTGGTACAGTCCCTTTCCTGGGTGAGCGAGCAAGATGTTATAGCATAGCGAAAACACTGCAACAATACTATCAAGCCCGCCTCATCTCATCATCAGGCAGGCCGGGCGTACTCGCATCAGGCGCACCGGCGTATTCGCACGGGGCGGACCGAGAAGAGCTTTGTAACGATCTCATGCGTTCTGTGATTTATTCATTCGTGTGTTGCTACTGAGAGTATCGAAGAGAGAATGAGCTGAATACCGGCTACCCGTGCCTTTCGTATGAAGCTTGATTGATACCATGATCTGGCGGCGATCCTTGACGGACGGAGAGGTGCCAAAGCGGAGGGTGAAGCGTGGAAAGCCACTGATTCTGGGCAGCTTATGGACTGCTAGTCATGGCCACAGGATATGGTGAACGTTGTATGATCTCCGTGTCGGGTTCGAAGGTGCGATGATGTTGTCGACCCGAAAATCAGCGGTCGAGGTCGCGAGGGTCGCTCGGAAATAGCTGCGTGTTTGGCTGTTTGGTTCGACCTTGTAATACGGTGGACCAAGCCGCCGGATGCAATTGTGTTCGAAACCCTCGTGACTCTCTCGACCTTCACGACCTTGCACTACATCGCAGCACCTGTGTCGTGGCGATAAATATTCTTGACGCCTGATATATGCTGAATATCCAATGACCGGAATTATCGTTCACGACAGCTGCAGTGGATTTTCGCGGAAGAGCAACGTTTGCGTCCAAACACATCGCTCCTGGTACCACTGATGGACCGCCGTCAGAGTCGTCCCCTGCCACCAAGACGATAATGATTGATGCCACCTGGCCCGTTTGCGATATGCTTCCTCAAAAACTCAGGGTTTAGAAATCCCCATGGTCCGCAATGAAAGCTTCCCTGTCGAGGCTTTGGTTTTAACGACTTTGGCACGTCCAAGCAGTGTTGCAAGCTGTGATCTCCCAGTGGTGATTGGTTGTCTTATAGTCACGTTGAGCAGTTAGCTGGTGTGGCTAATGGATGCATGAGCCTGTCGAAGGTATCGGCGCGTAAGCATCAGGGCTTTTCCGATATCCTCAAACCCAGTGTCGCGACCTTGCCTCTGCCTGCCGTAAATCAACGGGTTGCATACCTTCTGATCTGAGCTCCGAACCAACGGAGCAAGGGCGGGGAGCGATCGAGTATCTGCGTGCACTGTCTGGTATGCTAGGTTTTCCAGTTTCCTGCGGACCTGCCTGGTTCCCATTCTAAGTCCGCAGATCAGCTCTCATGGACAGCTATTCGATCATCACTTGCGCATGGAAACATTGTGGCTGTAGGCGCCATGGCATTCGTGCAGAGGGCCTATCGTGGATTGTTGAGCTGGAGGAGCCTAGCCGAGAGGAAATTTCGGCCCACCAATACCGAACACAACCGCTGATGGTTGAAATGCTATGGATGCAGCGAGGACGAAGCAGCACCAAACGTGCATTTGGCTGACGAGGTGGATTCCTCAAGGGTCAAAGGCATCTTTGCCAGTGAGGTCGTCCTACTGACCAGCCCTTCTCCTTTCTCCACTGCGGCATTGATAGGCACTGAAATAGACGCCAACGACTCGGTCTCATTTGTCAGGTCCTCCACGGCGCGCGGGTGCCATTTCCCGCCTGGGCCGCACAAGCACCCTGCGTGCCTGCTCAGGCGCAGAACCCTTGCACCAACACTTGAGGCAGATAACGAGCGAAACGCCAACAACTCTGAGCGCTTCCCAGGCGGGCAAGGATTTGTTGCGTATTGAAGAACTTATCGCCTGATTGGACACCATCAACAACAAATCACGAATCTGGACAACGATCTCAACCCAGAGGATCCGGCCCAGGGCGAGCTTAAGGGGCTCCGGTTCTTGCCAATACTGTCAAGCGCCGGCATGTGATGGTTGGATCGACGTGTTGCCAGATCCTATGGACTTCCGGTGCCGTGTCTTCAGAAGCGATGGACCCCGGTAGCTCATGGTTGGCACCTCTTTTGTGCACGGTCTGAGGAACAGAAATACGTTGAAGAAGTGTTCGTATGAAGGAGGCCCCTACTTTGCTGGGATTTCCAGCGGAACTCCATGTTTAGTATCTGCTCATGTGGAGCTTGTTGACAGGAACCGGAGTGTTGCTTCTGCGCTCGACGTTGACAGCACCGTTGGGCGGTCACTAGTCCACCACAGTCTCAATAGCGAGACATCAGATCGAGTTACACTGGCAGCGCATTCGGATTGGCCTCGACATCAACAAGCTGGCAATGTCTGGCAACCTTGCCCCTGGGCTCAAGTGAGAACAGTCCTCGTGGCATTGCCAGCCGGCTATCTCTTGGATGCGACAGCTTCTCCACCCCCAAAAATATTCAGCTTAGTTTGTGTTCGAGAGCAATCAACCGCCATGAGTCGTGTTTCAGGTCCTCCGCCTGAATCCTTGCCAGGAGGATCATCGTCCACGAAGTTGGTTCAAGTTATTGGTCTTCTGGATCTGTCGACGCTCGACGCCGTCAGCGTCCCGCATCATCCTCTCTCTCGGAACGCAGGGGAGTGCCGACATTCGCTCAGGGACTGACACATTGCATAAGACATCAGCTAGTTGCTTCAACGCAGCTGTCAGTAGACGAACTCTGCACGCGGCCAGTACCTCTCTGATCTTTCGCACTGGTATCTCGGACCGGATAATTTTGAACAAGATTGCGCAGACGTGCAAAGGGGCCAAGTCTATAGCGTCTCTGAATGTCCATGCGACAGGATGCCGGTCTCGCAATGGGGCTGAGGTGCAGGGTTGAGTCTGTAGCGATGGAGAGAGTCCGACGCGTTCACTGCTGTCGCTGAGAGTTTACCAAGGACTCTGCGTCTCGTAACCAGCCTTTCTGCGCGGAAGAATTTCTCGCGTCAATGACCAAATGCCTGCATGATCACGAGCAATGTCACCCTCTCGCACGAAGCTTTTGCGACGCCTGAGGCAGTGCCATGCAATTGCCAATGACACCTTCTGGAAAATCGAAGAGCAGGTGAGATTTTGAAGGCAGTCATAGCTGGGATGAGACAAGCCTCATGCGCGTCTGTCTCGAATGACAACGTCATGGCCTTCCGAGCATAGGCTTCGAGCGAACGTCATGCCACTCAGAGCAGCAGAAAAACTTTGTATAAGTGTGCGACGTCGGGCGGTCGGCTAGGGTCCAGCTGAGCCGAAACTTAAGCATCGCGCGCCCAAAACCAAAGCGGAAGGGATACGCGGCACTAGAGGGGCATGAGGGCCAAAAACAGAAACCACGAGTGGCGATCCACTGGAGGGGTTCCAGAGCCTAAAACTTTCGGCTTGGACAGCCAAGGTGCGGGGCGGTAACGGGTTGAAGAGGGAAGACGTCGAGTCGATGCTCGATGGTTTGGGAGCGACCCTGCCTCAATCGAGCGATAAGACGGATCAAACGGGTGCCAACGGGGCCCCAAACGGGCAGCTCAATGGAGGCGGGTGGGCAACGCACAGACCAACGAGTCATGTAGGCCTCCGTTTCCGGGCATACAATGGAAAGCGAGAAAAATTGCCTGCGTCTCCCTGCGCCCGTCTTGCTTTTTGCTTCCCCATTCTGCAAACTTTTGCCATTTCGTCAGCCTGCACCGCTGTCGCCTGTCTCTCTCTGCGTAGTCAGCGCGTCTCACCACGAGCACAGGCTCGTCAAGCTGGAGTTGCATCCTGGTTTCACACGTGGCAGCCCCGGCACCCTCAGGCACCGCTCGATGGGCATTGGCCGCCGGCTCTGCCCTCTCCAGCTTTTGCTAGGCTTCGTCCGGTTAGCCATGCGACGTGCGTCCACGAGCGCTATCACTTCGCGACGCTTGGGACGAGGCTCTCCAATCGCGGAATCATGAGTGACCTCAGTGTCGAGCGCTCAAGGCGCGGCTATGGTTCGCTGGTTACGAGATACCTGACACAACTCGCATTCCCAGCTTGCGCCCCCATCACACAGCCAGGCCCACGGAGAAGATGCGATGCAACATCCAGATAGACCCGACATACCCCTGACCGTCGTAGACATTCTGGCACAATTAAAGGCTATCAGTACTCACGGCTAATTCGAGTCGACAGCACAACCGGCGCACCGATAAATATTGAAAGGTAACCGCTCGAGGGCAACTCATTTCAACGGAATCCAGACCGTGGCGGCTCCGATAGTTTTGAACATACCAACCAACACGTCGTGGGACATGCACCTCGCATCGTGAAGCCTGGCGGAATCCCCAGATTGACCTCGCAACTGTCCCCGAGAGAGAGAGAGAGCATCTCGCCGCCAGACCCTGCGGTTTGATTCCCGATGGGGAACATTGGCCGTCCGAGCACCGGGTGTTTCCTGTGTCGCAAGCGGAGAGTAAAGGTCGGCCACGCCGATTCACATAGTACCTTGGAGGGCTCTTATGCTGACGGCGGACGATTTAGTGCGACGAAGGACGTCCAGGATGCCGCAACTGTGCGAGGCTCAAGAAACCCTGCCCCGGATATCGCGAACCGGGCTACGGCCTGATTCGGTCTACGCTTTTTGTGTCAAACGATACAGACATTCAATCTCAGCGGTCCATGTCGACCGAAAGTCTTCCCCAACCAGCATTTTACCGAGCAAGTTCGGCGTCGAGCGATAGCGACGAGAGTGAATCGGCCAAAACCGACCCCATCATCCGTTCCCAGACACACTCGCCGCACAGATTACCACCTCTGACCTACCCATCGGCCGACTTGACCGAACAAACGGTCTGCTATTCCCTCTCGCAGCTCGACGTCAACTCCCGCGTACTCTATGGCAACCATGCATTCAACTTCCTCCCCCAAATACTCGCGGGCGCGGGTCGGGACTCTTATCTCTACGCCGCCATGCGCTCCGTCGCCGCAGTCAACTTTGCCAACCGATCACCGACGGTTGACATGCGCGATATGATCGAGCTTGAATACGCCCGCGCCGTGTCA